>QRFJ01000027.1:1936634-2351048 GCA_006176705.1 Cocos nucifera | reverse complement strand
TGGCGTGCGCCCAAGCTGGAGGTGCCCAGGAGTACCTGTTGGATAGGGACTCCATCTCCTTTTTGGATTCCAAATAGACTCCTCTTAAGAACCAACTTTGACTGGTCTTAGGTGCCATCTAAGGAGGAATCCAAGGGACTCTATTTCCACCAATCAGATTTAGATCTGATTTCACAAAGGATTGTGATTGGTTGGAAAGAAGAGGAGTTGGATCATGCATAGTCTATAAATAAGACCCTGCGCCTAACTCAAAGAGAGGATGAATTCCCCACGCCCCAAGGCTAGCTCTCTCCTCCTCCTCTATCCCAAGCCCATCTTCTCCCTCTCCTCTCCACGTTCAAAGTAGTTTAAGATTTTTAGTTGGTGCGATTCTGGTGAGAGAAAGATGACTAAAAGCTAGAAGGCTGCATTGCTACAAAGGACAACTGCTGATCTTCGAAAGGTATTTTGAAGATCCTCCAAATCAGATTTAGATCTAATTTTTGGAGATATGATAGAGAAGAAGAGGATCTCTAGATCCAGTCTGAGTGGATGTCGGTAGAGGCCAGGCACTTGTATGGCTAGATCCAGAACCTTCCGCTGCTTACAAGATCATCAATGGATAATAGGATTATCCTACATCAAGGTAAATTTAATTTAATTTAATTTATCTTAATTTTATTTTAATTATTAGAATAAATAAGAATCAAATCTAAAATATTTTAGATCTGATTTAGATCAAAGAATTTTTTTTTTAAAATATATCTCTTGATCCGATCAGATCTGAATGAACCCGGTCTGAAAAATCAAGATTTTTTCTTCACTAGGGATCGTCCCTTGGATTGATTCTTTTGCTAAAACTTGATTTTTTTAAATTTATGCATCCAAAAATTATAGAACTACCTTCAAAAAATTAAAAATCTTCTAAGCTTGTTCTTGAGGCTTCTAAAATAAATTTTCTTCAACTTTATAAAATTATGATTTTGCCTCTTATCATTTTTTCTTGATCTCCAACTTGATAAAATTATAATTTTAACTTGAAAACCTGAAAAGACCTACATCCATTCTTAAAATACATGGTTAAATGCTTAAATACTCAAAATTTGGCAATCATCAAAATCAATCATGGGGTCAATAGTAGATCAATCCAGGCCATTATTTCTCCCTATTATAGGGCGGTGTCTGTTCCACTGTTGTTCTACTATTTTTTTTTTTTAGAGCAGAGGTTCTGCTACTAAAATTTTGGAAGCTTCTTTGCGTTTGAGTGGTCTATAAAGATTTATGGTGCTCCCAAGCCTTGGAAGGCCATGGAAGGAGTCATGGTATTGGCTTTAGGGATTTCAAGGGCTTGGTTGGTACTTCGAAGATCTAAAATTCAAGATGGAGCAAGAAATCAAAGTCGAAGAATCAAGATTGTAGAAAGAAGATTTTCTGCAGGTTAGTCGGCTCAGTCTAAAATTGGGTTGACTAAGTCTTAGAGCACAGACAAAATAGAGAGCTGAGTATTTGGGACTACTAGCACGATACAGAACTGGGCTAGCTCAATTTTAGACTGGGCTGGCTCAGTTTCAGACTAAGTCGATCCAGTGAAACTTAGCCAACTTAGTGCTGAGACTGAGTTGGCTCAGTGCACGGATAGAGTTACGTGAGGGTCTATTTTGGACTAGGGTCTGGGTTGATGCTAGGGGTCTTAAGGCCTAGTTTGAGAGGTCTCAAGGTGGCTAATTTATTTATGGGGTGGATCTACATCTAGAGGATGAGAGCATGGGAGACATGGATGTACATGGGCTCAGTGAGTGCTTTCATGTATTGGGTTAGCCAGGAGAGTTTTTGGTCGAGCCTAATGGCTATGTATAAATGCATAGGTTGTATTAGAATTTTAGAATGTAATAGAATACAGATATTTTCTTCCTCAATTCTCTTTTTTTCTCTTCTCTTTAGAGTTGCCATCCTAGGGTTCTTGAAGAAGCCTTAGAAAGGGGGGGTGTCTCCCTCAAGCCCAAGGAGGGAGGCATCCCATCACAGATCCAGATCGATAGTTTGCTGTCCATAGAGAACATCACAGATTTTCTTAGGTCTATGCTAAAGATCAGGGGCTTCCACAATATGGTATTGGGGCTTGTGATGTCAAGGATGATTGATGTTCGAGCGATATCATGGAACATCAATTGGTATCAGGAAAAAGTGATGTCAGTTGGTGTGCTTACATTTGGTATCAGAGTCTGATGGTGCATGAAAGTGAAGGAGAAGTCGTACAAGATCAAATCAGAAATCTACATAAGGATTCCAAGGTATGTCTCAAATCTACCTTATTATTGCTGTGGTTTGGCCAATCGGGAGCAGCGAGTTGAAGGTGGAGGTTGAGAGGATTAACGAAAAGAGATTTTTTTAGGGTGGAAGGATTTGGTGCATAATTTGCCGATCGATCTTGGTGGAAAGATTGGGATGTATGATGGTTATGTGACAGATAGGGAGCGCTGGAGTACTGCAGTAGCACTTCTCTGAAGATATAGGGCTGAGAGAGGCTCGATGGTGCAGTGGTTGAAGAAGGTATCTCAATAGAGAGCATCAGGATTCTCTAGTAAGATGGGCAGTGTGGGGCTATTGAAGAGAGGTTTTCCAAGGCAATGATCGAAGGAAGGCTGAAGAAGCGACTATATGTCCTTCGGTATTAGGAAGGTGGGGAAGTAGTCGAAGATGTATTCAGTGATTCGATTAGAGCATGAATTTGCAAAGTCTTGAGGATGATGAAGATGGATGATCCATGGAGATCCAGCAGATCAGGACTGGATGGCTATAGAGCATCATAGAGATGAGTCAGGAAGTGCTGGAGTGCTGCAGGAGCACTACCTTGAAGGCACAGGGGTTGAGAGAGACTTGGTGGTGCAGCAGTCGAGGAGTGTATCTCAGTAGAGTCTATCAAGAGCTTCTCAGGAAGATTAGAAGCATGTCTTAAGAAGAGCCAGGAGGTCTGAGGGAGCGCCAGGAGGTCTCTAGCAGTCAAGAGTATCATGGATTAGGTTTCTTCTATAGGGGCACTAGGAAGAGTCATGGTTCAGATGGAGGATGGTTCTCCGAGTGCAACTGAAGCAATGGCTGGTGTAGGACCAGAAAAGAAGGATTAGGATGAAATTTTCTAGGGTTCAGTCACTGGATTTAGAAGAGTTGGATAAGCTCTTGGGTTTTGGAGGTGCCCGTAGGTTGTGGAGGTATCCGAGATGGCTTCGAAGGGGTCTGTGAAGCGTGGAAGGTTCAAATAGATAGCGATGATATTCGAGGTATAGCGGTAGACTCAGCAGTGCAGCATTGGATGGTTGGCCTTGAGGGACTCGGTGATAGAGTCAGCTTCCATGGCATCAGATGGACTTTAGATATAGGTGGAGCTCTGGAGAGGTGGCTTCACAGTTGGAGAAAAATTTGACATGAGTTCAGAGCAGAGGGGTGCGGGAGGATCGATATCCTAGCACCAGCACCAGTGATGCATAGTTCCAGATGGAGTGGCATGTGCAGGAGGATAGGTATAGTTATAAGGAGATCATGTCAGGGTTTGCAGTGAGTGCCAGTACAGGAATGTTGCGGGTTCTCCAGGAAAGTCCAGAAAAAGTGATATAGCTGCTAAGCAGAAGGGATCCTACAATCATAGGATGGTGTAGAGGTACAAGCTAAGATTTTTAATGATGGAGGCGGTCATCCCAGAGGCCTCAAGGATGCACAATAGCTGAAAAAAATTAGTAGAGACGATGTTTTCATAGGTGCTATCGAGTGCGTAGGGATAGTGGGATCGTGCAGGAGGGCATTACCGAGGGATTTGCCAAGGCTTGGGGCACCAAGATGGAGATTATGAGGATTTATGGTGCTCCCAATCCTTACGAGGCCATGGGAGGAGTCACGGTATTGGCTCCAGGGATTTCAAGGGCTTGGTTGGTGCTTTACAGATCTAGGATTTAAGATGGAGCAAGAAACTAAAGTCGGAGAATCAAGACTACAGAAAGAAGATTTTTTGTAGGTTAGCGAGTTCAATCCAAAACTGGGTTGGCTAAGTCTCAAAGCATAGGCAAAATAGAGAGCTGAGCATTTGAAATTGCTGGCATGGCACAGGACTGGGCTGGCTCAGTTTCAGACTGAGCCGACCTAGTGGAACTTAGCCGGCTCAGTGCTGAGACTGAGATTGAGTCAGCTCAGTGTGTAGGCAAAGTTACGAGAGGATCTATTTTAGGCTAGGGTTTAGGTTGATCCTAGGGCTCTTAAGGCCTGGTTTGAGAGGTTTTAAGATGGCTAATTCATTTATGGGTCAGGTCTAGATTCAGAGGATGAGAGCATTATTGTCGTCCATAACATCTCAGGCATCACCTAGCTCTAATACTAAATTGTAGATCCATGATATCGCTCGAACGCCAATCATCCTTGACATCACAAGCACCAATACCATGTTGCGGAAGCTCCTGATCTTTAGCACGAATCTGAAGAAATCTGTAACATTCTCTATGGGCAGCAAACCATAGATCCAGCACCTAGATCTATGTTGGAGCACCTCCCTCCTTGGGCTTGAGGGAGGCGCCCCCCTCTCTCTAGGGCTTCTTCAAGAACTTAGGGCAACTACACTAGAGAAAAGAGAAGAAGAGACAATTGAGGGAGAAAAGGTCTATATTCCATAGTATAATAAAACCTTAATACAACCTATGTATTTATACATAGCCATTAGATCTGACCAAAAAACTCTTCGGCTAACCCAATACATGAAAGCACTCACCAAGCCCATGTACACCCATGTCTCCCATGCTCTCATCCTCTAGATCTAGATCTGATCTATACATGAATTAGCCTCCTTAAGACTCTCAAACCAGGCCTTAAGACTCCTAGGATCAACCCAGACTCTAGCCCAAAATAGACCCTCGCATAATTTTGCTCGCACACTGAGCCGGCTCAGTCTCAGCACTGAGCCAGCTAAGTTCCACTGGGTCGGCTCAGTCTGCAACTAATCTGACCTAGTTCTATGACTGCTGGCAACTGAGCCGGCCTAGTTCTGTGTCGTGCCAGCAGTCCTGAATGCACAGCTCTCTATTTTGCCACTGAGACTTAGCCAACCCAATTTTGGACTGAGTCAGCTAACCTGTAGAAAATTTTCTTTCTGTAGTCTTGATTTTTCGACTTTGATTTCTTACTTTACCTTGAATCCCAGATCTTCGAAGCACTAATCAAGCTCCTGAAATTCCTGGAGCCAACCCCCTAACTCCTTCCGTGGCCTCCTAAGGCTTGGGAGCACCATAAATCCTTACAATCTCCATCTTGGTGGTCCCAGGCCTTGGCAAATCCCTCGACAATGCCCTCTTGTATGATCATATTGTCCCTGCACACTTGACAGCACCTATGCAAACATCGCCTCCGCCAATCCTCTTCAGTTGTTGTGCATCCTTGAGGTCTTTGGGATGATCGCCTCTATCGTTGAAGATCTATGCTTGCTTCTTGGCACCATCCTAGAATTATACGATCCCTTCTACTTAGCAGCTACATCACTTTTTTTGAACTTTTCTAAAAAACCTACAGCATTTTTGCACCAGCACATGCTGTACCATCTAACACGATCTTCTTAAAGCTACGTCTATCCACCTGCACACATCGCTCCACTTGGAATTATTTATTATCGGTGCTCTGAACTCATGTCAAATTTTCTCTCCAATTATGAAGCCACCTCTCCGGAGCTCCACCTATATCCAAAGTCCATCTGATGCCGTAGAAGTTGACTCTATCATCGAGTTTCTCGAGGCCAACCATGCAATACTGTATTGCTGAGCCTACCACTGCACCTCAAACACCGTCGCTACCTCTTCAAACCCTCCATACTCCATGGACTCCTTTGAAGCCGTCTCGGATACCTCCACAATCCATGAGCACCTCCAAAACCCAAGAGCTCGTCCAACTCTTCTGAATCCAACGACTAAACCATAGAGAATTCCATCCTAATCCTTCTCTTCTGTCCCTACACCAGCCATCGCTTCAGTTACGCTCGGAGAGCCATCCTCCACCTGAATCGTGACTCTCCCTGATGCTCCTATAGAAAAAATCTGATCCATGATACTTTCGACTGCTAGATGCCTCTGGTGCTCCCTGAGACCTTCTAGCTCTCCTTAACACTTGCATTCGATCTTTCTGACATACCACTAACATTCTCTATTGAGATACACTCCTCGACTGCTGCGCCGTCGAGCCTCTCTCGATCCCTGTGCCTTCAGAGTAGCACTCCTGCAGCACTTCAGCACTTTCTGACCTTGTCTCTATGCCACTCTACAGCCATTCAGCCCTGACCTACTGAACCTTCATGGATCATCCATCTCCATCACTTTCAAGGCTTCATAAATTCATGCTCTGATCGAACTACTGAATACATCTCTGACTACTTCCCTGCTTTTTTGACACCGAAGGACATATAGTTGCTTCTTCAGCCTTCCTTCGATCATTATCCCTTGAAAAATCTCTCTTCAATAGCCCTACACTATCCATCTTTCTAGAGAACCTTGATGCTTTATGCTGAGATACCTCCCTCGACTGCTGCATCGCTGAGCCTCTCTTAACCCTACATCTTTAGGAAAGCGCTATTGCAGCACTCTAGTGCTCCCTGCTAGTCACATAACCATCATACATCCCGATCTTTCCACCAAGATCGATCAGCAAATCATGCACCAAATCCTTCCACCCTAGAAAAATCTCTTTTCGTTAATCCTCTCAACCTCCATCTTCAATCCGCTGCTCCTGGTTGGCCAAACCACAGCAACAATAAGATAGATTTGAGACATACCATGAAATTCTTATGTAGATTTTTGATTTCATCTTGTATGACTTCTCCTTCCCTTCCATGCACCGTCAGGCTCTGAAATCTGGCTCTGATACCATATTGCCATCCACAAGATCCGAGGCATCACCTAGTTCTGATACCAAATTATAGACCCATGATATCGCTCGAACGCCAATCATCCTTGACATCACAAGCATCGATACCATGTTGCAGAAGCTCCTAATCTTTAGCATGGATCTGAAGGAACCTGTGATGTTCTCTATAGGTAGCAAACCATAAATCCAATACCTAGATCTATGCTGGGACACCTCCCTCCTTGGGCTTGAGGGAGGCGCCCCCTCTTTCTAGGGCTTCTTCAAGAACCTAAGGCAACTACGCTAGAGAGAAGAGAAGAAGAGAGAATTGAGGGAGAAAATGTCTGTATTCCATAGCATAATGAAATCCTAATACAACCTATGTATTTATACATAGCTATTAGGCCCGATCAAAAAACTCCTCGGCTAACCCAATATATGAAAGCACTCACCAAGTACATGTACACCCATGTCTTCTATGCTCTCATCTTCTGGATCTAGATCCGACCCATAAATAAATTAACCCCCTTAAGATCTCTCAAACCAGGCCTTAAGACCCCTAAGATCAACCCAGACCCTAGCCCAAAATAGACCCTCACGTAACTCTGCCCGTGCACTAAGCCGACTAAGTCTCAATACTGAGCCAGCTAAGTTTCACTGGGTCGGCTTAGTCTGCAATTGAGTCAATCCAATTCTGTGCCATGCCAGTAGTTCCAAATACACAGTTCTCTATTTTGCCTGTGTACTGAGACTTAGTTGACCCAGTTTTGGCATGAGTCGGCTAATCTATAGAATTTTTTTTTTTGCAGTGTTGATTCTCCGACTTTGGTTTCTTGCTTCACCTTGAATCCCAGGTCTCCAAAGCACCAACCAAGCCCTTGAAATCCTTGGAGCTAATCCCCTAACTTCTCTCGTGGCCTCCCAAGGCTTGGGAACACCACAAATCCTCATAAGCTTGGGAGACGTGTGTACATGGACTCGGTGAGTGCTTTCATGTATTGGGTTAGCCAAAAAAATTTTTGGTTGGATCTAATAGCTATGTATAAATACATAGATTGTATTAGAATTTTAGAATGCAGTGGAATACAGACTTTTTCTTCCTTAATTCTCTCTTCTTCTCTTCTCTCTAGAGTTGCCACCTCAGGGTTCTTGAAGAAGCCCTAGAAAGGGGGGGTGTCTCCCTCAAGCCCAAGGAGGGAGGCACCCCATTACAGATCCAAATGGAGGATCGATGATTTACTGTCCATAGAGAACGTCATAGATTTTTTTAGGTCCGTGCTAAAGATCAGAAGCTTTCATAACATGGTATTGGAGCTTGTGATGCCCAGGATGATTGACATTTGAGCGATATCATGGAACATCAATTGGTATTAGGGAGAAGTGATGCCAGTTGGTGCGCTTAAATAGTCGGAGAAGAAGGCTATTTTGATGATAGTCGAAGTTAAGGAGAGCCAGCAGACTTCGCGAAGGAGGCTTTCTTTTCCCTTAGGTAAAGTTCTTCTTCCTATCTTTAGGTTTAGGATCCCTTCTGCTTAGGATTTCCTTCCTACTTTTACCATTCTTCTTCCTCAGACCTCCTTTATTTTCTTTGTCCTTTTTCTCAATCATGTCCTCCTAAGAGAGTACTTCTCTTGGTGGGAGAAGGAGGGGGGAGATAATCTCGGATGTCCATGAAGTCTGGTCAACCCAGCCCTGACTTGCAATTGAGGTGGGTGATTCATCTTAGGCAGCCGTCGAGGCCAGCATCTCTAGCAACAATGGTTCAGAGTCTCCGGTGAGGGGATTTTTGGACTATTTTGGCTCGGGTACTGAGCCTTCCATTTTAATAGATGCCAACCTGGAGAAGCTCATGGAGAAGTATTTTATTTCTGAGAGTTTTCAACTCATAGCCTTCCTAGGATTATGTGGCCTTCTATGATGAAGCACTTTGATCTAGGCTATACTTTTTTCTACATCTTTTTATTTATAATGTTTTAGATTTTTATAGATTACAACCGACCTAAGTCACTCCCAATGCCATTAGGATCATCTTAGTTTTTGTCATCTACTGTAGTTTTGCCATCATAGAGCTTAGGATTTCTTTTTTCCGCTCACTCTTTATTCTAAAGAAGCATCCCACAGAGAAAGGTTAGGGTACTTCTCATCCCGACCTAACTATAAATTCGATCCTTTTCTTCCTTCCTCCAATCAGGACTAGAAAAGTCATTTTTTCTTTATTTCTTCTGATATAGCTTGGGATTTTAGTACTAGCTAGGGTAAACCTTGGCTTAACTTGAACTCCTATAAGCAAGTTCTACCTAGAGATAAGGAGGCCTTCGAAGAGCTCCTGGGCATGAAAATACTCAATCTTAGCCAACTGATGATAGACCAATTATTGTTCAACTCTGGCATCAGTCATGTCTCCCCCCAGGGTGAGTCTATCATCAAGTTTTCCTTGAATTTTCATGTGTTTGATTTTTATCTGACCATTGACCCCATGATTGATTTTGATGGTTATCAAATTTTGAGTGTTTAAATATTTAACCATATATTTCAAAAATAGATGTAGGTCTTTTTAGGTGTTCAAGTTAAAATTATAATTTTATCAAGTTGGAGATCAAGAAAAAATGATAAGGGATGAAATTATAATTTTATAAAGTTAGAGAAAATTTATTTTAGAAGCCTCAAGAATAACCTTAGAAGATTTTTGATCTTTTAGAGGCAGTTTCATAATTTTTGGATGCATAAATTAGAAGAACATTAAGTTTTAGCAAAAGAATCAATCCAAGGGATGATCCCTAGGTCATCTTCTTTCGAAATGGGCTGTTCGACACGCATAGCATGCAGACTGGACTGACCCAAAGCCGACTAGTCTCAGTGAAAGCAAAAGATAGAAAGGATAAAAAGTTAATTTTTCAAGATTCAGGAGACTGAGCCGATCCAGTTCGGACTGAGCCGACCCAGTGATCGTAATGGCTAGTTTTCTGCAGCTTTTTTTAACGATCATTTCTCCACTTCAACGGCTATTTCAAGGCTTTCAATGGCTAGAGCTGATCCTCCAGCCATCAAAAAGAGTATAAAAGGCTAGAGAAATATTTGAAAAGTGAGATTAAGTGGATTGAAAGTAAAAATCATTTAAGATGTAAGGTTCATTGAATATCTAAAAAAAAAAAGAAAAGAGAGAACTTTGTGCATCAAATTTAGAGTGCTTCCAAGTGTGATCATTCTCAATTATTCATGTTTTCTCTTAGCCTTCAAAGAAGAGAATACAAAGCTTCAAGAGTCATCATTCAACCTCTCCATCAATCTTTAAAAAGAGTTCTTTTATTTTTTATTGCTAAATTTTTTATTCTCTTATATTTGTGTTTCTTTATAAGTTTCTTTTGAAGAAAAGAAACTTGAGGTATAGATAGGTCCAAGCCGGTAATTGGACGGTGTAAAGATTATGGTTAGTGCTCCTAGATTAAAATCAACTAGGTTGATAGTGAATTCGAAAAAACTATCGATGTAAAGTTGTGGTTGGTGAGTCTGACAAAACCAACTGTGTTTGTTTGTGATCCCAGGTTAAAACAAACGTACTATAATCTAGGGATTATAGTAGAATTTTCAAAGAGATAGCTTAAAAAGTGGACACAGGAATGGATTGCTCCAAACCACTATAAATTGCTTGTGTTTGTAATGTGCTTTAATTTCTAGCTTTTCATTCTTGCATTACTAATTTGCTTTATTCACTTGAAATATCTCATTGCTTTTAATTTTGCTGCTATACTTTGTATATTCATCATAAAGACTCAAGTTATTTTAAATAAAAGCACATATTTGACTTAGAGTTTTAATTTGACCAAGATTTTAAAAGAATTCAATTCACCCTCCCTCTTGAATAGCCATCCTTGGGCAATAAGTGGTATCAGAGCAAGTGCTCTATTATTAATTATTGACCTAACCGTCAAGGACAAAAGATCTTATGGCAACCCCAAGTGGTTTCTCTTTTGTTAAAGGCCAATTCACTTCTAGACCATCCTTATTTGATGGCACCAACTACATCTTTTGAGAG
Source organism: Cocos nucifera (assembly GCA_006176705.1). Taxonomy (NCBI): domain Eukaryota; kingdom Viridiplantae; phylum Streptophyta; class Magnoliopsida; order Arecales; family Arecaceae; genus Cocos; species Cocos nucifera. The sequence goes on along the minus strand of QRFJ01000027.1, from coordinate 2,340,172 downwards.
ATTAAAATGAGAATTTTCATACAAGCTCTAGATTATGATTTATGGGGTATCATAACTAGAGGACCACACACATCCATAAAAATTATAAATAATATGACTCTTTTCAAACCGAAAAAGGACTAGAATCAATTTGACAAAAAGATAGCTCAATTAAATGCAACAGCCATCAATGTACTTTACTATTCCTTAGATGTGCATGAATTCAATAGAATATCATCTTGCATATTGGCTAAAGAAGTTTAAAACATGTTAGAAATAACTCATGAAGGAACAAGTCAAGTCAAAGAGTCAAAAATTAACTTGCTTATTCACAAATATGAAATGTTCAAAATAGAAAAATATGAGTCTATTTTTGATATATTCAATAAATTTACTAAAATTATAAATGCTTTAAATGGCCTAGGCAAAACTTATTCTGATCATGATCTTGTTTGCAAAGTGCTTAAGTCTTTGCTTAAAGAATGGGAAGCTAAGGTAACAATAATACAAGAAGCAAAAGATCTCACCAAGCTATCCTTAGAAGAGCTCATGGATTCTCTTATGACTCATGAGATGCATATGGCTCAAAAGGAGGAAGAAGAGGAGCCTAAGATGAAGACCATTGCTTTCAAGTCCACGGCCAAATTTAAAGAAAGCGATGAATCAGAAGAAGAAGAAGATGATGAAGAAAGTGAAGATGATGATGAGGATATGGAGCTACTCGCAAGTAAATTCAAAAAGTTTCTCATAAAGAAAAGCTTGAAGAAGAAAGATAATGAAGAAAGAAAAGAAAAGAAAAGATAAATGTCACTTGCTACAATTGCAACAAGAGGGGTCACTACAAGCCGGATTGCTTCTTACTTAAAAAGCATTCCAAAAGAACCAAGAAAAGAGCTATGCTTGAAATTTGGGGAGATAGTGACACTTCAAGCTTGGATGAGGAAGAGAAAATGATAAATCTTTGCCTCATGGCCTTTGAAAATGAGGTAAATTATGAAAACTTCTTCTAGTTTACATTTGATGAATTGTTTCAAACCTTCAATGATTTAATGGATGAATTCAAAAAATTAAGACTGAAAAATAAAAAAATTAAAAAGTCTAATATTCTTTTAGCTAATAAAAAGAAATAATTATTAAATAAAAAAAAGATATATTGAAGGAAAATAATACATTGGCTAAAGAAAAATAAGAATGGATTAAATCTAAAAATTCTTTAGTTGAAGAAAATATTGAGCTTAGAAAGGAAAATGAACGATCTTCCCTTTTAAGAGAAAATGAAAAATTAAAAAGAAAGATTGAGATTTTGAGATCCATACCTGAAAAATTTATCTTTAGCTTTCAAAATCTTTAATCTATGGTAAATAATAATAATAAGATTATTTTTAATAAAATAAAAATTAGTTTTAATTTTCCAAGAAAATAGCAACATACAAAAAATTTGATTAGTAGAGCCTCACCTAAAAATGATTCAATAGTGTGTTTCAAATGTAATAAAGTAGGTCATAAAATTTTAGAATGTAATTTTAAAAAAATTGGCCATACTTTGGTTAGGCAAATTTGGATTCTAAAAAAAATCTTGAGCACTAACTCCAATGAACCCAAGAAAGCTGGGGTATTAAAAATTATGAAATAATTTTGTAGGTATGCCAAGGATCTAATGAAACTAAAGAAAGAAAATTTTTTATGAATGCCTTGAAAATGAAAATGGATGGATGATGCTATTTGATAAAATTTAAATTTTTCTCACATCATGCTATCATTATTTGTTAAATATATTTTAATTATTAATTAGTATAATTATTGAGCATGTTTGATTGATTTTGATAATTTATCATTGCTTATAATGATCATACTCTATGACTTGAATGTTGTGATGTATTACTTAAAACTAATATATCATGTTGATTATTTATATTAAGCTCTTTATTTTATTCTAAATTTAGCTTGCTAGTTCAATCCTTTGTATCAGGCTATATTGCTCTTCAATTATTTAAGAAACCGAAGTTGCTTTGAGCTTGATTGTATATGAAACTATTTGGGTGCTAAACTTATAAATTGAATAATTTTTGACATTCCCCCGTAAGATACTTAATTATCAAAATTCTTCTAAAATTTTATGACTTAAGTATTTGAAGATTAAATATTCAATCATAAAAGATCAAGTGCTTTAAGGGTTAATTTGCATTGCATCTTAGTTTTTATCTTAAGAATTTAAAATTTTCTAGTTAAACCAAATCCCATAGAACCATTATCTAGATTCTCCTTGATTTGATCATACTAGATTTATTTGATTTTCATACCCCTAATTGATTACTTTTTGATCCTCTAAATTTACTTAAATATTTTTTTAATCATCGATTTGATTGCCTCTTTGATCTAAAAAAAAATTATTAATGAACATTCATTCTTTATTTCGATTGATTGATTTTAAAAATTAAATTAAAAAAATATTCTTCTTGAATCTTTTGAAGTTGATATCAAGCAAAATATTTCAAGAAAGCTGTCATTTACTTTTAAAATCAATATTAAAAAGGACTTCAGTTTTAATTAATTGGTATCAAATAGCTTTTGCTTTATATTTTATTAATTTATCTTTTGACAAAAAAAAATCTCAAATCTAGTTTTGCATAGCTTATATAATATCATTTAAGATAAAATCAAGAATTTTATATCTTTTTTGAACTTAATTAAATGATATTACTTAAAAAAAAGAAGACTTAAGTTTAAACAGAATATCTCTCTATGATTTATTTTGTATGATATGTTGGTATCAATTTAAATTAACTTATCAAAATAATTTGATCTAAATTTAACTGATTCATCTTTTTTGATCAAAGACTGCAGCGATTGATATCAAATAGATTATTATTATCTTGTATTCTATTGCTTTATCTTTGACAAAAAGAAAAAAATATCCTTACGTATAATCTGATTTACATAAATATATTTTTAACATTATACCTTGAATAAATCATATAATTGATATCTTTATGCTTCAAATTGATTAATAGTACTTAAGAAAAGAAAAAAATATTTTCTAAAAAGATAAACACATCTCTTTATGATTTGCTTTGAATGATATATTTAAATTCTTAATTTTGAAAGGATCAATATGTCTCAAATTTGTAAAGTTTAAAGAAATAAACAAAAACATCTTTCAAATGATACAAACCAATAGTTTCTCAAAAACTTATCACAAATTAGTATCATAATTAATATCAAATAGCCTATTTTTGCCTTGAATTCCATTCCATTATCTTTTGGTAAAAGAAAAGTCTCACATTTAAATTTTCATGGTCATATTCTTATTATTATATTATTTAAGATAAATTCTTATGATATGTTTTTGAATGACCTACTTTAGTATTAAAAAAAAAAGTATTTTCAAGACTATATTATTCAAAATTTTTAAAGTCCAAGGTTCTTTTAATTAAAATTGAGAAGTGGTATCATCTATATTTTTGAGAAAAGGAAGAACTCTTGATTTGAATTTGAAAATAAAACCCATCTTGTAATTTTTACAAAAAGAAGAGAAAATATTAAAGAAGACATAATCTTTTAATTGAAAATATCTTTATTTACAAAAGTAAGAAAAAAAATTTATTTAAGATAAATTAGTCACTAAATTAGTATTAATTAATTATAAATATGGTATTAAATTAAAGGTGCTTAACTTGAATGAAAAAAAAAAGAGTAACAAAAATTGTAAAGCTTAAACTTGCAAATTTTGAAAAAGAAAAAAAAAGATAATGCTAAACAATGAATATATATTTTAATTTAATAATCTAAATTTAAAATATACTTATTTTAAAATAAAGAAGGAAAGAAAGTTGAAAAGTAAATAAATCTAGCTATTAATATGAAAAATAGGAGGAAATATATTGATTTGATTTGATTGAAATTATTAATGAATTTATGATCTTAAATTCTCTATCAATTATCTTATTTTGAGCCTTATTGATTTTGAACTTTCAATCAAATGCTTTATAATCTTCTTAATTTGTGCTTTCATATGTTTATTTAGTTTAATTTATTTGATTTAAAATATTATTAATTTTAAATAGTTTTAGATAAATAAATTATTCTTCAATAATTAAAAATTGCTTAAAGTGGTATCATTAATATATTGATTTTAAATTGATTGGAGTTAAATTAAATTGATTAGAGTTAAATTAAATTGAAAACATATTTTTACTCCAAGAAATGAATTTCTAAACTTAATTTTAAAATATATTCAAAAATTCAAATTTGATACTATTTATTTTATTTTGCTCAATACATTTTCGATACATACCTTTTTCAATCTTAATTAACTAAAATTTCTTAAAAAAAAAGAATAGATTGAGTATTAAAGTATATATTATGCTTGATTTTATATTTAAATATTTTGAAAAGCTCTACTCCTCTTAAAACTTAAAATTGCATATACGAAAATCAAAATTAAAGGGCATATTCATTCAAAAAGAGAGAGCCTTTAATATTTGACTTCAAGCTAATTTCTAAAAGTAAAGAGAAGATGATTAATTTAAATTGATCTTCTGAATTTGATACATCTCTCAATTTAATAACTTAATATTAATTTTGATAATTTTTTTTTTTTTTCATGAGTTTTTTTGATATTGTCAAAAAGGAAGAGAGGTATATTGAGTATATGCTTAAAGAATTAATACTTAAGAAACTCAATGAATTTCTTAAAGAATTAATACTTAAAAACTTAATGAATTTCTTGCTTAGAACCTTAATACTCATTAATTTGAATTAAAATATTATTTTGATATAAGTATATAAATTATATGAAATATTAATTAGAGCCTTCATGAAGTGTGCATTTATATTTATGTATATTATCACTTCATGACTTATACTAGCTAATTTATTAAACTATATTAAATTATATTTTTATGCATATACTTAAAATTTTGCTATCATAAAAAAAAAGAGATTGTTGATTCCATGATTGATTTTGATGATCATCAAACTTTGAGTGTTTAAGTATTTAACCATATAATTCAAGAATGGATGTAGGTCTTTCTAGGTGTTCAAGTTAAAATTATAATTTTATCAAATTGAAGATCAAGAAAAAATGACAAGAGGCAAAATTATAATTTTATAAATTTGGAGAAAATCTATTCTAAAAGCCTTAAGAATAAGCTTAGAAGATTTTTGATTTTTGGGAGGCAGTCTCATAATTTTTGGATGCATAAATTAGAAGAAAATCAAGTTTTAGTAAAAGGATCAATCCAAGGGACGATCCCTAGGTCATCTCCTTTCGAAATGAGCTGTTCGACATACATGGTACGTAAACTGGACCAACTTAGTTCGAGATTGAGCCAACCTAGTCTCAGTGGCAGCAAAAGATAGAAAGTGTAGAAAGTCAATTTTTTGAGACCTAGGGGACTGAGCCGATTCAGCTATAAATTGAGCTGATTCAATCAAAAACTGAGCTGACCTAGTAATTGTAATGGCTCGTTTTCTATAGCTTTTTCTAACAACCATTTCTCCACTTCAATGTCTATTTCAAGGCTTTCAACGACTAAAACTGATTCTCCAGCCATCAAAAAGATTATAAAAGGCTAGAGAAACATTTGGAAAGTAAGATTAAGTAGATTGAAAGTAAAAATCATTTAAGATGTAAAGTTCATTGAATATCTAAAACAAGAGAGAGAAAAGAGAGGACTTTATACATCAAATTCAGAGTGCTTCCAAATGTGATCATCCTCAATTATTCAAGCTTTCTCTTAGCTTTTAAAGGAGAGAATACAAAGCTTCAAGAGCCATCATTCAGCCTCTCCATCAATCTTTAAAGAGAGTTCTTTTATTTTTTATTTTATGCTGAATTTTTTATTCGCTTGTATTTGTGTTTCTTTACAAGTTTCTTTGAGGAGAAAGAAACTTGGGATATAGGTAGGTCCAAGCTGGTAATTGAATAGTGTAAAGATTGTGGTTGGTGCTCCTAGGTTAAAGTCAACTGAATTGATAGTGAACCAAAAAGAACTATTGGTGTAGGGTTATGGTTGGTGAGTCTGGCAAAATCAACTGAGTTTGTTTGTGATTTTAGGTTAAAACAAACACACTGTAATCTAAAAATTATAGTAAAATTTTTAAGGAGATAGCTTGGAGAGTGGATGTTGGAGCGGATTACTCTGAACCATTATAAATTGCTTGTATTTGTAATATGCTTTAATTTCTAGCTTTTTATTCTTGCATTATTTATTTGCTTTATTCACTTGAAATATCTCATTACTTTTAATTTTGCTGCTATACTTTATATATTCATCATAAAGACTCAAGTTGTTTTAAATAGAAGCACATATTTGACTTAGAGTTTTAATTTGGTCAAGATTTTTAAAAAACCTAATTCACCCCCCTCTTGAATAGCCATCTTTGGGTAACATTGACCATTATATCTCTTCTTGACTGTAGCAGCACTCATGAGGTTCAATCCCAAAAGATTGGTAGAGCAGAGAAAAAGGAAGCCAGAGTCCTCCAACCCTCCTCCAGCGAAGAGAGGAAAGGAGAAGAATACTGCCGTCTCCTCCCCGGCATCCCTCCGATCTGCACTAGTTTCTACTTTGGAGGTGTTAGTTATCAATGCGGTGCCCATCAGTGCCCTCCCCTCACTAGTGTCATCTTCGATGTCCTAGGGATATCGACAGTCCACCAAGATGGTTCGTTTGCCTCCCAAGGAGCTAGTGACTCGTCCGAGGTTAGGCTCAGCTACTGTACCACCGAGATCTAGTCCATCTATTAGGAATAGTGTCTTAAAGTCAATCGTTAACCTATTGATGGTTGAGCTATTTTTATATTTATTTATGAATTATTAATAAATAAATATTATTTTAAAATTATTCATCATAATTTTTTTTTATCTTCTAATGAACTTCTGTATTGCTATGAAGTCCTTAGGATTATCTAGAATCGATAAAGAAGGATTTATCGTTTAGTCCTTAAATCTATTTGCGATCAAATAATATGTTGTTACCAAGAACGATAATATTTATCGAGTGTAGGTCATTGTGTGTCATATGGATTGATTGTCCTCTCAACCAAGAAGTGTGGAGATATTGATATGGCATGTAGGTGAGATGTAGGAATACATTTGCATTGAACGTGACCAACTTTGGAGCTTTCTACTGTTAAGAATTACTCTGAAGGGATATGGGTATAAGTGTGCCTCTGACTTGAGATCACCATGGTGACTTTCAAGTATCTCACTGTGCTTTGGTGCCAGACTACTTGAATTTTTAATTCAGTGATGAAAGATTTCTGGGCATAATCAAGTACTTGAGGAGTTCGTGCATGTATTAAGATGGGATTGACCACTTTGGATTTTAGAAATCGTGTTCAATTATTTTTCAATTTAGCAAAATCTTGGTCAGGATAGTCCTTATAAGGAGTCACAGGACTGATTGCATTTTGAGATAACATAAATATTTTTTTCTGTAGAGTTGGCAGTTTAACTCTGGGTCATTTTAAACATAAAGGTCAAAGGAATGATTTATGTGGTAACCATATTCGAGTAGGATCTGAATATTGCGATTGCGACTATTCGACCTATTTGGATATCGAATACCATTGTTAGATAGTCATATTGATTAGAAGTGGTTCTTGTACTACCAACTTAGGTTCGAACCTATGGGGTCATACATATTAGAGGTTCCTACCAGATCTGATGGCTGATGAAGAATCCTACTAGACTGAGACTCTATGGTCAAGAGTCCCACTTGATTTGGACTCTATGACTGAGAGTCCTACTGCATTAGGACTCTGAGTTCTGCTTATTTGAGACTCTATAATTGGGAGTCTTACTAGTTTGGGACTTTATAATTATGAGTTCCACTCATTTGGGATATTGGGGTCAAGAGTCCCACTAGTTTGGGACTCTTCGATCAAGAGTTTCATTTGGATGAGACTCTGTTATTCGGACATCTACTAGATTTGGACTCTATATTTATGAGAGATTTAATTAGTGATTTGATTACTAATTAACTTAATTTGATTGAGTGATGAGTTTTGGATCAAGTCCAATTGAATTGGATTTAGTTGGGTTTGACCTGATTAGATTAGGTGATGACCTAATTGCTGAGGAGGTTTGTTTCCTGATTTGATTAGGAGTTGGACTAAATTAATTTTTGATTAAATTAAAATTTAATTAAGTTAATTAATTCTAAATAAGTTGAATTTAATCTGATCTAATTAGTCCTAGCTAAATTGGTTTGGGTTGGTCTTAATTGGATAAGGTCTATTAAGACTAGTTTGACTGGTCTTCTGGGCCACATCACCTTGCTCTTGCACCCACCTTTCTCTCCACGAGAATTGAGAATTATTGTGAAGAAGTCCATGCACAAGAGGGTGCATGCCCAGCATTCCCATTCCTCAAGTGGATTAAACCAAGTTGGTTACCATTTGAATTCAAATAGAGTTTGAATTCGAATGTGCAACCACTTGATCTTATCCATCCTACATGCTTTCTACACTTAATGGTGCAAAATAAAAGGAGAATTTTTTGGGGCATGCACACATCAGAAAGAGAAGTCTCCCCTCTATGTGAAAGTCCCCTTGTGCAATAGAAAAAATTCAAAAATTAACCTGAGAGAAAGAAAAATAGAGAGAGCGTAGGATTTAGGTGAGTGCTGCCCTAGGATTTTGACCTAGGGTTTAGAGAGTGATTTTGTGAGTTCTAACTACCAAAAATTCACAAAATTTTTAGGATAGCCTTCTGTATCTCTCCTCTACCTCTATTGATCTTTTGGAGCATCCAAAAAATTCATGGAGGTAGATCAAAGCAGTTTGATCAACATCAACCATCGAAGCTTTCGGCATTGAGCTAGCACTCAGGAGGAGTCGATCGGGACCAGGGCCTCTTGTGGATGATCTATAGAGGTCAGATGACATATATGGCTGCATCATGATGAGAGGACTATTTTAGTAGAGTATCAGTTATGGTGATTGAGAATCTATGCAAGGTATTATGTTCTGAATACAAGTAGATAGTACAGTAAATATGATTTACTGCATGCTGATTTCTTTTTTAGATTTTTTTATGCATATATGTCACATTTCGATCTTTATTGTAAGGTTTGATTGATTTGATCAATATCTCATTGAAACTAATTAGATTAATTTTTAAATTTTGCTACATGATTTTTTGAAAAAGTTTAAAAAGTAGAGCTAGAAATCCTGCAATGTTTCCATCAGTGGTATCAAAGCAGGTTACTTAATGTGATATATGTACTTTGAAAATATGATTATATGCATATTAGATATATAATATATTCGAATAGCTTAGTAATCGAGCTTGAATGAGCCACCAAGCCATCCGATCATAAGAGATAAGCATGATTTAAAGGTCATCTTCTTTCATTTGGTGGCGATCTTTTATGGCGGTAGGGGTGCCACCATGAACTCATTCATAAAGATAAACGATGAAAGAATTTTTGAAATTAGTTTTAATCTAAATTTTAATCATGAATATATGTTTAGATTAGATTTAAAATAAGTTCATGATTTTATGTATTGTACATAAATTTAGATTCAAATCTACAACTAGTAGCTATTTATGAAATAAGCCGATCTATTTTTGAAATAAGTCGACCCATTTAGTAGACAGTACTAGATTATAATAAATTTTTTAAAATTTAAAAATTACTTTCAAAATGTCAAACCCCAACCCATCAGCCTAAAACTTAATTAAAAATTAAGGGTTATGAATTAGGATATAGAATTATGAATTAAAGATCCTAAGTCATGAGCATAAAATTTGAATTATTGGGTTAGATGAATTAGGTCCATTAATTATGTTAGACCTAAGGTTAGTTTAAAGAATGAAGTAAATTAGAGTAATTGATGAAATCTAATCGAATATTGATTTAGATTAGGTTAAGGACTCTTTAGACTTAATTACAATAGTTGTAGTTGGTCAAGTCTATGTCTTTATCGAAAATCAAATGGACTTGGTTCATGGCTACGTAGTTGAATCTAAAATTACTAGGTTGATCAAATTAAAACTAATGAACTGATTGGTGTCTAAGATAAGTTTGGTAGTCTAGACCAATAATTTTTAATTGAGAGCTATTCACACTGATTTGATCTTTGACGAGTTAATGACATATTTCTTCAACTGATCTCACTTACTTGGCTAACCTGGTGAATTAGATTTTGATTAGATCGCTTGATGATTTGAGTTCACCCATGTCAATTAGGTAAATCAGTGTGATTGATTTAGGTGCTCCTAAGACTAGCTTGAATTAGATCTTTTTTGATCTGACTTAGTGAAGTCAGTGGAAGGATCGAAATTGGCTGGTTAATCTTCTCTCCTCTTCTTAAAATAAGTTAATCAAATTCTTTAAAATTATTAGATCCTTAAAAATGATATAGTTATAGTGATAACAAGGTTATAGCCCCCCATTAAGTTGAGTGATAATGGATTCATTAGTTTAATAATTATTGGAGGCCCAAAGGCCTGGTGCTTATTGACTAATGAAATTATCATTCATAATATGATGATTTGGTTGTATCTTTCTAATGATGGTTAGGTTGGCAGACCAAAGTTGGGCCTGATCATTTGTTGGTTAGATGCATCAAATATGGTCATGTTAATGGTTGAACCTAACTAAACTTTTTCAGTAGAGGCCAAAGCCTACTAATTAGATTTTTGAGGCAAAATTAATTACTAGAAGTTGTTTAGAAAAATAATTGGTTAAGAACCTATCCACAGATGCACATGGATTGATTGACCAAAGTCGGGCTTATGTATAGTCTATGTGGATTCTAGTACCCACTAAGAAATTAAGCTAATTTCTCGAATTGGAGGTAGAGGCTACCAATTTGTATAAAATAGTAGAAGAACCTTTGAACTAAAATTTAGATCTTTAGGCTTAAATAATTCATATACTAATTAGGTTTGGTTTTTCTTTTTGTGTAGTTATGGCCACTATCTTGTCGTTTCGGTCATTGTTAGACAATCACAAACTAATGGGATCCAACTTCGATAGCTGATATTGAAAGTTGAAAATCATCTTAGAGCATGCATGGATTTTGTATATTTTAATAGATCTAGCATCCAGGGAGCTAGCTCCGAATGCTAGAGGTATGGTTTGAGATACTTACTAGAAGTGACTCAATGACCGCACCATCGTTTGGTGCATTATGCTAGAGACAATGAGCGATGAGTTCAGCCATAGATTCAAGAATGTCCAGTCATAGGATATGTTTCAAATATTGAACGAGTTCTTTGGCATGCCTGATGACATTTAGAGGCACAAGACTAGTTGTGCCATTTTCAACATTAGGATAAGGGATGGGGCATCAGTCACCAATCATGTACTGTACATGATTGAGATGATTAAGCTCTTGAGTAAGCTCAACTTTTTCTTGCATAAGTAGCTTGAAAAAGATGCGATTCTGAACTCTTTGCCTAAGTACTTCCTCCCATTTCTTACTTATTTTAGAATAACAAAGCCAGCAGTCAACTTCCACGGCTTGCTGGGGTTGCTGCAGAACTTTGAGAAGGATCTCCAGCTCCATAAGAAGTCGATGAATGTTATAGAAGGATCTTCTTTTGATCGTTGATCCTTTAAGAAAGGAAAGAAGAACAAGAAGAAGAAGAATAAGAAGATGCAGCAGCATGCTGGAACGTCTGCACAGGATCAGACCAAGAAGCCCAAGCTCGACTAGAGCCAGATGGAGTGCTTCTTTTGTAAGAAGTTAGGGTACTGAAAGAGGAATTATCCATAGTACATTACCTCCCTAGATCCGAACAGGCTAAGGAAGAAGCAAGTAGTTGCCGGGCAAGATAATTATATGATAATATCTTACAATTTTTCAATATGTAATACTATCATCTAGGTATTAGATACTGGAAGCTCTTATCATATTTGTAATTTGATGTAGGATTTGTGGGTTAGTAGAAAATTTGATGAAGGCAAGAGGTTCCTAAACGTTGGAGATGGAAGATAAGTTTCAGTTCTAGCTTTAGGAATCATGAACCTTGTAATCAATTCTTATAAAGTTATTCTTTGTGAATGTCACTATTGTCCAAACTTTTTGTTGAATATTATCTCTGTAGGCCTTCTGGTTAGAAATAATTATAAATTTTTAATAATTTTTTTTGCAATATCATTATGAATGGTGTTATAATTTTTGTTGGATAATTGAATAACGTTATTTATATAGTATCATAGCCTGTTAATATGGTTCAGTCATCCAATAAACATCGTAGAGTAAATGATGTGTCTGAGGTCTACCTTTGGCATTGTAGGTTAGGTCACATTAACAAGAATAGAATAAGCAGATTTACTCAAGAGGAAATTCTTGAAGTCGGTGATTATGAATCACTTCCGACCTGTGAGTTCTGTCTTCTTGGTAAGATGACCAAATCATCTTTTATTGAAAAAGGTGAGTGAGCCAGTGAACTCCTGGGTCTAGTACATACTGATATGTATGTGGACCCATGAGCTCAAGTGCTAGAGATGGATATTTTTACTTTATAACTTTCACTGGCAACCTATCGAGGTATGGATATCTCTACTTGATGAAACATAAGTCAAAATCGTTTAAAATGTTCAAACTATTTCATAATTAGGTAGAAAAGCAAATTGGGAAGAGTATTAAAATTCTTCGATCTGATCGAGGGGGTGAGTACCTTTTCAATGAGTTTTTGACATATCTAGAAAAGAATGGGATTCTCTCTCAATGAATTTATCTTGGAATACCATAATATAATGGTATGTCTGAAAGGAAGAATCAGATCTTGTTAGACATGGTTCAATCCATGATGGAATTTGTTGGTTTGTCGATATTTTTTTAGGGATATGTGCTCGAGTCGGCTTGTTATATTCTAAATAAGATTTTGAGTAAGTCTGTAGCTAAAATCCCATATGAGATATGGATAGGACATAAGCCAGTACTCTTATACCTTAGGATTTATGGGTGTCCAGCTTATGTCAAATATTTAGTAACGAACAGGCTTAGACCTAGGTCTGATAAGTATAATTTTATAGGATACCCAAGAAAGATTAAAGGATATTATTTTTACCTCGCTGATGAACAAAAGATGTTTGTCAGCCTTAAGACAATTTTTTTAGAAAAAAATTTTTTTGGTGAAGGAACCAATACCTCTAAGATCGAACTTGAGGAAGTTCGACAAGTAAAAAAAATGACACAAGTAGTTGAATCTAAACAGAATTTGATTAGATCAAATCTAGAGCCTATTGTACCTACATCCTTAAGGCGATTTGGTAGAGTACCATATCAATCGGATAGATACTATGATTTCTTGATTTAGGATAGTGATCCTGTCAAACTCAATGAGAATGATGAGGATTCGATCATCTACATGGATGCAATGTAAAGATTCGATCCTGAAAAATGGCTGGAGGCCATAAAATTTAAAATGGAGTTCATGAAGGTCAATGATATATGGACATTGATTGATCCACCTGAAGAGGTAAAATCCATAGGGTGTAAGGGGGTCTTCAAAAGGAAGAGGGGTGTAGACGAGAAGGTAGAGATTTATAACGTCCATCTGATTGTTAAGAAATATCGTCAACATTATGTTATAGACTATGATGAGACATTTTTTCTTATGGCAATGCTCAAGTCCATTCGGATTATACTTACGATAGCTGCTCATCTGAACTATGAAATCTGGTAGATGGATGTGAAGATAACTTTTATGAATGAAGAGCTAGATGGAGATGTGTATATGATACAACCTAAAAGGTTCACATCCAAAGATGAGTCTAAGATGTACAAGCTTCAAAGGTCCATTTATGAACTGAAGCAGGCATCTTAGAGTTGGAACATACGTTTTGATAGGATGATCAAAACATATGGCTTCGTTAAGAATGAAGAAGAATCCTGCATATACAAATAGGCTAATGGTCCAGCTATTATATTTTTTGTATTGTATGTGGATGATATTTTCTTAATTGAAAATGATATCTCAGCATTACAAGGAATAAAGATTTGGCTATCATCAAAGTTCTCCATGAAGGACTTGGGAGAAGCTTCCTACATTCTAGGTATGAAGATCTATAGAGAGATCTAAGAGGTTGCTTGGTTTATCCTAGTCCACATATATAGACACTGTGCTGAAGTGGTTCAACATGAAAAATTCTAAGAAGGGCTATCTACCAATAGGCCATGAAATCTTTGTATCAAAGAAGGATTGTCCGACAACACCTTAAGAGAGAGAGCGTATGAGTTGAATTTCATATGCTTCGATAGTGGATTCTATCATATATGCTATGACATGTACGTGATCAGATGTGGCATATTCACTAGGGATAATGAGTAGATACCAATCTGATCTAGAAAAAAATTATCGAAAGGTTGTTAAACCATCCTAAAGTATTTAAGAAATACTAAGGACCAATAGCTTGTTTATGGTGAGTTGGATTTAAGACTTATGGGGTTTATAGACTCCAATTTCTAATCTGACCATGATGATAGCAAAAATGTATCAAGATATGTGTTTATCCTTAATAATAAAGCTATCTACTGGAAAAGTCTAAGCAACACACTATGGCTAACTCAGTTTGCAAGATGAAGTATGTTGCTGCATCAGATGCTGCCAAAAAAGCTGTGTGGCTGAGAAAGTTTATCATTGAGCTTGGAGTAGCTCCCTTCCTTGATGGTCTAGTTCTGCTCTACTGCAATAGCTCTAAAGCCATTGCTTAGGCGAAGGAATCGAAGGCATAGAAGTGGATGAAGCACATTCTATGTCCCTACCATCTTGTTCAGAATATCATGGATCGAGGTGACATCAACCTTCAGAAGATCGACAGAAAGAAGAACTTGGCCGATCCATTCACTAAAGCCATTGCAGTGGAAGAGTTCGACAATTTCAAGTCAAAGATGGATATTTGATACTACACCAATTGGCTTTAGTCCAAGTGAAAGATGGTTGGGAATAGTGTTTCGAAGCCAATTGTTAGCCTATTGATGGTTGAGCCATTTGTATTTGTATATGAGTTATTAATGAATAAATATTATTTTGGCATTATTCATCACAAATTATTTACATCTTTTAATGAACTCTTGTGTTATGATGAAGTTCTTAGGATAATCTAGAATCGATAAAGAATGATTTATCATTTAGTCCTTAAATCTGTTCATAACAAAATGATACGTTGTTACCAAGGATGATAATATTTATCGAGTGTAGGTTACTGTGTGCCATATGGATTAGATGTCCTCTTAACCAAGGAGTATTGAGACACTGGTATAGCATGCAGGTGAGATATAGGGATACATTTACACTGAACATGACCAACTCTGGAGCTTTCTGCTATTAAGAATTGCTCCAAAGAGATATGGGTATAAGTATCCCTCCAACCTAAGATCACCATGGTGATTTTCAGGCAACTCACAATGCTTTGGTGTCGGACTACCTAAATTTCTAATTCAATGATGGAAGATTTTTAGGCATAGTCAAGTATTTGAGTCAGTGTGTGCATCAAGATGGGATTGACTACTCCAGGTTTCAGAAGTTGTATTCAATTGTGTTTCAATTTAGCAAAGCCATGGCCAAGGTAGTTTTTGTGAGGAGTCATAGGATCGATTGCATTAAGATACAATATGAATATTTTTTTCAGAGTTGGTAGTTTAATTTTGAGTCATTCTAAACACAGAAGTCAAAGGGATGAATTATGTAGTAACCATATTCGAGTAGGGTCTAAATATTGTGATTACGACTATTCGACCTATCCGGACATCGGTTATCATTGCTAGATGATCACATCGATTAATATAGAAAGTGGTTTCTGTGCTACCAGCTTAGGTTTGAACCTATGAGGTTATACACATTGGAGGTTCCTATCTGATCTTATGGCTGATGAAGAGTTCCATTGGGTTGGGACTCTATGGTCAAGCATCCCACTGGACTGAGACTCTATGATCGATAGTCCTACTGCATTGAAACTTTAAGTCTTTATTGTTTGAAACTCTATTATTGAGAGTCTTATTGGTCTGGGACCCTATGATTATGAGGTCCACTCATTTAGAATTTTGGGATCAAGAGTCCCACTAGTTTGGGACTCTTCGATTAAGAGTTTCATTTGGATGAGACTCTATTATCCGGACATCCACTGAATTTAGACTCTATATTTATATAAAATTTAATTGATAATTTAATTATTAATTTACTCAATTTGATTGAGTGATGAGCTTTGAATCAAGTCTAATTGAATTGGATTCAGTTGGGTTTGATCCGATTAGGTTATGTGATGACCTAATTGTCGAGGAGGTTTGTTCCCTGATTTGATCTAGGATTGAGCTTAATTAATTTTTAATTTAATTAGAATTTAATTAATTTAATTAAGCCTAAATAAGTTGGATTTAATCTAGTCTAACTAGGCCTAGCCAAATTGGTTTGGGTTGGTTTTAATTGGATACGGTCTATTGAGACTAGTTTGACTAGTCTTCTGCGCCACATCACCCTACTCTTGCGCCCACCTTTCTCTCCATGAGAATTGAGAATTCTCATGAAGAAGTCCATGCACGAGAGAGCACACACCCAGCATTCCCACTCCCCAAGTGGATAAAACCAGGTTGGTTACTATTTGAATTCAAATAGAGTTTGAATTCAAATGTGCAACCACTTGATCTTATCCATCCTACATGCTTTCTACACTTATTGGCACAAAATAAAAGAAGGATTTCCTGGGGCATGCACACATCAGAAAGAGAAGTCTCCCCTCTATGTGAGAGTTCCCTTGTGTGAGAGAAAAAATTCAAAAATAATCCTAAGAGAAAGAAAAATAGAGAGTGCGTAGGGTTTGGATGAGTGCTGCCCTAAGATTTCGACCTAAGATTCGGTGAGTGATTTTGTGAGTTCTGAGCATTAGAAATTCATGAAATTTTTGGGATAGCCTCCTCTACTTCTCGTCTACCTCTTCTGATTTTCTAAAGCATCCAAAAAATCTATGGAGGTAGATCGAAGCAGTTCGATCAATATCAGTCATTGAAGCTTTCGACATCGAGCTAGTACTCAGTAGGAGCCGATTGGGACCAGGGCCTGATGTGGATGATCCATAGAGGCCAGATGACATGTGTGGCTACATCATGATGAGAGGACCATTTTGGCAGAGTATCAGTTCTAGTGATCGACAACCCATGCAAGGTATTGTATTCTGAATATTAGTAGATAGTAACAGTAAATATGATTTACCATATGCTGATTTTTTTTTGAATTTTTCTATGCATATATGTCACATTTCGATCTTTGTTGTAGGGTTTGATTGATCTGATCAATAGCTCATAAAAAATAATTTGATTAATTTTTAAATTTTGCTACATGATTTTTTTAAAAGAATTTGAAAGTAGAGCTAGAAATCCTCTAAAGTTTCCATCAGCATCAATTGCACCGACCTCGGCACTTGTTCGCCAAGCTTGGCCCTTAGTCAATAAGATTGATTTGGCCCAAGCCTCCATGTAGGACACGGTGACACTTGACAGAGATCTGCTATTTGCCATGTGCCATAGCGGGACCAGCACACCCGCAGGAGGGATCTTGGGCCAGATGAGCTCCTCAACTACGATTTCAGCATCATCTTGGATGTAGGTTATTATTATTATTATTATTGTTGTTGTTGTTATTATTATTTTGATGTTAGTTTTTTATCGATCTGACATCATTCTTTTTTTCTCTTTCTCTTATCAGGCCATATCGTACTTTAGACTATTTATCGAGCACATGGTATGGCTGGTTGAAAATAAGAAGTCCTTGAAAGAGACGCTGCAGTCCATAAAGGACTGTCCGAAGATAGTGGAGGAAAAAGCCACAAAGAAAGCGAAAGTCACTGAAGAAGCAGCTTTAGGAGAAGTTTGCTAAAATAAAAGGGAAGAATAAGGCCTTGATGGATCATCAAAGGAAGGCCAACGAAGGAGAAAAGAGGCTATTAGAGCTACAGTAGGAGGTCTCCAAAATTTTTGAGCTGGAGATCAAAGTGATGGAGCTAGAGGTGATGGTATCTTCTCGAGATGAGATGGTGGCTTCTTGGGACAAGGCCATTCTGGTGTTCTAGAGGGACACGGAGCACTTGAAGGTTGTTGCTGCGAGAGCCGTGGAAGATTGCAAATCTTTCGAGGAGGAGGTCACAAAGGCTTCGGAAGAGGCCTTTGATAGTGGGTTTAATAGCTGTAAGAATTTAGTTGGAAAACTCTTTCCCAACTTAAATTTGAGTAGCGTTACCTAGCAGGCTGATCTCACGCTGGCATTAAGGGCAAATGTCCAGATGACACCGAATGTGAATCCTCCTATTGATGCACCTCAGCCTGCCCCTGAGGTGACTGTTGATCAGCTTCGTCCTCCTACTGACGTCCTAGCTCCCACCGAAGTCCCTATTCTTTCTAGGGTTCTAGCTCTTGCTGAGACCTTAATAGTTGAGATTATATCTTTGGAAGATGATCAGGCAGTAGCTTCCGCAAAAGCTCCTCAAGCAAATGCCTGATTTTTATAATCTTTTTTCTCTTTCTTTTATTTTCTGTATCTTTTTGTATCAGCCTAGTTTGGGCTTTTTGTAAAATCTCTTTTATGAAATGAAAAATTTTCTTTTATAGCTGTTTATTTGTGTGTGATGCCAGATATTTTCGATCTGATGCAGCTTGATGTATAGCACAATAATTTTCATTTAGAAAATTTTTCTAAGTCATATATAACAGATAATAATTGATTTTTCATCAGGTTCGTATCGATTGACCTCAGTTATTTTTTGATGTAGACTGCCTTAGCAAGTATATATAATCATCGAAATTTAAATAAAATTGAGTAGAAGTTTAGGAGTACCTCTACTTGAATTTGGAATTGGCAAGTTAATTTTTCTTTCACCTCATAGAAGTCTAATTGCCTTCCAGTTTTTTTCTTTCTATGTGTCCAATAATAATCCAAAATAATTTTGATTTGGAGATTGATATTTGATAGAGTATTAGAATAACCTTGATCTGGAGATCGATATAGGAAGATTTTATCTTCTTTTAGGTTCTTCGGAGCTTTATCGATCTTGGAGATCGATTTTAAGGATAGAAAGATCTTATCTCCTTCTAGGCCCTTCGTGGCTTTATCGATCTGGAGATCAATTTTAAAGATAGAAAGATCTTATCTTCTTTTGGATCCTTTGAGGCTTTATCGATCTAGAGATCAATTTTAAGGATAGGAAGATCTTATCTCCTTTTAGGCCCTTCGGGGCTTTACCAATCTGGAGATTGGTTTTAAGGACAGAAAGATTTTATCTCCTTCTGGGTGGAGTATGGTCTTCTTTGAATTTGTTCAATTTTTCACCAAGGTGATTGAAAGAATTTAATATTTTGAAAAGACATCTTCATTGAGATAAAATTTTTAGAGCCTTCATTCAGAATTTATTGGTGATACATTCTGAGGTCGTCAGCATTTCATGTTCTTGAAATATTTGAGCCATCCAAATTCTCAATCCTATATGCCCCTGATCATATCACTAGGTGACTCGATATGGACTTTTCCAATTGAGAGCAAAATTTTTTTGTTCAAGGGTTTTGAAATTTCAGCTCGACGAAGGACCAAATCATCTTTATAGAAGATTGTTAGCTTTATCCTGGTGTTGTAGTATCTGACCATCTTTTATTTATTGGCCACCATATGAATCTGAGCCCTTTCTCTAGTTTTCTCTAGCAAGTCAAGATCGGTTCTCAGTCGATTTGAGCTACTTTCCTCATCAAATTTTTCCACTCTTGATGTTGGAAGGCCAATCTCCGTAGCTATTATCACCTCTGATCCAAACATGAGTTTGAAATGCATTTCACCAGTCGATCGTATGGGAGTGATTCTGTAGGCTCAGAGGATATTGTACAGTTCATCAGCCTAGAGACCTCTAGCTTCAGTGAGCCTGATTTTCAAATCTTGAAGAATTATCCGACTTATGACCTCAGCCTCTTCATTAGACCGTGGATGCCCTACTGAGGTTAATTTGTGGTTGATGTGCAGTTCAGAACAAAATTTTTTGAATTTTGCATTATTGAATTGTTTCCCATTAACAATAATAATCATTTGGGGGAGACCAAAATGATAGATGATCGACTTCTAGATGAAGTCTCGCATCTTTTTCTTAATGATTTGTGCTAGTGGTTCAGCTTCTATCCATTTGGTGAAGTAATTGATAGCGATCATCAAAAATTTTCTTTATGCTATCGCCATGGAAAATGATCCAAGAATATCCATCCCTCAGATGGTGAAAGACCAAAGAGCTATGATTGATGTGAGTTTGACAACTGGTTGGTGCTGAATATTTATATATCTTTGACATTGATCATATTTACTGACAAGATCAACAGCGCCCTTCTGTATGGATGGCCAATAATAACCATGTCAGATTACTTTATATGCCAGGGACTTGCCCCCTAAGTGGTTGCCATAGATTCTTTCATGAACCTCTCAAAGAGCACAATCAGTCTTCGAGGGCCTTAGACATCGAAGCAATGAGAAAAAAAAATCTTTTATAGAGTCTTCCATCTAGAATGACATACCATGGAGCTTGTCTCTTAATTTTTCTTGCATCAATAGGATCATTGGGCAATATCCTTCTACCTAAATAATCTATTATGGAATCTATCCAGCTCAGTTCATGATTCACTTGGGCAATCATTAGAACTTCTGTACTGAATTTCTTAAGGATTTCAATGAATACTTTCTGATTAAGGTTGGAAAATCCTAATGTGGCAAGATGTGAAAGTGTATTAGTTCAAGTATTTTTCGATCTCGATATTTGAATAAGTTTGAGGTCATCAAAATTTTTTGATAGTTCTTTTGCATTATATAAATATTGAGACATAACAGTATCTTTGGCTTCGTATTGACCTCATACCTATCCGATGATAAGCTGGGAGTCAGTGAAGACCTTGAGCTTCTTGATGTTGAGCACTTTCATCATTCTAAGTCCTGCAATGAGGGCTTCATATTCGGCTCCATTATTGAAGACTTTGAAATTGAATCTTAGAGCATGTTCAGTGACAACTCTTTCTGGACTAGCTAAAATCAGATTAGCTCCACTTTCTTAGGTATTGGAGGCTCCATCCACATAAAAAGCCAATAAGATTTCCCAGTAGTTTCTCTCTAAATTTTTGGAATCAAATCTTCTTCGAGTATTGAACATTCTACCACAAAGTTGGCCAGCACTTGAGCTTTCATGGGAGGTCTGGATTGATATCGAATATCAAATTCTTTGAGTTCAATGGCCCATTTGGCCAGTCGATCGAATGTGTCAGGTTGTTAAAGGACCGATCTTAATGGTTGGTCTATCAAGACGATAATATAATGAGCTCGAAAATATGGTCGAAGTCATTTGGCTATCATGATCAGAGAGTAAATAATTTTTTTGAATCTAGAATATGAAGTTTCCGCATCTCGTAATAATTTGCTAGTGTAATAGATGAGCCTATGTGTCCCTGCATTATCTTAGACTAGAATCGAGTTGACAGCATTAGGTAAAATAGATAAATATATAAATAAGTCCTCACATTCGACTGGTTTCAACAGCAATGGAATAGAGCCAAGGTATGTCTTGAGTTTGTCAAAGGTGGATTGACATTCTTCTGACCACATAAAATCTTTGATTTGTTTTAAGATTTTAAAGAATGGATGACATTTTTCAGCTAACATGGATATAAATTTGTTGAGAGATGCCACTCATCTCGTAAGCCGTTGAACCTCTTTCAGGGAGTTCGAGGGTTTCATTTCAAGTAGCGATTGGATTTTCTCAGGGTTGGCCTCTATCTCTCTCTGGGTTATAAGAAAACTAAGAAATTTACTAGCTACAACTCTAAAAGCGTACTTGTTGGGGTTAAGTTTTATCCGATACTTGCAAAGTTCTCCGAATGCCTCTTTCAGGTCAGTAATGTACCGATCTTCTTCTGTGCTCTTGACTAGCATGTCGTCAACATATACCTCTATATTACGATTGATTTGGTGCTTGAAGACTTTATTGACCAAGTGCTGGTAAGTGGCACCTGCATTTTTTAAACCAAAAGACATCATTTTATAACAATACAAATTTTTATCGATGACAAAAGCTATATTTTTTTCATTTTTGGGAGCTATTTTGATTTGATTGTAGTTGAAGAATGCATCCATAAAACTTAATAGCTTATGCCCTAAGGTTGCATCGATCGATTGATCAATTTTCGATAAAGAAAAGCTATCCTTGGGGCAAATTTTATTGAAGTCGATAAAATCGATATAGATCCTCCATTTTTTGTTCATCTTTTTGACCATCACGACATTGGCTATCCAATTTGGATATTATGCTTCTTTGATAAATTCTACCTTCAGAAGCTTGTCAACCTCTTCATCTATTGCCATTTGCCTTTTTGGGGCGAAACTTTTTTTTTTTCACAGGCTTGTATTTGGGGTCGATATTCAGCTTATGCATGATGATGTCGGTAGGTATTCTAGGCATATCCGAAGTTGACCAAGCAAACACATCAGCATTTTGCCAAAGAAAGGAGATTAGTTTTTTCTTTAGGTCGGTATTCAGCCGAGCTCCTATCTGGATGATTTTCTTTGAATATTTTCCTAAGAAAATGATGATAAGTGGCTTGACAGACTCACCTCATCCTTTTCCATTCTCATTCTCGAACTCTTGGTCAAAAATTTCTATTGGTAGGTTTCTGATAGGTTCCTTTATCTTTAAAGCTATCAAAAAATATTGTCTGGCCATCATTTGATCTTTGCGCATTTTTTCGACACCAGATTTGGTGGAAAATTGAACCAAAAGGTGGTAAGTTGAAACTATCACCTTAAGAGCGTTGAGCCTAGGTTGGCCAAGGATAGATTGTATGCGGAGGGTGTTTTGATGACAAAAAATGTGAGTTGTACGATCGACTGATAGGATTCTTTTTCAGCAGTGATTGGCAAGGTGATTTCTCCTTCAACCGCTATTGAGTCACCTAAAAATCCAATCAGTGGGCCACCAACTTGTCTTAATTTACTCAGCATATTCATTTTTGAAAGAGCATAATAGAATAATATATCTGCTGAGCTTTCGTTATCCACTAAAATTCTCTTTTCATCATAGTTTGCCATCATCATGAAAATAATGACAGCATCATCATGGGGTATTTGGATCCCTTGGACATCCTTATCAAAAAAGAAAACAACATTCCCGGAGCATTGTCTCTTTGGAGAGGGACTCCTGGATGCCCGTCGAGGTTTGCTGCCTGTGAGATCATGTTAATGACTCCTGCAGTTGATTAGTTGTGCTCAGCAGCATTGTCAAGCTTCTAGCATGGCTTCAGGGCTTGCTTTGCCCGATCTTTGATATACTTATCGAGATAACCTCAGCAAATTAAAGCCTCAATCTCATCATTAAGTTGACGGCATTCTTCAGTATCATGCCCATGATCCCTATGGAAGTGGTAGAATTTAGTCTTGTCTCGCTTAGCAGCAGGGGCCTTCATGGGATTAAGGTGATGGAGATATTCTTGGTTCTCTATCTCCATCAAAATCTATGATCGAGGGATAGATAGAAAAGCATAGCTATCAAATTTTTGGGATGGACTTCAGGACTGCGATCGAGCGGTAGAATTTTTTTGAGGTGGCTCGTCGGTGCTCCCTTGATTCCCATGTTCTTCCTCATGGGGGGCGCTTCTTTTCCTCTTTATTCTTCTTCTCCTTCTTGCTTAGCATATCTTCTTCCTCAGCATGGGCGTACTTCTAAATTCAGGTTAACATTCCCTCATAGTTTTTTGGGAAGTTCTTATTGAGGAAGAAGATCAATCGATAGCTCCTGAGTCCTTGCTTTAAGGCTGACATAGCGATGGATTCGTTGAAGTCTTTCACTTCTAGAATAGCCACGTTGAATTGGGAATTGGGCCATATTATCATGAAGGGATTCTCCTTCTTACTGCACTACGAAAAATAGACTGTTCGAGTGTTTTAGATGAAGATGATTGCTCCCAAAATAGGCCATGAAGAGCCTGCTCAGCTGATCAAAAGATGAAATGGACCCTAGGTGGAGTCTAGAGAACCATACCATTGCAGATTTCTTAAGGGTGATGGAAAAGGCCATACAGAGAAGGGCGTCGAATGTACTTTGGAGCCTCATCACATCTTTGTACCCCTCAAGATGGTCTTGAGGGTCTGTGGAACCATCGAATGGCTCCAGCATAGACATTTTGAATCAAGAGGGGACCGATACATTCAGAATATCAGTAGAGAGAGGGGATGTGAGGTGGAAATCCTTCTTACTCTGAGAAGGTCTATCGAGTTACAATTCTTTCAATCTTTTTTCAAGATCTCAAAGTTTCTACTCAAGACCTGCCTCCCATAATCGCTTCTTGCTATGGGGGGTCGATTCAGCTTCATAGGATTGATCTTCTTGATCAAGAAGATGCTCCTGATGAAATTCTTGAGTTGGAAGATGGCTAGTTCGTGACATAGCTTCTTGAGGAATAGATTTTTGTTGCCGCTCCATTATTTGCTGGAGCTGTTGCACGACGTTGGTGAGGGCCTAGACCTGCTGCACCAAAAAATTAAACTATTATGGATCAATTATTGTAGGAGGGTGGGATTGAACCATCTCCCGAAGAGCTCTTGGAGAAGATGGAGCTGAGTTCTATGCTTTCTTCACCATTTTCATAAAATTTTAGATAAATAGCCATTCCTCTAATACCAATCTATTGCAGCAAGGCTTCAGATTATTGGAGAGGATTTATGCCTAAGAGCTGATTCGGGGTTGGATCGATGTTGATCACAGACCAACCTATAAGAAAAGTCCCAAGGATCGATGGGGTACCCTCTAGTTTAGAATTCTTTGATGTTTAAGTCAGTTGAGGCCTTATAAACAGATAGTGGAAATGAAAAATTGAAAGACAATGAGAGAGGGTTTGAGTAGAGAGAGGATTCGATCTTTCTTTAGTGGAGAAGTCGAGAGCAGATTTCAATAGAGTATAGATTCTGTGAATCTTGTGCTTACCTTCGGAGGGGTACCCTTGCTTAGGACTTAAGAAAAATTTATTAGACCGTTAGTTTGTTATAACGGAATGGCCAGCTGGATTGCAGCTAATGGCCTCTTGCCTTGGTGGCGATTAGTTGTAATGCGATTGGGGGAGTGTCATGACTTGATTGTAGAGCAACTAGTGCTCGATCAATTTTTGGGTCATGTCGAGGTCGGTGTTTCACCGATCTCGCTCATCTGGTGAGGTCGATATTCAATCGATCTCAACATAATAAAGTCTGAGTGATATTTTCTCTTACAAAGTTGAAGATATCGGTGTTTTATCGATCTCTAGATAATGCACCTTGGGGCAGGAATAAACTAATCTCATCACCACTTAGATGGATTACTGCGGTCGAGGTAAGTATAAATCCAATCTCTTATGAAAAGATCTCAACTATCGCTAGCTCTTAGAAAGATAAAGTATCGATCTGATTCTATTTGGTCATACTAAGATTGGTTTAATACTGATCTCAATTCGTAATGAGTCAAAGCATCATTGAGGATGGTGATTAACCAATCTGGATGCTATGGTTATCGGTGTATTGCCGATCTGGTTCCATCACTTAAGCCAATATGCCATCTTGTGATGGTACGGATTAAACTGAGCTCTAGATCGGTATTTTGCCGATCTAAGATTGATACTTGTCATTTTTTAGTAGTTATCTGAAACGATGGCCTCTCTAATGATGCCACGTGGCTAGTGATGATTGTCCGTACCAATAATAATAAAGTTAATTTATTATAGCCGCATATTCATTAATAATGGTCATTATATGAATTCAGATTATTAGCAATGGCTAAATACCATTGCTAATAGTCCTTTCGTCGTCGCTAATATTTTGCCATTACTAATCCCATCCTAAAAGCCAATCTAAAAATTTTTTATCGCTAAATACAATTATTAGCAATGACTTTAGAGACTAAATAATTCTTTCAATAATTATTAATTAAATTTTTAAAAAAGTTTTAAAAAATAATTAGCAAAGATATTTTCGTAGCTAATGCAGTTGCTAATAATTATTAGCGACAAAAAATATCATTATAAATATCATCTCTAATTTTTTTTTTAATTTTTAAATAAAATAAAAGAATATTTTAAAAAATATTAGTGATAGCAATTTAGTCGCTAATGCAGTTTGCTAATAATTATTAGTAATAATAATTATTATCTCTAATATCGATGCTAATAGTTAATTTTATTTTTTTTAAAAAATAATAATATTTTTAAAAATCTATTTTAATTAATCATAATGAATTATAGTTCTTAATATAATTAAAATTTAAAGATAATATGATAATAAAAAATTAAAAACTAATTATATTATATTAAAATATAAATTATATAATTTTTTTACAAGCAACATCAAAAAAATATAATATATAAAAAAAAATTAGGTTCGTTGTCCATCTTCTTCTCTTGCTTCTCTTCAGCAGTTGGTAAATGAGAGCTGAATGTTTCAGCATCCTATAATAAAAAAATAAAATAATATTAGTAAATTTCGATACGAAGGTATATCTTTCGATACTATTGAGAAAATATCTCAAGATTCGGTCCATAGTAAGTCCAGAATGAGGTCTAGAATGACGAACGAAGTTTAAGAATAGTCCAAACAGAGTCTAGATGGAGAAGATACGCATGAAAGAAGGTTAGAATGGGATAGTTGGCCCTCAGACCCATTGAAGGGGCCCATAAGCAGCGACGCGACCCAAACCGGTAGTGTGCGGTGGTGTTGGGCTAGCCACGCGCTGGGCTGGACAAGTGCGTGAGCGCACGCGGGCCACACGAGAGCAGGTCATGCGGGTGCACATCCCACGTGGTGGAGTGCAGTCCACCATGGATTGCTGGCTCATGGGCGCCCGTGTGGGCCACCTGATCATGTCCCCTTATGTTTTGCATGGTCCACGGGACTATTCCATGGATTGATGATGATCCAATAGCTCAGGGAGGAGCCAATCATGATTGAATAGCTGAAACTTAATCAGAGCCTGATCAGGACTGTTGTGCATGATCCGACGGCCTAGGAGGAAGTCGATCGTGATCGGACGGTCTAGATAAGATCTCGAGTATGATTAGGATAGGGTGTCCTACTGAAACACTATTTTTGAGTTTCTAGAGTTTATATAATTTTGATTGATGAACCGTTTGTTGCGTTGGAAAGCTGATGATGTCTCAGAGATGTTGAGAAGAGATTTTATAAAGCTTTTATAAGGATTTTAGGATTTTTTATTGAAAAATTCTTGTACAAAGGTTGAGTGGTAAGTTTCTCTTGTATTATTTAGTTTTCTTTCTCTCATAGTGAAGTTTGCACGTCCCATGGAGGTAGACCTTAGTCTAATCTTTGTATACTTGATTGTTTGCTCTCTTGTTTTGTATTCTTTTTTCTATCTCATGCAATATCTATACGTGATCTAGTGCAATGCAAATGATATCGATAAGGTCTTGAGGTTGTGGTATCCTAGCTTGAGTACTCCACAATAGTTGGTATTAGGGTAAGTTGATATCTCCTAATAATTAGTATTAGAGCTAGACGATACCAGCACACGTGGTTGCCCAGATTGTGATGGTATTGATCGAGATCAAAGAAGATGGAGAAGACAAGCATAATCAAGATGGAGATTAGCCGGTTCGATGGAGAAAGTAATTTCTTGTTGTGGCAAGTGAGGGTGAAGGACGTGCTCATCCAACATGATTTGATCGACGCTCTTTTGAATGAAAAAAAGCCAAACATCATAGAGGAGAGAACTTGAAAGTAGCTATAGATGCAGACGATGAGTACCATCTGTATGTACTTGATAGATGAGATGGTGATCCATGTACTTGGTGAGTCTTTTTTGATGGTGCTGTAGTCGAAGCTTGAAGAGTTGTACATGGTGAAGTCGCTCACCAACATGCTATTTCTTTGGAGGCAGTTCTACCAACTACGGATGATCGAGGGACAGAGCGTATAGGAGCATGTTAGCCACTTATAGAAGATTCTCACCAATCTTTTCAGTGTAGGTAAGAAGGTTAAGGAGTAGATCCAGGCATTGGTCTTGTTAGCATCGCTTCTTCTTCGTATGAATCCTTGGTGACTGCTCTTCTAATGGAAAAGAGCATAATCAAGATGGACGAGATCACTGCAGCAATTTTCTAGAATGAGGTTCTCAGGAGGGAAAATCTAGCTTCGAGCTCAGATGACAACTGCTCAGCTTTGATGATTTCTGAAGGAGTAGGTGGCAGCAGACGGAGCGATAGAGGATCATGAGAAGGATGATCCAGATCCAAGATGAGGGATCCTAGCAAGATCAGATGCTATCAATGCGACGAGTTGGGGCATCATGTCAGAGATTGCTTGCAGCTCAGGGATCGAATGAGGGCTACTGTAGCGATGGCCAGTAGCGAGTTTGAGGATGATGTCCTGAAGATATCTAACAAGATATCTACTTTTTTCAATAGTAAATTTTAGATTCTACATGCACATATCATGTTTGTTGCAGAGAGGAGTAGTTTGACTCTCAAGAGAGCAGTGGGGGTACTATTTATCTACCAGATGGATCGAGCTGTGCAATCAGAAGCATCAGGATGGTCAGCTAGAGGATACATGATGGTGTAGTTAGGAGATTAAGGGAGATCCGATATATACCTAATTTCAGATGGAATCTTATCTCACTGAGCAGATTGGATTCAAATGGCTATAGGAGGATAGTTGGTGATGGAATCCTGAAGGTCATGCATAGAGATTGGATGATATTGGAGGGAAAGAAGAGGATTAGAGGATAATACTATCTGGCAGAAAGTCCAATGCGAGGTGGAGCTTCGGGTGAAAGTGCATCGAGCATGAGATACGAGACTCGGAAGGATGAGAGGTGACATCATAGAGTGAAGTTCCTATTGCCATAGAAGACTTTTTTAAGCAGGTCTTTGGTTGGAGTGGACACATCCATTGATGGAGGTGGGATCGAATGGCCTAGCTCAACTTTCACACTTGCCCACCCATGAGACAGCAGGCATGCCCTAGGGCGTGGGGGTGAGATGGATTATAGGCTCTCAAAAATAGGTGAAGACCAAATATCGAGTCGAGATGAAGATTGTTGAAAAAAAATCTCAAGATTCGATCCACAATAAGTCCAGAACGAGATCCAGGATGATGAACGAAGTTCAACAAGCCCAAGAATAGCCCAAACGGAATCTAGAGAGAGAAGATACACGTGAAAAAAAGTCAGGGCAAGGTAGTCGACCCTCGGGCCCATCGGAGGGGCCCATAAGCGGTGCCGGCCAGTGCGGTGTGGTCCAGACCGGTAGTGCTAGGCCAGTCGTGCACTAAGTCGGCCAGGCGGGTGGGGGGCGCGAGCAGGCCGCACAGGAGCAGGTCGCATGGGCGCCTAGCCCATGCGGTGGAGCATGGTCCATCATGGACCGTCGGCTTATGGGCTCCCACGTGGGCCATCCGACCATTTTTCTTTATATTTTACATGGTCCACGGTACTATTTCATGGACCGATCGTGATCTGATAGCTCAGGAAGGAGCCGATCACGATCGAATGGCTAGAACTTGATCAGATCTTGATCTGGATCATTGTGTGTGATTCGATGGCTTAGGAGGAAGCCGATCATGATCGGACGGTCCAAATGTGATCTCGAGTGTGATTAGGATTGGGTTTTCTACTAAAATACTATTTTTAAATTTTTGAAGTTTATATAACTCTAATTAGTGACCCGTTTGTTGCATTAAAAATTTGGTAATGTTTCGGAGGTGTTGAGAGAATTTTTTAAGATTTTAGATAGTTTTCATGAGGATTTTAGAGCTTCTTATTTAGAGATTCTTGTATAAGAATTGAGTGGTAAGTTTCTCTTGTATTATTTGCTTTTCTTTCTCTCATAGTGAGTTGCATGTCCTGTGGAGGTAGATCTTGGTTTAATCCATGTATATTTGATTGTTTGCTCTTTTGTCTTGTATTCTTCTTTCTTTCTCTTGCAGTATCCATATGTGATTGAGTGCAATGCAAACGGTATTGATAAGGTCTTGAGGTCGTGTGTCCTGGCCAGACTCCATAATGTTGGTATAAGAGTGAATTGATATTCTCTAATAGATACGGAGGTGTATCTTTTGATACACTCCTTTGTTTCTCAAACAGATTATTTCTACATGTTTCATTCGATAATATGGAGCTATAAACATCACCAACTCATCGATTAGATGGTTAGATTGAATTTTTAGCCTTTAGATCTCCTTCCTAAACTTAAACTTAAATATATGAAGCTTCTAAATATGAGAACTTAAAATAAGTAAAAGGGTTTAGTAATATAATTACCTAATGTGGTGGCTAGGATGATGAGCCTAGTTGGTCACGTAGCTATGGGTCTCGAAGAAGCTCCATGACCGTTTTGCGGATGGCATCCAGATGGCTTTGAGATCGCTGGCCCAAAAGCCTCTACACGACCTTCTCCATGTGCACATCACTCCGAGTCTGGGATGTCAAGATCTATGAGAATGCAGAAGGATATGAGGCAGTAGAGGGTCAAAGCTATGGTCGAATCCTATGACTCAGCTCCTACTCACCCCCGCTCTCGTGGCGTTGAGCCATCCCTTAAGATTAGAGGAGGTTGAAAAGATTGATCATCATCATACCTCTCAGCAACGTATGCTGCATAACGTATTTGCATGGTTCAGAAATATATTAGTTCTAATATAAAAATTAGATCTTGTAACAACTTAATTAGTAAATAAAGTTTGAAGTTCTTACTGCGATCTATCATGACATAGAATCTAAATAGTCACCTATCCTCCTAAACTATTATATGGCCTACCACAACTATAGTTGGTCTAGTGGACGACCTAGCTATCGTATCTATAATAAGTAAATAATAAGATTAAATTAATTAAAATATGCATATAAGAGTTTTTATAGTTCTAGTGAAAAGTTTTGATATTGATTTCTTACTAGTCTGTCAGCCACAACATGTATACCAACCAAGCTGCCCATGTGCCTGATCGGATCCTGCTAAGCAGCTCGATTTTGCCAGGTTCTCTGCTGCCTATCGAAGTACTCCTCACTGCTCTACTGGTCACAGAGGGCTTGCCATATGTTCGCCCGCATCCAGTGATCCATGAAGGACCTCCAGTCCGATAGTGATTGGAAATTGGAATGTTGGATTATGGATTGCATGAGGCTGTAAAGGCCATCTCGAAGCCTCCATGTGGTCATCTTCTCAAAGGTCTGACAGCCAACCTTCTCGTCTTGAAGAGTCTTGAATCGATAGTACTCCTACAAGATAGAAGCAAGCGTATATTAATATCTAAATAAAATACCAACATATTAAAAATTTAAAAATTAAACTAGTTTTAACTTATTAGAAATATCTTTCAGGCTGCATTATGAGCTCTAGATGATTAGCTGGAGAACTCGTTCATCGACCCTGACTTCAAGCATCGGATGATGTCGGTAACCATATGAGATACTCTAGACTCTCTAAACATGCTGTAAAATTGATTTTGAAAAATAATGTTAACTCTAGAATGGCTAAATTTTAAATATATTAATTAAAGTTATAGTACTTACGAGCAGCTCTGAACATAGATGAGCTATCTATCCTCCGATCGAAATAAAGATGCCATGAGCTAGGTAGATCCTCAACCACAACTCTGTGTCTGAGAGTCGGTCGCTAATGTATGTGATTGTGGGGTCATTGATGATCCTTTATCATCCGAACCTAAGTGCAAAATATCTAATATAAAGAATGTTATATTAGTCAGCAAAGAACAAAACAACATAAACAAGAATATCTAAAGTATTAGAGTTTACCATCTGATATGAGAGGTAAGGAACCATACGAGCTGGTTGCATGGTCGCTCTCTCCTCGAGAGCTCTGTTCTTGGCTGAAATGGCTCTAATATCTGGAAGACATGATGTATAATCTCTAAAAATAAAAATAAATAGATTCACTAAAGCAAGCAGCTAACCTAAAAATTAGTTCAAATAAAATATCTATCAAAATATAACAAGATGATCAAAATTTAAGTCACATATAATAAAGATTGTTGATTACCATCTACAATGTATCGGTAGAAAAATGATTCTCATTTGACAGTACATGATAATGTGTTGGTCTGCTGATCTTCTGATTTAGGCATTGTCTAACTCTCATCTAGAGGTTCATGATAATCTCAATACATAAAAATGTGAAGAAGGCTTAAATTTGCCATTGAAAAAAAAAGACATTACAAGTTCCTCTGCACCTTTAACCATGAGGTGGCTGCAAGTGATTGTCTACGATGTAATAGACCATCAAGCTTGCTCTGTATTACAAGTTTCTCTATACCTTTAACCATGAGATGTCCATAAGCAATTGTCTGTAATGTAATAGACCATCCAAGCTTGACCATACAACAACATGAATAGAAATGCATCACTTCTATTTAGGCGCATCTCACATAGGCAGTCATCATAGCCTCTTCGATCACCCGACCACCTCCTCGAGCTGCAAACTAGGAGTACAATTTTTTTAAAAATAAAATAACAACTTAAAAACAAAATTCGTATGCTCACATAGCCTAGTCATTTAGCACGATCCAAATCCGTATACGCAGGATGCACGTCCTGACTGTCTCTATTTATAATGATGTCCTTTACTTTGTGATTTTGCTTTTGGGAATGCTACACTCTTAGTTCAAGAACGGGCTTGTTGTCCTTCTAAGAGATGTATCAATAGAGAAATGCATGATAGGGATATAATAGTTGGCCATTTATATAGGAGTGGATTTATGCCAAACTATAAGCATTGGTATCTGCATGGGGAGACGTGGAAGATAATCATAAGGGCTTCGAAGGTTTTACTTGTCTAACATATTTGCTAATGTGCAAGAGCTTAAAGATGATAGGCTTGAGCAGATGATTAACATATTTAGTGGGTTTAATCTGGTTATTGGTGAAAGTCCATATAATAATCTTTCATGTAGCAACTGTCTTAGCCATGATGGGCTATAGAGGTTGCTACAGTTATAGCCTTGCTTACCGTTTATAGGTAGCAATCCTATAAAGGGTAAGCATGGCTATGACCATAGCAATCCTATAGTCCATCATGGCTATAAAGGTTTCTACTTGAAAGATTATTACATGAACGTCCATCAATAACCAGATCAAACACTCCAAATGTATTAATCATCTACTTAAGCCTGTCATCATTAAGCTCTCGTACATCAGTATGGTCTTGGATAAGTAGAGCCTTTTGAAGCCCTTGCAATTATCTCCCATGTATCCACATATAGGTACCAATGCTTGTAATTTGGCATAAATCCACTCCTATATAAATAGGCAACTATTGTATTCCTATCAAGCATTTCTTTATTGACACATCTCTTATAAAGACAATGAGCCCATCCTTAAACTAAGAGTGTAGCATTTTCAAAAGCATAATCATAGAAGTAAGGGACATCATTGCAAATGGGGACGGTCAAGACATGCATCCCATGCATGCGGACTTGGAGCATGTCAGACAACTAGGCCGCACGAGCACATCAAAATGACATCCAGGCAAATGCCATCCTAAATATTATTTAACTAATTTAATTAAATATTATTAATTTAAAACTAATTTAACTAAATTAGAATATGTACATTAATCAAAGATGGATCTATGATTTCATGCAATGCAAATTTTTTAACACCATCGATCTGAGCGTGCAGGGTGGGTAAGGGATGGATGCCTTGGATACCAGCTGGGAACTGAGACTCGAGCTAGTAGGGTATGCCCCAGCTCTGTATTTGTAATGCTGATCGGCACCTTTCCTCGATCGGAGCACACAGGGTGCACGGAGGCTGGATGTCTTGGATGCTAGATGGAACCCGAGATCTGAGCACGTAGGGCACACCTCAAACCCATGTTTGCAATGCTGCTCAAACCTTCCCTCGATTCAAGCACTCTACATGTCGAGATGTAAGTTTCATACTTTTAATTAAATTAATATTTAATTAATTAATTTTTTTAATATCTAATTATATTTAATTAATATAATTTAAATAAAAAATTAACTTTTAGTGATGGTATTAGCCATCGCTAATACTCACAACAAAAGATAAGCTATCGTACAGGACTAAGACGTGGGCTAGCGCATAGGGATTGAGGCACGAGGAGGCATGGGTTGGCAAGCAGGGATTGATGCTTGGGGATGCAGCCATGGAGCTAATATGCACGTGAACTGGGCTGCGGGGTCGGGCAGGGGTGGAGGTTCAGGGTCATGGGCTGGGAGTGGCAAGGCAGGGCCCACAGGGTTAGGTCAATGGGGCCAAGATGGTAGCTCGAGGATGCAGCTACGAAAATGAGGGTATGGGGATGAGGCTACGGGAAGGCGGCGCAGGTCGGGGTTGCAGAGGTGGGAGGTGGCCGAGGAGTGGGAGGTGGTTGGAG
Source organism: Cocos nucifera (assembly GCA_006176705.1). Taxonomy (NCBI): domain Eukaryota; kingdom Viridiplantae; phylum Streptophyta; class Magnoliopsida; order Arecales; family Arecaceae; genus Cocos; species Cocos nucifera. The sequence continues at coordinate 2,305,840 of QRFJ01000027.1, read as the reverse complement.
CTTTGGGGAGGTAGCTGGGGGAGCAGCATGGTGTAGCTAGGAGAGGCGGTGGGGCTCAGGAAGATGGGTCGGGAGGAGGGGGAAGGCAATTGAGTCGGGAGGTGGTCATAAGAGGCAAGCTAGAGAAAGGCAGGTCGGGGGAGGTGGAAGGCGATCGAGGGCTCATAGCCGGAGCTTGGAAGGCGGGCTGGGTGCGCCGGAAGGAGGAGGCTGAGGATAGGCAGGCCGGGGGGAGTGAGCTGGAGGGAGGGGGAGGTCGTCAAGGAGGTGGGAGGTGGTCGAGGGATCAGGAGGCAGTTGGGGAGGCAGGTCGGGCAGCCGGGGGCTCAGGAAGGCGACCATAGAGGGGTGGGCTGTGGAGAGTGGAAAGCGATCGAAAAGATGGGAGGCAGGTCGGATGTAGCCAGCGGAGGTGGCCGGGGACATGGGGAGGTAGCCGTGGAGAGGTAGATTAGGGGTAAGCTGGCTGAGGGCAGCTAGAGGGAGGTGGCTGAGGGCTTGGGGAGGCGGAAGGTGGCTGGAGCCTTGGGGAGGCGGTTGTGGAGATGCAGGCTGGGGGGAGGTGGATCAGGGGCTCGAAGAGGCAAGAAAAGGTTGGGAGCTCACGGCTAGGGGCTGGGGGAGGCGGGTTGAGTGTATTCAGGGGTAGGAAGATGGGGCTCGATGACGTGGTTAGGGGAAGGCGGTCGGGTGCTCAAGGATGCCAAATCGTACAATGTAGCAGAGGAAAATGGGGATCGAAGGTGAGGGAGAGAGGGAGGTGGCGAGGGTATCGTAGTGTTAGATGTATGCTTTAGAAGCTAGATTGGTCGATGTATGTATAAACTTTCTATGGGCATATTTTATAATATTTAACTTATTAATAAAATTTAGATTATTTTCATTCATATTTGTACTTAATTGTATCTATGAATCGCCCTTTGGATTATTGGGTATGATAACACATATTCTTAAGAATTGAGAATTTGAGACATATGTTATTATCATTAACTCATAAATTGCTCCGATTGTATGGTCATCACAAGAATAAGAATAAGAAAGTATAAGTGCTTGTTAAGAATAAGAATACTGAGTATAATTAATTTTGAATAGTCACAAGAAAGTCTATCTTCTCATCAATGATATGTTTATTACTGTAGTTTTGTATCTAGTTCTTCGACCTAAGGTGCATCGATAGTTCACCTTAAGGTTGCTATAATTTGTCTACACCATAACTTGATCTCCTAGCCATATGGAGCTTTGAGGTGTATGTTAGCTATAGCATGTTCATTGTAGAAATTGGATTGCATCAAGATAAAAACTATCAACCCTTGGTAGAGGAAGAGTAGTCCTATGAAGATTATGAGATTGAGTCTTAAAGCCCATGACCATGACAGTATGAAAGATAGAAAGGAGTTTCTATTGAGTTTTACATCGGATATGAATTGATTGATTCTATCATATGACAGGCATGAGGTTTGACGAGTTAACCTTGACCTCGGTCTTATCAGGACTCATGATAAAAAAACTGAATCATACGATAACTGCACGTAGAGATTCATTTTCAGTTCTAATGGATTGACACTACATATTGTTAAATATCACTAGTAGATTATGGGATCAATTAGAATTATCTTGATGATCAATAATTTTAATTGGCTGAATTGAAAAGAATTTCGATCAATCAAAAAGAGTTTCGATGATGTCGATGATAGATATCATGACATATTTCATTATCATGCAGAATTGAACCTATATGGTCACATAATCAAGGGTTTTGGTCTTGGATATTTCAATTAGACTCATACAGTTTGATTGGGTTAGGATTTGATCTTATTAGGTTCAAAAAAATTATGCTAGCACATGATTGAACCCAATTTCTCTTGCTTTGAGTTTTGTATTGGATAGGGCTTAGCTAAATTAGATTTGGTTTGCAGGGATACCAAGAGTTGGTGTACCCTTGGTCACCTGAATTGGATAAGGATGAGGGGCACCAAGTTTGGGTTGTCCCATCCTTTTATCTTTCCTTTTGTGCACAGGCATTAGGGGTGCATGCCCCTTTATTTTTCTCAAGGGGCGTGCACCATCTGATAAAAAAAGAGTGCGTATGCCCCTTGTTTCTCTTTTGGGCATGCACCTCTAGTGGTTAAGGATCCAGATTGAATTTGAATGAGTTCAAATTTGATTGGATATGGATGAGAGGTTGTTTAGATTTGGAATTCAAACTAGATGGGAAGATACGCCAACCATCCTTATCTAGATAAGGATGGCGCATGCCCCATATGTTTTGTTCGACAAAATTATGCATGGAATGCAGAAAAGTGGTGCTACTTATTTTAGGAGTCCTTTTGCTTTAAGTCATTTAACCTAGTTAAATGACTTAAAGCCTAAGGACTCTAGGGATTCCTATATCTATAAATAGGAAACATCAAATTGTTTGACACCCCAGTTTTAGAAACTACCAAGACTACCACTTTTCTTCCATGCCTCCTCCCTCTCTTCTCCACTCTCTTCCTCTCTCTCTCTCTCTCTCTCTCTCTCTTCTCCATGCCCAAGGAGTTGGGCTGATCTTATTCAAAGTATTCGAAAGGTCAGGTGCTGTCTGCACGAAAAAAGGAGAAGTGATCAAGCATTGATCCAATCCCTGTTGACGATCAGATCAAAGGTAGATTCAAGAGACCTTAGATTCGACTTACTGAAGGCAAATCTAAGTTGAAAAAGTCATCCAGGTTCAAGCCTGAGTGGATACCTATAGTGGCCGGGCACGTGCGTGGCTTAATAGCAAACCTCGATAAAACCATGATCATCGGATTACGGAGATCATCTACCCATGTATAGTGATGTGATCATCCTTTTTTATATATGCTTATATGCTTTTATTAATTTAGATCTATGATCTACATGCTGGATCAGATTTAAAAAAAATTGAATTTTGCTATATCTGATTTGAACTAATCTGGCATGCTGAATCATTCCTTCAACTGGTATTAGAGCTAGGTTAATGGTTTATAAATTTAAATTATATTCTTTTGATAAGATCAAAAGTAATATTAGATTGAAAATGCAAGAGATGTTATTTTCAAAATACATGAGATGCATATGATCAAAGCATGTTTAGATTAGATCTATTTTTATATATGAGATATATGCATGATGTAGATCTAGTTTTATATCTTAGCAGCATAGTATTCAAAATAGGGTAGTCACCATGGCCATCCGGTTACAAGAGAAAAAAGGGTTTAAGGATCCTCTCTTCCTATTCAATGGGGTGCTCTTATGGCGTGTAGGGAGGCTGCTTGTGATGGTCCTCATGAAGAAGAACAATAAAAAGATGAACTTACTTTCTACTAAACTCTAGATCCAAAAACCCTAGGATCTATTTTATGATGCATGTAAAATTGTTTAGATTATGAAAATTGTTTCCATATCTAAATAAGAATTTTATGGTATGCTCATATGCTTTGAATGATGTTTAGATTTAAAATAGTTTTGATATCTAAATATAAACCCATGTCGTGATACACTTAATTAAGAATTAAGATAGAAAATTGATCAGATTTAAAAATTATGAATTGAAGATCTAAGATAATTTTATAAAACATAGGTTCATAGTGTGGGTAGCTTAATTAGGTTTAGTATGAGCAGTTGATGAAACTAAATCAAGTGTTGATTAGGATGGGATCAAAAGTGCTCTAAAGCAACCCAAGTAGTTGTAAGTTTGGTCAGATCGATTAACAACCATATGTTATCCATCAACTAAAGATCTAATTTGGCTTAGTGGTTCAAGCCTGAATTGTAGGTTAACCTAATCAATTCTAAATTAACCAATTGGTGTCTAAGGTAAGTCTAGCAGTTTCAATCGATGGGCATTAATTAAGAGCTACATGCATATATTGAGTCTATAGCGAGTTAATAGCTTATTCCTTCCATTGATCTCACTTACCTAGTCAATTTGGTTGATCAAGTTTTAAATTAGATTATCAATAATTCAAGCTAGCCTATGCCACTAGATTAGTCATAACCATTATGACTAATTAAAAATAAGACCTAAATCAAATCTTTCTATACAATATTGAATCTTGCGATCTTCCACCATTATAGTTGCACCGAAAAGACACAACCATGCTATTAGATATGAGATGCTACAGGATGGAGAAGGGGTTGGGCTCAATATTTTGGATATGGTGAGGGTCCCAATCATAACTCTATTTCATACAAATGATGGGTCTGACTTAACTAAGAAGTAGAGCAATATTTCAAGTACAGTAAGTTTCATAAATTAGAGATCAGAGTTACCTGCAATATATTTAGAGAAATATTGGATAAGAGTTGCTTACTCATCGGTTGATCCATCACCAATAACTATTAGATGAGGTGGTAAGCTAGTTGATGAGACCACAGCATCCATTAGAAATCTTTGATCGTGGAGGTTTTCATATCTCTACCCGGGGTCTGTAAATGATCCAAAAAAATAGTGGAAGCCTAAATTTATTTTTAAAATAAAATTTCTAAAGTAAATTGGTTAAGTTAATTATAAAATCTACTTAAAAATTTTGACTCTATAGGAACTATGTTTGCTTCAAACCTCCTAGCCAGAATCCTAGAAATCAATAGGTTGACCGGACCAAATTCTAAGGATTGGCTCCAAAACTTGAAAATTATTTTAAGTTTTGAGAAATTAGCCTATGTTTTTTATCAGGATCTTCCCCCTCTTCTAGCCCATCCGACCACTGATCAGAGAGGATCTCACTAGAAGTGGTTAGATGATGATAACAAGATTAGGTGCTATGTGTATGGCATCAATGTCTAACAAATTGTAGTGCCAACACTAGAACATGAGGACTACCACACAAATGTTGACTCACCTGCAAGAGTTGTATGCTGAGTAGAGCCATTTAGCTTGCTACGAAGTATCCAGGCGACTCTTTAAAGCATAGATGCATGATGGATAGTCAGTTTATGATCACTGTTTGATAATGATCAAGGTCCTAGAGGAGATTTATAAGCTCGGAATGTCCATGGACAAGAACTTATAGATTGACCTCCTTCTATATTTCTTAACTGATTCATATAGATAGTTTATAGTAAACTTTTATATGAATAAGATCCGGTGCACCTTGATCGAGTTTATGAAATGCTAGTCATCACTGAGGGAATCTTGAAGAGTTCAAGGGGCTCTGTACTTGCTGTTGAGCAGACTTCTTCCAAGAAAAAATCTTCTGAAAAGTAGAAAGAGTTTGCGAAGATATAGAAAGTAGAGGGAAATTTTTTTTTTCATTATAATTATTATTGGTGCGGAAAATGGTGCAAACGTCAAAGATCGCTGGAGTTGGAGAGGTTGGAATTGTCGACGAGACCTGTAAGATAAAGTCTTGACCAGAATTAGCTTCAATAGGACCCTTTGATGGTTTAGTTAGTTTTTCACCTCAACAAGAATGGAATACTTAGGAAGAAAATAAGCAGAGTAAGGGCAGAGAGTTTTTAGCTTAGAAGAAAAAGCATATCTAAAGGATCCTTTATATAGATGAAGCATGCAACAAACTGATGGTGATAGTCGTAACTGCCTGCTAGTGGCCATTTGGGTCATGTGAAGTTTGTTATGGAGAGTGAGTTGTTATTTATCATAACCTGCTAGCTCGTTGGAGGTCCACAGTATGAGTTCAGGCAGAACCTTTACACTTGTATATGGACTTGCATGTGTTGGGATGAAGAACTCGAGATTGGCCAAACTTGAAGATCGACTGTTAAGTTGCAGAGGATGAACTATACCTGATGGAGCTGATTATTATCTGTTGGTGCTTCCCTCGATGACCTGGAGTAGTTCGACTAGCTAATCAAGTATAGTTTTCTTTGAAGAAATCCGATTGAAAGAAGCACGATCGGAAGGAGCGCAGCTAAAAGGTGTTCAGATGGTAGGAGTGCTATTGGAGAGGGCATAAGGAGCGTGATTGGAAGGAGTTCATCTAAAAGGAGTCCGACTGGAAGAAGTTCGTCTGAAAGGAGTTTGATCGAAAGAAGTTCATTTGTCCTCTGAATCTATTGCTTGTTAGAGCTAGACGGGCTGGGGCTTCAATGCTAAAAATACTGTTATTCATTCTGAGTCAAAAAGCAAAATTAATGAAATAATACTTTTCTTTATTCCTCAAGTTTGTCCTATCAGACTTTAGTGGGCCTTGGATAAGTTCTGTAATCAAGGATTCTTGTAGAGAAGATCGACAGGTTTCTACAGAATGAATGTTGGCCGCTAAAAACTTCAACAGAAATTATTTTACCCCCAACACTTGTCCTTCTACTCCTGAGTTCGAATTTTGATTGAAGAATGTATAAAAATTAAAGTGGTCGAAGTTCTTTACCGCTTTTCAGCTCTCAAGAGATGAAAAAATCTTGCCTTTTTATCCTAACGTCGAAGCTTCTTAATGGATGAATGACCAAAAGAGTCACCTTTCTTTGAAAACTCATCTGGCACGGAGCTCTATGTGTGGTGCAATTATTACTCTATTAGGCCTCAGAGATTGGCTTGATGGATGGGATACATGGCAGGTCTGGACTGGCTGAGAAGGGTCTACAATCATAACCATTTCAAACTTCTTCATGTTGTTTAGGCTTGTTTTCCTTCCCCGACTTTTCATCTCCATCAGAGTCCTCTCTCTCCTTCCTCCTCTCTTTGCTTCCTCCAAACATCCTGCTCTCCCCGTGCTACAATTTTTCGGCCATTGATGTTCTTTTTAACTACTTTCTATCTTTCCAATCACCTTCCCGAGCTCTTCGTCTAACTTAGATTAGTTTCTCATCCTTCTCTCTTTGTTTCTTTACTTTTCACTTATTTTTTTAGGTCTTTTTTAGGTTTTCTAGGTAGGTTTCACTATCTTTTTTCTTTGATTTTTTGGATTATTTAATAAAAAGCATCATCTGAAAGAAGAGCTTGAGGAGATTAAAAGGCGTGCTGGTGAAAAGTCCTAGACCTTGACAGCCAAGATTTGTTCTCTTGAGGCTAAACTCCATGAAGCGAAAGAAAAAATTGATCAATTTGAGAGAGGTTCAGCCTAGGCTCAAAATCAAGCGAAATTCGGTTGAGATTGATCCAAGAAGTTCTCTGACTTTCAAAAGCAGTTAGATGATGCCGAAAAAGCATACGATATCTATCAGATTGATTGGTGTGGGCAGATCAATGATTATAAAAATAACTCAGGATGGCAAACTTTGAGATATTGCAGCTTCAAAAGTAGTTGGCAGAAAAAGATTAGGCTCACTCGAGAACAAATTCAGATGAAGTTGCCACCTTGAAGAGTTCTCTTAGGAATCTCACTGTGACTTTTGAGAGTACTGAGAAGAAACTTCATGAACTCAAAATTCAGATGGTCTACCAAAAAGGCTTAGTGAAGGATGCCGAGGCTGAGTCGGCAATTTTGCAGAAGAGGCTAAGAAAAGTGGAAGATGATCTTCGAAGGTCCAATAAATTGCTTGGCGAGAGGCGGGACCTTGAAGATAAAGTTGAAGATTTGAAACATTCTTTTGTATTGGCTGGGGCAGGTAGTTCGAAGTCTTAAGGTTCGAGACCTTCTTCTTAGGACTTCGGTTATTCTTCTTCTTTTTTCTGAATGGTCTTGCGGACCTCCATTGCGATGAATTTTATCTTAATGAAATGATATTTCTTTGATTTCTTCTTCACTGTTGTTTCGATCGAATATTGATATATTTCTTTTTTTGTGTTGTTCTTGATGTTTGGTTTGCTTTTCAAAGTAATATTCTTGGCTCATCATTTTATAGGTCTGTCCCCCTTGTTCTTGATCGGGGATCCTGCGACTTAGTTAGAAGCGGATATTTCCTTGTCCAGGAATCGAGAGTCTTTATTCCATGCCTATAGTTAACTTCCTATTTAAAGACCTGGAGCCTTGTTAAGACGAGATCCTCCTATCCCTATTATGGGTAGATGTTGCCTTTATCGAAACAAGGTCTTTCTTTCATTCTTGGCAAGGTCGCTGGGGCACGAAAGGGCTGTTGAGAGGGCCTCTCCTCTTTTTCTCTAGTTTAAGAACTAGAAATTTCAATCCCTCGAAAGGATCTTTATCCACGTCAGGACGAGATTCTTCTCTTATTTTCGATATGGTTGACTATCTTCCTAATTAGGATGAGATTCTTCTTATGTTTCTAACAAGACTATCGGAACATAAAAGGATAATTGAAAGGGCCTCTCTCTTTTTTCATGTCAGGATGAGGTCCTCCTCTTATTATTGACATGGTTAATTTTTACTCTTATTAGGACGAGGTTCTTCTTCTGTTCCTAACAAGGACATCGGGGCATAAAAGGATCGTTGAAAGGGCCCCTCTTATTTTTTCATGTCAGGATGAGATCCTCCTCCTATTTCTGATATGGTTGGCTTTTATCCTTATTAGGACGAGATTCTCCTCCTATTTCTAACAAGAATGTTAGGGCACAAAAGGGCCATTAAAAGGGTCTTTTTTCGTTTTTCATATTAGAACAAGGTCCTCCTCCTGTTTCTGATATGGTTGGCTTTTATCCTTGTTAGAATGAGATTCTCCTTCTATTTTTAATAAGGGCATTGGGACACAAAAGAGTCATTGAATGGGCCTCTCCCAATTTTCTCCTATTTATAAATAGGAGGTCTTCTAATTCATTTAGAAGCAAAGTTTAGTTGGATAATTTTCTGTCATTGTATGACATTATACTAAAGACAAGAATTATTAAAGAAAATTTTATTGAAATGGTCATTGATGGTACATCTATTGATTTTTTGAGTTCTAAGGTCATGAGAACATTGACCCTCCAAGCTCTTTTAGATAATAAGTTTTTGATTGGATAATTTTCATGACCTCATAAGGATCTTTCCAATTTGGAATGAGCTTTTCTTGATTTTATGGTTATGAAATATCTGCTCATCGAAGCACTAGATCTTCCACTTTGAATGTTTTGCTCTTCATTTTAGAATTATAGTGATGAGCTACTCTTTGTTTATAGGTGGCCATTCTGATCTGAGCTTTTTTTTGCTTTTTCTTCAATAGATCGAGGTTTGTCCTAAGATTTTATGAATTATTTTATTCATTGAAAGCTTCAACTCGTGCTGAGGGAAGTTCAAGTTCAATTGGGATGAATGCCTCTATTCCAAAGGCCAATGCAAAAGGAGTCTCTCTTGTTGGCATCTTGCTTTTAGTTCGATAGGTCCAGAGCACATGATAGAGTTCATCCATCCATATACCGTTCATCCTTTCAAGTCTTGCTTTTATCCTCTGAAGTAGAGTTTTGTTGGTTACCTCGGCTTCACTATTTGCTTGAGGGTGAGCCACAGATGTAAAATGATGAAAAATATTCAAATCTACATAAAACTCGATGAACTTTGCTCCTACAAATTGGCGCCCATTATCAGTAATTAGCATCCAAGGTTGGTTAAATTTGCAAACTATCGACTTTCAGACAAATCTTGCACCTTAGCTTCAGTTATTTTTGCCAGAGGTTCGATTTCTACTCACTTAGTAAAATAGTCCACTGCTACCAAAAGAAATTTTCACTATCTAGATGCTATGGAAAAAGGCCCAAGTATATCCATCCCCTACTATGCAAACGGCTAAAGAGCACTTAAAGGTGTGAGTTATGTAGCCGATTGTCTCTGAATGCTTGCATTCCTCTGGCATTGATCACATTTCCTCACATAATTTATGGCATCCTGGTGCATAAATGGCCAATAATATCCTTGTCGGAGTAACTTGTAAGATAAAGATTTAGCCCCTAGATGGTTTTCACATATTCCCTCATGAACTTCTCTCAGAGCATAATTAACTTCAGAAGGTCGGAGATACTTGAGGAGTGGCAAGAAATACGATCTCTTATATAACTTATTTTCATACAAAACATAATGGAAGGCTTGATTTCTCAATTTTCGAGCTTCCTTGGGGTCTCTAGGAAGAACTCTATCATTAAGATATGAAATTAACGGGTCGATTCAGCTAGACCCATAGTCAACCTACATTACTGCTTGGGATTCTTTCGAGCTTGGATGTTGCAGAACTGCAAAGAAAACTTTTTTTAGCATTTCACTTGGGGCCAGAGTTGCCAATTTAGAAAGAAGATCGACTCTAGTGTTTTCTGCTCTGGGCTGTTGAATATCAAAGCTCTTAAAGGCCAAGGTCAAGCTTCTTATCTTCTCCAAGCATTTCTACATGCTTTCATCTCGAGCTTTGTAGGTATTGCTGACCTATCCCACCACTAATTGAGAATAACTATAAACCTTCAAATGCCCTACTTTCAGTTCTTTAGCTATCCTCAATCCCAAGATTAGGGCTTCGTATTCAGCTCTATTATTGTGCAGAGCATACTCAGCAATAATTTTTTATAGATTAATTAAAATCAGTCCTACACCTGCCCTCAAAGCATTGGATGAACCATCTACGTATAAAGCCCAAAAATCTTTAGGAAGATCAATTTTTTCCTCAGGATAAGCAAGTGTACGAACTTCTTGGTGCTCAAATTCAGCTTCATTTGGGATGGTGCACTCTACTACAAAGTCAACCAATATCTAAGCTTTGATGGATGACTGAAATTGAAAATTGATATCAAACTTGGTTAGCTCGATCTCCCATTTTTCTATCCTCCCAGAAGTATCAAGTCGGTGAAGAATTGTCTTTATAGGTTGATTAGTGAGGAGGGTAATTGTATACCCCTGAAAATAAGATCGAAGCTTCCTGGCTGTAATTAACAAAGCATAAGTCAATTTTTTCAATTTGGTATACCTTATCTTCGCATCTCTCAGAACTCTACTTATATAGTAGATTGGCTTTTGAATTTTAGTTTCTTCTCTAACTAGGATAGCTCTAATGGCCACTGGGGATATCACCAAATATAAAAATAATTCTTCTCTAGGTTTTGGCTTGACAAAGAGTGGATGTGAACTAAGATAATTCTTCAATTCTTCAAAGGCCCGCTGGCACTCAGGAGTCCAATTGATGTTCTTGGACTGCTTAAGTACTTGGAAGAAGGGCATGCAATGCTCCACCGATCTCGAGATGAAGCGATTCAAGACTACCACCTTGCCTGTAAGGCGCTGAAATTTTTTTATTATTTTAGAGGTAATCTTTCTTGGATAGCTTTGATCTTCTCTAGGTTTGCCTTGATACCGCGTCCTAACACCATGAATTTTAGAAACTTATCCGAAGTCAATTCTAAAGTGTATTTCATAGGGTTCAGCTTCATCTTATACTTTTGGAGGATGCAAAAGGTCTCCTCAAGATCGACAATGTGATTTGATGAAGATCAACTTTTAACAAGCATATCATCTACATAGACCTCCATATTGCGGCCAATCTGCTTCTTGAAGATCTTGTTCACTAGACGTTGATAAGTGGCACCTGCATTCTTTAGTCTAAATGACATAATCTTATAATAATAAAGATCATGATCAGTAATAAAAGTAATTATTTCCTCATCTTCTGATGCCATCCGGATTTGATTATAGCCAGAGAAAGCATCCATGAAAGTGAGGAGCTCATGGCCCGAAGTTGCATCCACTAGTTAATCAATTCTTAGCAAGGGATAGCTATCTTTTAGGCAGGCCTTGTTCAAGTTTGTGAAGTCTGTGCACATCCTTCACTTAACATTTACCTTCTTGACGAGGATGATATTGGCAATCTAGTCTGGATAGTGTACTTTCTGGATGAACTCGATTTTGAGAAGTTTGTCAACCTCGTTCATAATAGCTTTTTATCGCTCTGGTGCAAAGCTGCGCTTCTTTTGCTTTACTGGACATTTGAGGTTCATGCCCAATTGATGCTTCATGACTTCAGCATCAATCCCAGGCATGTCTGTAGGTACTCGCCAAAAACATCAACATTCTTCCACAAGAAGATGATGAGATGCTTTCTGACCTTCTCCCTCAGGTTAGAGCCAATCTTAATAGTATGATCTTCATGCCCATCATTTAAAGGAATTATAACAAGATCTTCGATTGATTCTCCTCGTTCTTCTATTAGGTCATCATGAGCATCAAGCCCATCTATTGAATAAGATTCCATCTATTTTCTCCCTTGTAAAGCAATAGTATAACAATGCCACACAAGAGCTTGATTTTCTATAACTTCTCTAATTCCATAACTGGTTGGAAACTTTATTTTTAGCTAATAGATCGAAACCACTATTGAAAATTATGTTCCAAAGCCAATCGTCAGCCTGTTGATGATTGAGATATTATAATTAATTTATTAATTAATAAAAAATATTTTAACATCTAATTAGACCTATGAGGTCACATATATTAGAGCTTATAATCTGATCGGATGGTTGATCAATGATTAAGAATCATTGTAGGATTAAAAAATCAATACGATTGGTGTTTAACCTAGTACAAGTATTGTAAGAGGATTGATTAGCAATTAGATTGCTAATTGACTTAATTTGATTAAGCCAATAGATTAAGATTAAGTCTAATTAAATATGATTTAATTAGATTTAGTTTGGGCTTAATTGGATCAAGTTCAATTGGTTTATTGGATAAACCAAGTACAAGGAAGAACTAGTCCTAGTCTAACTAGGAATCGGATTAATTTAATTTTCTAATTTAATTAAAAAATAAATTAAAATTAAATCTAATTTAATTAAATCCTTAAATGTGTTAGTGTCTTATTTAATTAGGTTGGTTTAACCTTGATTTTATTTGGTTAAAAGATCTTGTTTGACCAAGTCAAAAGGAGTCTTAGTGTGACTAGAACTTCCTATCACTTACGCCACTTAATCCTCACGCCCTATGTCCTTTTTTATTTTATTTCTTATGTTCCATGGATTCTCATGCCCTCTTTCTCTCCTTCTTTTCTCATAAGATAATTTGTTGGAAGACTAAGTCAAAAGAGGAGTTAGTTTTGCTTAGGATTCTATAAGATAGAATCTTTGTTGACCAAGACACCTTCCCTTGAGTGCCACCCCTTCTTTTAATTAATTCTTTCCTTATTCCATAAAAATAATCTCTTTTTTTGTGTGCCCTCCCTTGCTGGTCCACGCCAATAATTATGGAGAAGGCATCCAAGAGTTGGGTGCCCCAATAACTTTTCATGTTTGGACATTCCTAGTCTAGAATTTTGATCTAACTTGGATTCTTCTTTTTCTCTATTTATTGGATAAATTTTATTATAATTTTTTATGAAATATAGATCTTTTGGAGAAGTTTGGGGTGTGCAAAAATCAAAGGAAGAGGGTCCTTGGGCATGGGGGTTCCATAGGCACCAAACTAGGTGTCTAGGTAAGAGAAAAGAGAAGAAGAAGAGGGTCTTCTTCTAGGGCTGTTTTATTTTCAATCTCTCCTCCTTTTTTAAATTTTTTCTAAGAGAGTCTCAGATCAGTAAACTCTCATCTTTCTTTTCATATTTTGGAGAGTCTAAATTTTGAAGAAGGAAGCATCGGATCAATCATCAAAGAAGGATCAGTACAGTACTAGCATATTGTGCTGATTTCCTACATCGGACTTCAGATCAGAGATCATAGGCTTGTATAGATGACTCCTAGAGGCCAGATATGCGTGTGGCTTATGACATCATCCTCAAGCCTGGATCAGCAAGTTAGAATATCTAACTTGCTCAGGTAATAGATATGATCTATAAACTTCATACCTGCATTTGATGTAGTGTAGATCTAGGTTGATTTGATCAACCTTTTACTTTCTTATTTGATTTTAATTTTTGATATAATATCATATCTTGATCATATAATAGATCTAAGATCTACGTATTTATATATTTATTTAAATAAATATTTAATTTATTTAAGTCTTTTGCTATAAGATCTTGAAAAAGTTTTCAAGATCTACCTGTAAAATTCTAGATATGGTTCCTTCAATTGATATCAGAGCAAGATTATTATTACATAATTTTTATATATATTTAGATTATTTATTAGATTAAATTTAAAATTAAAAATAAAAAAAAAAATTAGATCTCATGAACTGCCATAAGGTTGTCCTGCTGTAAGATTTATCCCTTATAGTGAAAAGATTGTCCTAGTTCGTAATGATCTGACACTAATAATAAATTTATTAGATTTGATCTAATTTTATTTATAATTTAATATATTTTAAAAAATTTTATATCTAAAAATAAAATATTTTAGATTGTACGGACTATCATAAGGTTGTCCTACTGTAAGATTTACCTCTTACAGTGAATATGTTGTCCTAATACGTGCTGATCTAAAATATTGATTATAAAATTTTAGATTAGATCTAAAAAATTTTATGATCTGATTAAAAATATTTTAATCTAATTTTAATTATCATAAATATATTAGATTTGATCTAGAAAGATTTATGATTGATTATTATTGAAACTATTTTAATTACATGAACCTGTTTAGATTAGATTTAAAGTAGTTTTATGTTTATTTTACTTGCATATTGATTATGAATCAAACATACAACTTGGTTGATAGAACCATGTTGTAAAAATCTTTTATAAATATAAAAATTATTTTTGAAAAGCCGAACCCCAACCCTCAATCCAAAACTTAATTGAGAATTAGGAAGTTGATTGATTAGGATTTAGGATTATGAATTGAAGATCCTAAGACATAAATCATAACACATTGGGTTAAATGAGTTAATGGAGATTAGGTCTATTAATTGGGTTAGACTTAGGGTTAGATTAAAGAATGGACTTAATTAGAGAATTGACTAAATCTAATCAATTATTATCTTAGATTAGGTTAAGAATTTTCTAGATCAATTACAATAGTTGTAGTTGGTCAAGTCCATGTCTTTAACAAGACCCAAGATGGACTTGATTCTTGATTACGCGGTCTAGAATGAATTGTTAGATTAATCTAATTGAAACTAATTAAATCAGTTGGTGTCTAAGGTAAACCAGACTCGTGGTTTTTAATTGGCAGCCCGCTTACCTGACCATTTCTGATGGTGTCTAAGGCAAGCTTTGGCAGACCCTCCTACTGATCGAACATACCCGGCCTTTTGATGAGATTATGTTTTGATTGAATCACTTAACTATTCAAGCTGACCCATGTCAACTAGATAAATCAGTGCGACTGATTTAGGTGCTCCTAGACCAGCCTATTTGTGGTCTTCCTTAAGCTGACTTGGTGAAGTCAGTGGGATGATCATGATAAGTTGGTTTATCTGATCTACTCACTTCTATAAATAAATTTTCTAAAATTATTAGATCCCTAAAATGAAATAGTTATATGATAACTGGATCATAGCCTCCCATTAAAGTGGATGATAATGGATCCATCAGTTGGATAATCATTGGAGGCCCAAAGGCCTAGTGCTTATCGGTTGATGGAATTATCATTCATTATATGATCTATTTGATACATCTTTTTAAATGGTGGTCAGGTGGGCCAACCAAAGTTGAACCTGATTATTCATTGGTTAGATGGGCTAAGTATGGCCATGTTAATGGTTGGACCTAACTAGACCCTTTTCTGAGAAGGCCAAAGATAACTGATCAGGGGTTGGGGCAAAATTTAATTACTAAAAATTATTTGAAGAAATAATTAGTTATGAACCTACCCTTAGATGTACATAGATTGGCCAACCAAAGTTGGGCTCATGTGCAGTCTATGTGGATTCTAGTACCCACTAAGAAATTAAGATAATTCTTCAAATTCAAGATAGAGGCTACCAATTTGAATAAAATAGTGAAAAATTTTTTTTGATTAAAGTCCAAATCTTTAGATTTAATGAATTAATTACTAATTAAATTTTATTTTTTTTTTATGCAGACATGGCCACTTTCTTATTGCTCCGATCATTGTTGGATAATGATAAGTTGGTGGGATCCAACTTCGATAGCTGGTACCAAAAGTTGAAGATTGTCCTGGAGCATAAATGGATCCTATATGTGCTGATGGATCCTACTCCTGAGGAGCCAGCTGCCAATGCACGTAGAATAGTTAGAGACACTTATCAGGATTGACTTAGTGATTGAACCATGGTGCGCTGTATTATACTGGCTGCGATGAGTGACGAGTTCAGTCAATAGTTTAAGACAGCTCAGCCAAATAAAATGCTCTTAGTGTTGGAGGATTCTTTTGGCACACCCGATGACGTTGAGAGGCATAAGACTAGTTGCACCATCTTCAATGCTAGAATGCGGGATGGAGCCTCTATCACTAATCATGTACTGTACATGATCGAGCTGATAGAGCACTTGAGCAAACTCGACTTTTTCTTGCATGAACAACTTGGGAAAGATGCAACACTGAACTCGCTGCCAAAGTCCTATCTCTCTTTTCTTACTCATTATAGAATGACAAAGCCTGAAGTAAACTACCACGGCTTACTAGAGTTACTTTAGAACTTTAAGAAGGATCATCAGCTCCATAAAGAGTCGGTGAACTTAGTGGAAGGTTCATCTTCTGGTTCTCGATCCTTTAGGAAAGGAAAGAAGAACAAGAAGAAGAAAATAAAGAAGGTACAAGTTCAGGTTGGGACATCAGTATAGGGCCAGACCAAGAAGATCAAGCCTGATAAGAGTCAAGCTGAATGCTTCTTTTGTAAGAAATGGGGGCACTGAAAGAGGAACTATCCTCAGTACATTGCCTCCTTGGATCCGAACAGGCAGAGAAAGAAGCAAGCTGTTGCTGGGCAAGATATTTATATAATAACTCCTTGTAATTTCTTTATTTATGATAGTACTGATTGGGTATTAGATATCGGTAGCCCTTACCATATTTATAATTCATTGCAAGGGTTGCAGATCAGTAGAAGATTCGAGCAAGATGAGAGATTCCTAAGTATTGAAGATGGAAGACTAGTTCCAGTTCTAGCTTTAAAAATTTTGAAACTTGTATTTGAATCTCATATCGTTATTCTTAGTGACTGTCATTTCTATCCTAGTTTCTTTTTAAATATCATTTCTGTAGGCCTTTTGGCCATGAACAATTATGAAATTTCAATAAAGAAATGAGTTTTTAATGTCATTATGATTGGTGTTACTGATTTCTATGGACAATTGAACAATGGTGTATATATGTTATCACAATCTATTAATGTAGTCTATTCTACTGGCAAACATCCTAGATTAGATAGTGTATTAGATATCTACTTATGGCACTGTAGGCTAGGTCATATAAATAAGAATAGGATAAATAGATTGACTCAAGAGAAAATCCTCAAAGTCAATGATTATGAATCACTTCCAACCTGTGAGTCCTGTCTTCTTGGTAAAATGACCAAGTCACCTTTTATTGGAAAAGGTGAGAGAGCCAATGAGCTCTTAGGTCTAGTACATACTGATGTATGTAGACCAATGAGTATAAATGCCAGAGGTGGATATGTCTACTTCATCACTTTTACAGATGATCTATTCAGATATGGATATGTCTATCTGATAAAACATAAGTCAGATTCTTTTGAAATGTTCAAACGATTCCGAAGTGAAGTAGAAAAATAAATTGGAAAGAATATTAAAACTCTTCAATCTGATCGAGAAGGAGAATGCCTTTTTGATGAGTTTCTCATATATCTAGGAGAGAATAGAATTTTCTACCAATGGACTATGATGGTATGTCTGAAAGAAGAAATTGAACTTTGTTAGACATGATCCGATCTATGATGGAATTTGCCAGCTTGCCGATATCCTTTTGGGGATATGCACTTGAATCGACTTGTTATCTATTAAATATGATTTTAAGTAAGTCTGCAGTTAAACTCCATATAAGATATGGATAAGGCGTAAGCCAGCACTTTCATACCTTAGGAGAAGAATGTATCACTATATTTCAATATAGCAAAACCTTGACCAAGATAATCCATCAGATGGATTTGATATTTTGAAATACAATATGGACAACCTGATCAGAGTTGATAGTTGAACTCTGAGATGTCCTACGAGCATTATGGTCAAGAGGATAAATTATATGAAAACTATATCCGTATGGGTTCTAAGGATGATGTTCTACACCTTCGACCTATCCAATCATCGGATATCATTGCTAGATGGTCACTTTGATTAGTATAAAAATTTATTTCTATGCTAATGGCATAGGTTCAGACCTATGAGGTCACACATATTAGAGCTTATGATCTGATTGAATGGTTGATCAATGATTAAGAATCATTCTAGGGTTAAACAATCAATACGATTGGTGTTTAACCTTGTACAAGTATTGCAGGAGGATCGATTAGCAATTGAATTACTAATTGGCTTAATTTGATTAAGCCAATAGATTGAGATTAAGTCTAATTAAATATAATTTAATTAGATTTAGTTTGGGCTTGATTAAATCAAGTTCAATTGATTTATTGGATAAGCTAAGTACAAGGAAGAACTAGTCCTAGTCTAACTAAACTCAGATTAACCTAATTTTCTAATTTGATTAGAAAATAAATTAAAATTAAATTTAATTTAATCTAATTTAATTAATTCCTTAAATAAATTAGAGCTTTATTTAATTAGATTTATTTAATCTTGATTTTATTTGGTTAAAAGATCTTGTTTGATCAAGTCAAAATAGGAGTCCTAGTGTGACTAGGACTCCCTATCACTTGCGCCACTTAATCCTCACGCCCCATGCCCTTTTTTATTTTATTTCTTATGCAAAAATTCTCCACTCCCATGGCTTCTCATGCCCTCTTTCTCTCCTTTTTTTCTCATAAGACAATTTATTGGAAGACCAAGTCAAAAGAGGAGTTAGTTTTACTTAGGATTCTATGAGATAGAATCCTTGTTGACCAAAACACCTTTTCTTGAATGCTGCCCCTTCTTTTAATTAATTCTTCTCTTATTTCATCAAAATAATCTTCTTTTTTGTGCATCCTCCCTTGCTAGCCCATGCCAATAATTATGGAGGCTCTTGGGCGCCTCAATAACTTTCTATATTTGGACATTCCTAATCTAGGATTTTGATCTAACTTGGACTCTTCTTTTTCTATATTATTGGATGAATTTTATTTTAATTTTTTCATGAAATATAGAGATTTGAGAGAGGTTTGGGGTGTTCAAAACTTAGAGGAAGAGGGTCCATGGGCATGGGGGTTCCATAGGCACCAAACTAGGTGTCTAGGTGAGAGAAAAGAGAAGAAGAAGAGGGTCTTCTTCTAGGGCTGTTTTATTTTCAATCTCTTCTTCTTTTTTGAGTTTTTTCTAAGAGAGTCTCAGATTAGTAAACTATCATCTTCCTTCTTATATTTTAGAGAGTCCAAATTCAAAGAAGGGAGCATCGGATCGACTATCGAAGAAGGATCAGCACAGTACTAGCATGCTGTGCTAATTTTCTACATCAGACTTCAAATCAGAGATCATAGGCCTGTATGGATGACTCCTAAAGGCTGAATACATGTGCGGCTTGTGACATCATCCTTAAGCTTAGATCAGCAAGTTAGAACATCTAACTTGCTTAGGTAATAGATATGATCTATAAACTTCATACCTGCATTTGATGTAGTGTAGATCTAGGTTGATTTGATCAACCTTTTACTTTCTTATTTAATTTTAATTTTTAATTTAATATCATACCTTGATCATGTAATAGATTTAAGATCTAGATATTTATATATTTATTTAAATAAATATTTAATTTATTTAAGTCTTTCATTGCAAGATCTTGAAAAAAATTTCAAGATCTATTTGTAAAATCCTAGATCTGGTTCCTTCAACCACTACCCAAAGTGCATTCAAGCCAGGTTGGCCAAGAATGGTATTGTAAGCTGAGGGAGCCTTCATCACCAAAAATCCACTTGGGCCTTTGATTGCCTTGGGTACCGACCTACTATGATAGATAACGTTATTATTCCTTCAATCAGCACCGTATCACTGGAGAATCCTACTAGTGAAAAACTTATTAGCCTTATTCTATTATTAGATATAGATATTTTAGAGAATACATAATAAAATAAAACATCAGCAGAGCTTTTATTATTAATTAAAATATGGCGTACATCATAGTCAGTAATATTTAAAGTTATTACAACCATGTCGTTATGCTGAAATTGAACCCCTTGAGCATCTTTTTTAGTAAAAGCGATGGATTCTTTAGTTCGTTGCTTTTTCACCGACTCTGCCAATCCACTTGCCTTCCTTTGTCAATGTTCTCCAGCAATGGTGTTAATTATTTCGAGCGGAGGTCGATCTCCTTGTGGCTCGTCTCTCTGAGGTGGTTTAGGCTGGGACGGGGCTCTTAGTCAATCTTTTCTTCTTTCCAACCGACATCTAAGAAATCGATCTAGCCGACCTCTTTTGATGAGCTCCTCAATCTCGTCTTGGAGCTGGATGTATTTTTTTGTATTGTGACTGTGGTCACAATGGTAGAGAAAATATTTGTTAGAGTTATGCCGAGCTGGGTGAGTCCTCATTCTTTCAGGCCTTGGCAACTATTCTTTAATTTCCATCAGCACTTGGATCTTAGGAGCATTCAGAGGGGAATAGTTATGAAACCTTCTAGGTGGGGAGTCCCATCACGCCCTTCAATCTGGGCCCTTTTATCGATGAGCTTGGGGTGGAGTTCGAGCTCGTCAGTGCTCAGGCGGAGTTCTGAAGTGCGGTCAAGCTTCACTCAACTTTTCAGCAACTATGGGCTTACTTAATTCACCCGCTTGTCGCACTCTTACGGTCTCTTCATCTTTTAACCTGAAGGCCTCCTCCACTCAGGCGAACCTTCAGCCCAGGCTAGCATGTTAGCAAAGTTTTGAGGGTACTTCTTCTTTAGGAGGAAGAGAAGATCATCCTTCTGAAGGTTGTCCTTCAGTACGGTCGTGGCAACAGATTGGTCTAGATTGTGAACCTCTAAAGCACCAGCATTAAAACAATTGATATAAGTTTGGATGGACTCTCCTTCTTTCTGCTTGACATTGACAAGGTAGTCAGAACCTCATCTCTAACGTCAGCTGTTGATAAAATGAGTCACGAATTGATGGCTTAGCTGATTGAAATAAAAGATGATACATAGTTTGAGGCCCAAGTACTAGTTTCTTGCTGCTCCTTTCAGAGTGGAGAAAAAAGCTCAGCAAAGAATGACATCAAGCGCACCATGGAGCAGCATCATTATTCTAAAAGCTTCAAGATGGTTGGCCAGATCGGTGGTCTCATCATAACTCTTATATTGGGAGAGCTTGAAGTTCGGTGGGATAGGCTCCTACATAATTCGAGCAGAAAATGGGAGGTCAGTGTGAATGTCATCATTATGGACTGGGGCAGCACGGCAGAGTTTCTTAATTTGCCGATTCATTTCTTGAATCCTCTGATCGAGAGTATCATCTCGATCATGGATCTCAGAGGGCCATCGATGGTAGATGGGGAGAGTCTCTCCGGAAGAAGAATTGTGATCAGAACAGGAGCTCTCTACTCTCTACTTGTTCTTCCCAGGGGTTATGACTTACTTGCCTAGGTGGGCCTTCTTTGTGCTGATTCTTGATGCTCCAATAGGGGTCTCTCCAGCTAAGCTGAAATCGGAGGTTGTTGCATGGCCTACATCATCTCGATGAGGCTCCTAACTTACTGCATCGATAAGTTAAACTGCTCCAAATCTATCATGACTACTGGTGGAGGTGGTTGAGATGTCGGAGATGGGATCAGAGCAGACGAATCTAAGTTAAATCTGACGGTGGAGGCAGTAGATCACTGGGTTGTAGCCTTTATTGATGGCATTTTACATGAACAAGAAGAGATTAGAGAAAAAATAACTAAAGAATTGAAGATGAAAGAAAGAAGACGAGCTTCGACTGAGCACTCCTTTTAGAACAAGAGCTAAAGAACTCTTTCTCTAGCACCAATCCTATTGGTGCAAAAAATAATGTAGATGCCAGAGATCGCTGGAGCTGGAAAGGTTGGGATCGTCGATGAGACCTGCAAGATGAAATCTTGATTGGAATTGGCTCCGACAGGATCCTTCGATGGTCAAATTAGTTCTCCGTCTCAATAAGAATGGAATGCTTAGGAAGAAAATGAGCAGAGTAAGGACATAGAGCTTTTAGCTTAGGAAAGAAAGCATATCTGAAGGATCTTTTATATAGACAAAACGTGTAACAAACTGATGGTGACAGTCGTAACTGCCTACTAGTGGACCATTCGGGCTACGTAAAGTTTGTTACAGAGAGTGAGTTATCATTTATCGTGACCTATTAGCTCGTTGGAGGTCCACAGCAGGAGTTCAGGCAAAATCTTTACACTCGTATGCAGACTTACGTATATCGGGATGAAGAACTCGAGACTGGCCGAATTTGAAGATCAACTGTTAAGTGGCTGAGGACAAACTACACCTGATGGGGCTGATTATAATCTATTAGTGCTTCCCTCGATGACCTGGAGGAGTTCGACCGGCTAATCAAGGACAGTTTTCTTTGAAAAAATTTGACTTGAAGAGTGCGATCGAAAGGGGCGCAGTTGAAAGAAGTTTGGATCGCAAGAGTGCTATTGGAGGGGGTACGGGGAGCACGGTTGGAAGGAGTCTAGCTAGAAGAAGTTCATCTGGAAGGAGTTCGACTGGAAAAAATTCGTCTGTCCTTAGAATGCATTGCTTGTTAGAGCTGGACGGGCTGGGGCTTCAATGCTAAAAATCTTGTTATTCATTCTGAGTTAAAAGCAAAGTTAATGAAATAATACTCTCTTTATTGTCCAAGTTCATTCTGTCTGACTTTAGTGGGTCTTGGATAAGTTCTACAATCAGGGGTTGTTGCTGAGAAAATCGACAAATTTCTATAGAATAAAGGTCGACCGCTAACGACTTCGATGGGGATTAATTTATCTTTAATAATTATAATTAAATTAATTAATTACTGATGGCTATTAGCGATGGCTCAATTTACCGTCACTAATAATTTTTAAAAATATTTATTTTAAAAAAAATTAAAATATTTTTTTAAAATTTTTAATATTAGTAACAGCTTTCTTGATCACTAATAACATAATTCTGTTGCTAATAATCCAACAACTAGATTTTTTTAAAAAACTAAAATTATTTTTTATTAGTAATGATAAAAGACCATCTCTAATAATTATTTTCCATCATTAATAATAATAAAATTTAATTAAAAAATAAAATTACTTAGTATTAGCGATGGCTAATTATTGTCTCTAATACTGTCGCTAATACCTATAGGGACAGCAAGTCGTTGCCACTTCTTTTGCTAATAACTATTAGCAATGGCTAAATTTTAATTGCTAAAGCCTTCGATAAAAAGAAGTTTTTAGTGACAGCAAAATTATCGTTGCTAATTCGATCCCTAATATCCATTATTAGTGATGACAAAAATGCTATCGCTAATGTCCATCGCTAATACTCTATTTTCTTGTAGTGGGCATTCAATTTACACCTAATAAGATTATATATAAGATGGTTAGTTTTGCTTGGTTAAGGAATTAATTAATTTTATCTATAAGAAGTAAATTAAGATAACTAAGAAGATGTCATGATTATATCCTAGAGGTTGATCACTTTTGCCATGTTGATTATACCAAAAATTATAACTATTTATTTTTACCACGGCTCTACAACTATAGCATGATTTGTACGATGAACTGTAATTCATGTCCATTTGTTTTAAATTTGCTTTACATGTAAATTTCCTTAGAAAAGGGAGAACTAAGTTATATATTGTGTTAGAGCATAAAATAATTTTATAATTAAATATTAGAGTATACATGAAATTCATGTGCACTAGCAAGGGATTTGTGCTACATGGCGGATCCCATTAACATATGCATATAAAAGGTTTAATATTTTCATCTCATTGTTCTAGTCAAAGAATATAAAATATATAATTTGGTTAAGGAAACTTACATAGAAGTCATTTTTTTCTGATATTTTCTCCTCACTTGTGCTGAAAATTGAAAAGTAGGCATTACATCAGTATTTGAAAAAAAAATATTGGTATACTACAAGAGAATAAAATAATTATTATTGTAAAAACAAATCAATTAATTGATGTTGAATTATCCAATGCGAAGTTTTTTTTTTGGTGGTGGTGCCGTCGGTCCTCTATAAAAGGAAGAAATAATTAGTTTTTTATTATAGAACATAAAAAATATCATCAAATATTTAATGTGAAAGTTTAATACCTAATTATAAGAGAAGACGTTTTTGGAGGAGTAGTTTGTTCAAAGATTTCTAAATGCACGTGATTTTTAGTAGTAAGCACTATTTCCTTTGGAATTTGTAATGAAGAAAATCCGGCATCAGAAGCCTCATGTGAGCTTTCCATCAAAAGATCATTATCCTAAAAAATGTGAGCTTTCCATCAAAAGATCATTATCCTAAAAAATCTTGGTCGCTCAAATATTGCGATTATTGCTTCCAGTGTGCTGTGGACTAAATATAGTTTGAAAGGTATAAGAATTATTGAGAACTTTTCGATAATACTCGGAAGAATGAATCTATCTAATCTCAGATCAACAGCAAGATTGCACGTTGGTATACCAATTAACTACTGAGCTAATTTTTTGAATATAATAAAATTTGCATCACCAATGTAATCTTCAACTATTGCATTCAGCTTGTACTTTTAAAATTTAGATATCAAAAAAATATACTTATTTAAAAAAAATTAGCTATATGTTAGTCCTAGAATTGATTTTGATGATATCAAAAAGGTTTGAGTGCAAATAATGATTACTAATGATGCTTTTGAGAGTAATTATAGGATTTTTCATAATGCTCAATGGTTGATTTCATCCAAAAGAAAATGAATCTATATTCCCAAGTCAAAGATCTATATTTGGAAGCAAAGAAATTGAGTTCATAATGAAAAGAATTGGATAAAAGGAAAGTCTAGTCTAGAAAGATTTCTTAACAAGTTCAATTGTTCGTAAATTAAGTTTGAAAAGATAAGTCTAACTTAGAACGTATTTAAATCATAAAAGTTATCTAAAATAATTTTGGCAAGCTTGGCATGCCTTTGAATCGATCAAGAAAGAAGCTTAGTCGACCTAGTCTTAATTCAAGAAAAAGACAAAGAGATGAAATTTAGAAAAACTTCTTTAGCTAATTAAAATTTTATCTTAGCCGACCAAGATAGGATCTTAGTCGACTCAAGCATATAAATAGCCGACTTAATCTTAGACTTAGGATGAAAATAGAAAATTGAAGATTTTAGAAATTCTCTTTATCCAATCCAACAAAGAACATAGCTGATCAAGACTAGAGCTTAGCTGACTCGCAAGAATAAGATAGCCGACTCAATTTCAAAGGCAAAAGAATATAGAAAATAATATAAATTCATAAGTTCTCTAAGCCAATCCAGAAAGTCAATTAGTCGATCAAGTCACGAAGTTAGCTGACTAAGAAGATATTTGAGCTAACCTAATCTTAAAAAGAATAGATAGAAAGTTAAAAAATTTGCATCTACTCCTGAGCCATCTCAAAAATTTTACTTAACCGACTCAGAGATTCAGGTTAGCCAACTAAAAGTTTAAATGAGCTGACTCACAGAATTCTGGCAGAATAATGGCTAATTTTCTAGATTTTTTCAAGCGATCAAAATTTATTTCTAACTACTATTTTTAGGCTTTCAACTACTAGAGCATTAATTATAGATATTTTTGAGGCCATAAATGAAAAGAATTCAAATAGGGAATAAAATTTTTGATTTTATTGATTTTATTTTTCAAGCTATTGAGTGGAACTCAAGAAAGAAAGTGGAAGAAAATAAGGAGAGCTTTTAATTTAGACCTTCCTATATTTATTCAATATACGCTTCTTATTATTTAAAAATCATTAAACTATACCTTCCTTAATTATTGGTGCAATATTTTCTTCAATAGAAACACCATTCATGTTACCTCCCAATACTTCACTTCCATTGACAATATCCTAATAAATATGAAGATCACTCATTTCCATCAATACATTCTCTTCAACATTATATATATATATACTTCCTCTTGATTATATTCTTCAAAACTTATATATGATAGTATTTAAATTTCCTTCTATTGGCCCTAGTATTGATTTTGATGAGAATAAAATATTTGAGTATATATTCTTGATACTAACAAGATGTTTAAGTGTTTGAGAGGAGATTTCAAGAAGCTAGAGCTATATTTTAAAGATGCCCATGACTTCCATCTTGAAGACTCAAGAAGCAAGCTTAAAGGAGGTGAAGCCATGAAAAATTCTAAGTGAAAAAGGTCCGGAGTTCAGGTTTTGAGTTTACTCTGGTATGCTATCAATATTTGGCATAGACCTCGAGTCGACTCCCATAGTTCTCGAGTCGACTCTCTCAGAAAAGATAAAAAGATGATTCTTAGTGAACAACACTCGAGTCAACTCCTAAAGATTTCAAGCTGACTCGAAAGAAGCTCAAGTCAACTCTAGATCTGCTCAAATTGACTCCACTGTAGCTGACAGCTCCAATGGCTAATCTTTTAAAAATTATAGAATTGCACAAAACTCCTCAAATGGCTAGTTCTCACTTTTTAACAGCTAGAAATCTATTTTTAGGCATTTTAACAAGGATTTAAGTGCACTAAAAGTATTTAAGAAGGAAAAGAAAAGTAAGAAAAATAAGAGAAGCATATTGAACACCAAAAAGAAAGAAAAAAAGAGCCAAAAATTTCTGTGTGCATTAAATAAACATTCAAGAAAAAAGCTTTAATTCAAACCACTTGTTTCTTGTGCATTCAAGTGATTTCCAAGAGGAAGAAGGATGTATTAATTGCAAAAGCTCCTCAACTCCTATAATTGAGCGTCAACAACATTCTATTTGCTTTTTAAGGAGCTTTGAGTTTGTGTTTCCTCTTGTATTCAAATTTCTAAGTATAACAATTTTCAATAGAGATTGAAACTTGGAGGAAAGGCTCATCCAAGCCTGAAATTGGATTTATACGAGTCTAAGATTGGCTTGGGATAAAGGTTTTAGTTGGTGAGCCTAAAAAATTAATTGAGTTTAGACTATGAGCCTAGAAAATAATTTTTTTATAATCTTGATGATTATAATGGAATATTTAAGAAGAGTGCTTGGAGAGTGGATGTGGTATTGTGCTTGACAATGAACCACTATAAAAATTTTGTCTATGTGTGTGTGGCTTGGATTTTCTTCACTTATTTTATCTATTGCTTCATATCCCTATATATTCATTCATTGCTTACACTGTACATACACTTAGAAACTTAAATTGAACATATATTTATTTTAAGCTATAAAAAGTTTTTGAAAACCCAATTCACCTACTCTTTCAGGTTGTCTCATTGGGCAACATCTTCATCATTTATGATCAAATGATAATATATACGTCCATCTATTGCTTCCACAAGTTAAATCTACATCATTGTTCATGTTCAATGATCTTCAACCACTTTGTTGTTTAAAAATATTCAGTCTTCTTATTCTATTTTACCTATATATATCATGTGGATCCAAATACAAAAATACATATCAAATAGCAAAAGAAAAGGAATAGTGAACATCATAATCCAAAATTGTATTACAATAGCATAATCTAAAATTCGTGAGCAATTATTCAGCCACAATATGTAATAATTAAATATCCGAATCATTGATTATTCAATTATCACTTGTAATGAATAAAAGAGTAGAAAAAATAGAACAAATAATTAAGAAATTTGATCAAGCTTTTTAGTTATTCAATGTATATATAAAATGGAGAGTATAATAAATATTGCGTAGGTAACTGGATAAATAAATTGAGTTAAAATTGTTGTATCACCTATAATTAACAATAAATATTTTTTGGTTAGCTATTTTTTTTGAAGTACAAAAAATGTTGACAATAAGTAGTTTAGTAATGGATAAAAAATCAATGAATATTGAAAAAATATTTTAGATGGCAATAAGTGTGAGGATTGGTGGTGCTTCCAAGCCTTGGGAGGCCACGAGAGGAATTAGGATGTTGACTTCGAGAGACTAAGACAGGAGTGGTCTCAGGGCTAGGACAAGAGTTGTCCTAGGGTGGAGGCAATGTTTAGCTCTCCACGGGCTTAATGTTCAGGTGTTGAGAACCTTCAGGGATTTGAGTGGTGCTTCAGAGACTTGGGATATAAGATGGAGCAAGAAACCAAAGTTGGAGCATGAAGACTGCAGAAAAGAACTCTTCTATAAGTTAGCTGGCTCAGTCTGAGATTGGGTCGGCTAAGTCTCAGTGCACAGGCCAAATAGAGAGAAGCATATTTGGGGTTGTAGGCTGGCATGCAACTAGATCAGCTCAGTCTGAAACTGAGCCAACCTAGTCTCAGGTTAACCAGCTCAGTGCGCGGGCAGGATTACGCGAGGGTCTGTTTGGGATTAGGATAGAAACTTATCCTAGGAGTCTTAAGGCCTGGTTTGAGAGATCTTAAGGGGGCTAACTCATGTATGAATCGAGTTTGGATCCAGAGGATGAGAGTATAGGAGACATGAGTGTATATGGGTTCGGTGAGTGCTTTCATGTATTGAATTAGTTATGAGAGTTTTTGGTCGAGCCTCATGGCTATGTATAAATACATAGGTTGTATTAGAGTTTTAAAAAAGAGCAATCAATACTGATTTTTCTTCATCAATCTCTCTTCTCTCTTCTCTCTAGTGTTGTTGCCCTAGGTTCTTGAAGAAGCTCTAGAGAGAGGGGGCACCTTCCTAAAGTCTAAGAAGGAAAGCGTCCCAGCATAGATCTAGGTGATGATCTTTGGTATGCTATCTTAGAGAACATCAAAGATCTCTTCATATCCATGCTAAAGATCAGGGACTTTCGCAACATGGTATTAGGACTTGTGATATCAGGAGGATTGGTGTTTGAGCGATATCTTGGTTCCTTACAATTCGCATTAGAGCTAAGTGATGCCATGATGATTGCACCAACAATAAGAGTATTAGGTTCGTCTTTTATTTTGATAATTATTGTATTAAGTTTCTTAATCTCCTATTACTCTAAATAACACCTACCTCTCTCTTTTACTATCATGCTTCTTCAAGCCATCTCTTTTTGTTTCTTCCTCTTCTCCTTCTCCTCCTCTTCTTTCTTCTCATTTTTTCTTTTCCTTATTCTTCTTCTTCTTTTTGGTTTTGCTTTTTCTTCTCCTTCTTTATGTTGTCCCTCTTCATGGTAAGGTCCTACTTGTCAAATAGTAATTCAATAGCAATCTAGCGATAATTTAATTATAATAAGTTATATTTCAAAAGATTTTGTTAAAATTATGCCAACCAACAAAATAGCAGAAAAAATAGCACAATAAATGAACAAAACCAAAACACGATAATGTAGTGTTAAAATATTAAAATTTTTGATATTTTGACAAAATATTAAATTTTTTTATTAAATGCATGGTATATTAATCCATCAACCAAAAAATCAAAAATAGGTGGAATACAACTTGCTATAAAGAAGAGAACATAAAACATCACAAAAAGTATGATGGCCTCTTGTAGATATCGGTACATACAACCAAGTAAAAAAAAAAAAAAAAGGCCATAGCAATTATAGATCATGTTTTCACCAATGGATAACTCTAAATCTGGTCGAAATATCTTTCTATACTTTTTGACCTCCTTCTTCAGTTCACTGAAATGATCTAGCAATCTTTTGTATCTATTAATTGATACATTATATTTCCAATGTAATTGCCTATGCTTATTATTAAGATCTCCATGAGTACTGTCAATCTTTCACACATATATTTATTATATTCCTTGTCATCAAAATTATGATCTCCAACTTCAAATTTGAATCTTTTCTTTAACTTGTTTATGGCAAATCTGGCAGCAGTATCATCAGATCCACTTTGACCACTTTGATCTCTCATCGTATGTCCTCAGAACTTTAGAACTTTTGGCGCATTGTTTTCTTACTCTCTTACTATTTCTATATGAGACTTTACAAAGCCATTACCTTGGACCACAACTCCATAGACCGGTCTTGGAAGTCCTTATCTATCAGTTATTTCTTATAACATGATTTTTTATGATTTTTTCGCTAATTCCATTTCTATAATGATAATCAACTAAAAATTAGATGTTTAATTAAAAAATATTGCAAAGCAAAATAAATGAAATTTTTTATTCAAATTCTTATGGAAACTCATTAATGGGTTTATGGAGTTGGGTTATGGGGTTTTGATATTAATGGGCTAATTGGTTGATGGGTTCAGGTTCTCAACTTTTAGTTATTGGGTTACCAGGTATGGTTATCGGTTTTCGAGTCATTGGGTTCTTGGACTGTACTAGCAACTTGCTTAGGTTAGTATTAGGGTTGGCGTTAGGTTTCGGATTAGGGTTAGGGTTAGGATCAGGGTTTGAGTTAGGATTAAGTTTAGGGTTTAGGCTACGGTTGAACATATAATCAGCTTTCTAAAAGGTACATAAAACAAAGTACATAATTACTTTGGAAATTAAGTAATCCTAAACTACTATAATTCAAAATAATATGAAAATATTTATCATATAATCATCCAAAATGATTTTTGTCTCCATCATTATTTTCAAGAAATTCAAAAATGGATAAAATTATTCTTGTTGGCTATATTTTAGCTCACACTCTTTGGGGCCCGGATGTCATGTTTATGTAGTTGGTGATGTGGCAATAATTCTCAAAAGGATCGGGCCTTATGAGGGGGGGAGATCGTCCCTTGGTTCGTATGGATTAAATTGGGATTGACCATCCAACCTATCGTTGAGGTCGATCTGGCCTGATGCGGGTCTACTCCAGTGCAAAGCTCCTAGGCCCACCCATAGCACATATAGATGCGAGATTTTGTGACTTATGGATAAAAGCTAATAAACCTCTCCTTCTATGGGATAATTGTCTTTTAGAAGAGTAGTTAGGAGTTACAGTTCTAACATGTGGTATCAGAGCGAGGTTACATGTTCGAAACCCGCTAGGCCCCCTGAGTATTGATGGGGGGAGGGATTGTTGGCTATATTCTAGCTCACACCCTATGGGGCTCAGATATTAGGTTTATGTGGCTGGTGATATGGCAATAATTCTTAAAAGGATCGGCCTTTATGGGAGGGTCGGCTCATCCCTTGGTTGGTAGGGATTAAATTAAGATACTGGGATCGATCTGGCTTGATGCAAATCGACTTCAATGCGAAACCTCTTAGGTCCACTTGCAGTATGTATAGACACGGGATTCTATGCTTTATGGATAAAGGCTAATAAATTCCTCTTCAATGGGGCAATTGTCTTTTAGTAGAGTAGTTAGGGGCTATGGCCCTAACATATAGTATCAGAGCAAATTGTAGTATCGAAGCGAAATAAACTTAAAACAAAAAATTCTTGTATTTTTGCTAGGATATAGAGCAAAGAAGTATAAGGCAATAATAGGTTGTCTGATACCAATTATGATGAATTCCTTGATATCAATTATTTTAGGCTTTTTATCAAAAAAAGTTGAATCTATTAAATTTAGATCAAATTATTTTGATAAATCAAAAAATATAAAAGTAAGAAAAGAGATTGAAATATTGAAGTCTATAATTAAAAATTTTACTTTTGGATCTCAAAAGTTTCGATCAATATTAAATAATCAAAAGATTATTTTTAATAAAGCTAGAATTGATTACAATCCATTAAGAAAATAAAATTTTGTTAAGAATACATTCACAAGAGCTTCATTTAAAAATTATTTTTTTGTCTGTTTCAAATGTAACAAAATTGACTACAAAATTTTAGAATATAATATTAAAAGAATTGGCCAAATCTTAATCAAATAAATTTGAATTCTAAAAGAAACCATATACTCTAACCTCCATGGATACAGGATGACTTAGATACCAAAAATTAGCAAATGACGTTGCAGGTATACCAAGCATCCAATGGAGTGAAAGATGTAAATTCTAATGGATGGATGCTATGGACTAGAGAAAATGGATGAGGATGGTTGGTAAAAGCAAAACATTTCTCTCATCATACCATTATTAATTACTATAATTATTAAATATGTTTGATTGATTTTAATGATTTATCACTATTTATAACATTAATATTCCATGATCTAAATGTTTGGATGTATTGTTTTTAAGTTTCAACATCAACATATTCTCCTAATTTTATGTATCATCTTAAATATTATAGACATAACTTTTACCTTAAATTTAGCAAGCTTCCTATATCATATCATTACTTGAGAAACTTAAATTAAGACAAACTTGGTTGCATATAAAGTTATTTGGATGTAAAACTTACAAATTGAACTAATTTTTCACATTTTCCCCATAAGATGCTTAATTATTGAAATTCTCCTAAAAATTGCATGATTTAAATACTTAAAGATTAGACATTCTACTCATAAAAGATCGAGTGCTTGATGTATTGATTAGCATTGCATCTTAGGTTTACCTTTAAGCACTTGAAATTTCATAGTTGAACCAAATCTCATAGAGCCTATATCTAGATTCTTCTTATTTTGATCTCATTTGATTGATTATCTTGTTAAAAATTTGATTAATTTTTGATCTCCCAAATTTAATTTAGATGTCAATTTTGACCCTAAAATTGATTACAAATTAATTTTCTTTTAATTTGAGCAATTTTTTTGAATTGAAACTCCTTGAACTATTTTTTGTATCGAAGAGTTGACTTTTGAAATAAACAAGTCGACTTGTTAGCTGAATAGAAATTTTAAGCAGTTCTATGAGGAGTCGACCACAGTTTTATCAAAGTCAACCCCTCATCAAAAGTCAACTCGAGTCTGAGATGAGTTGATTCTTTTGTTGGGGCAGGATTTTATAGAAGGAAGCAGTGCAGGATTTGCAGTACTACTTTCAAAATTTTTTTAAAAAATAAGTAAAATATAGTAAAAAATTAATTTAATTTAATTAATTAATTATTGATCATATTAGAATATTAAGTCTTATACTAAGGATCTAAACATAATATACATGCATTTATATATATCTAAAAAATAAAATTATGCAGCAAACTCTTTACTACATCTATCTATTTAGAATATAATACCTTTTTGTGAGTAGCTGATCACCATAATCTGAATCCATTGGATAATGCTCTGATGTCGCACCATAGCAACACATGTGTCTAGCCTCTACGGTTGATCCACATGGAGCTTCTGGTCTCGATCAGCCCCACTGAAGTGCTAGCTCCTCGACGAGGCCTTCGATGGTTGATGTCGATCAATCCAATCAATCACCTTCTTTCTAATCTCCTGGATGCTCCAAAAATTTAGAACTTACTTTTTGGAGGATGATGAGGTGGTATTTTAAATTTGATGGTAATTCGATGCTCACAGCACTCAATCTTTCCATCCGAACCTAGAGTCCCAACTCTAGGGTTTTGCACTCACCAAAAACCTTGATGCTTGGAAACTCTCTCACGCCCTCTCTCTTTGGAATTTTTCCATGAAACAAATTTCTATAAGAGAAGGACACTCCTTTCTACCATACACCAACTCCCAAAAATATATGAATGGGTGTATAAAGAGAAACAAAAAAAGAAAAACGTAAGAGAAGAAATCTAGCAAAGCAAACCTCTGTTTGACTTTTCCACCCCAGATAGATGCGCCCCACTCTAATTTTCTCTCACTAAGAAACCTTCCCATGCCCCTCTCTGATCCTTCACGTAAACCCATGCATGCCCATCTAAAAACACTTTTTAAATTGGTGACAACTAAGGAGAATTCCGCGTGGGTTGAGATAAGAAGAGGGAGGTTAGGATGTTTGAACCATTCACTTGATTTCAAAAAGCAAGTGAGCTCTTATCCTTATCCAACACCCCCTCCCATGTGTTTAACACATAGAAGGACTCTCCTTCTACGTGCACACATTCTGGTTTCTCCAAGAAAATACGATAAAACAAAAGGAAGGCATAGAGATAAGGATGAGAGGGAGGATTGGTTTCAAACAAATCAAGTTGAATTCAAAATTCAACTTGCTTTAAATTGGTCCAACCCTTGGACCAAGTCAAAGGTAGATGAGAAAAACTTATGTAAAAAATAGATGGGGCATGGGTCAAGGTGGAAAAGTTAAATATGGTGGGCGCTAGGGAGAATTTAAATTCAAATCTCATTTGACTTGGTCCAAATTGATTTCAACCAAACTAATTAATTTAAATCAATTAAACTAGGTTAAAATCAACCAAATTAGGCTTAATCCAATCTAATTAATTTTAAATAAATTAAAAATTAATTAGGTCTAGCTCGTTATCAAATCAAGATCAAATCTCCTATAGCGATTAGGTCATCTCATAACCTAATCGGGTCAAACCCAATCGAATCCAATTCGATCGGACTTGATCGAATCTTCATCGCTCAATCAAATTGAGCTAATTAATAATTAAATTACTAATTAATTCTCTTAAAAGTATAGAGTCTCAATTGAGTGGGTGTCTGGGCAATAGAGTTCCATCAACATGAAACTCATGAAGAGTCCCAATCCAGTGGGACTCTTGACCCCAGTGTCCCAAATGAATAAATCTCACGATCATAGAGTTTCAGACCAGTAAAACTCTTGATCAGAGAGTCTCAGACAAGTAGGACTCTAAGTTTCAGTCTAGTGGGATCCATAAAGATAGAGTTTCAGTCCAGTGGGACTCTTGGTCATAGAATCCCAGTCCAGTGGGACTCTTAACCATAAAGTTTCAGACTATTAGGACTCTTGATCAGCCATCATATCAAGTAGAAACTTCTTATGTGTGTGACCCCATAGATTTAAATTCTAAGTCAGTAGTAGAGAAACTAATTTTCTATACCAATCTATGTGACCATCTAGCAATGGTACCCGATGTTCGGATAAATTAAATTTATCGCAATACAATATTGACGAACCCGTAGAATATGGTTATTGTATAATTCATCCCTTTGACCTCAATGCTCAAAAGATGACCTAAGATTTATCTATCAATCTTGAAAAATCATCTACAATATATTTCAAATTACAGTGTCCATCGAATGGACTACCCCGACCGAAGTTTTGCTAAATTAAAATATATTGATGCACTTGCTCCAACGCTTGGAGGGGTCAATTCCATCTTGACACACATACCAACTTCACAAGTACTTGACTGCACCTAGTAGCCTTCCATCATTGAATTAAAAATTCAGATAGTCCGATATCTAAGTACAGCGAGTTGCTTGTAAGCCACCGTGGTGATCTCAGGTCTAAGGGATACTTATACCCATATCCATTGTGAGCAATTCTTGACAGCAGAGAGCTATGCAGTTGGATCATGTTCTGTGAAATGTACCTCAACACTTCATCTGTATGCCATAACAGTATCTCCATACTTCTTGGTTAAGAGAATAATCAACACTTATGGCACACAACGACCTACACTCGATACATTGTCATCCTAGGTAACAGCGTATCATTTGGTCGTGAACTAATTTAAGGACTAAATGATACATCCTCCTTTGTCGAATCTAAATAGTCCTAAGAACTTCATCACAGAAGAGTTCATTATAAAAACATGCAAAAGTGATGAAATGGCAAAAAATAATTTTATTTATAATTCAAGTACATTTTACATTGAGCTCAACCATTTATAACTTAGATGATTGGCTTTAGGATATAATTTCCAACAACTCCAACTTATACTAAAGCCACTCAGAATAGTATTGAATACCCATCTTCCATTTATGATTGCCGAACTCTTTGATTTTAAGAGCCTTAGTAAAGAAGTCAGCCACATTCTCCATTTCGTCGATCTTCTGAAGCTCGACGTCACCTCGCTTCACGTCTCTCGTACAAGATGGTAGCGATGCAGAATATGTTTGGTGTGCTGATATGCTTTCGGCTCTTTCACTTGAGCTATGGCTCCAGTGCTGTCATAGTATAGCAGAATCGGACCACCCAAGGAGGGTGCCACTCCTAGCTCATCGATAAACTTTCGCAGCCATACAACTTTTTTCATAGCATCAGATGTCGCGACATACTCCATCTTGCACACAGAATCGACGATAGTATGCTGCTTAAAACTTTTCCAGCAGATCGCTCCACTATTTAGGATAAACATAAAATCTGACATACTTTTATTATCATTATGATCTGACTAGAAATTAAAATCAGTATATCCCAAAAGTTTCAAGTCAGAATCTCTATAGATGAGCCACTGGTCCTTAGTATTTCTTAAATACTTAAGGATAGTTTTTACAACATTTCAGTAATTCTCACCTGGAACAGACTGGTATCTACTCACTACCTCTAGTGAGTATGCCACGTCTGGTCGTGTATGTGTCATGGCTACATAATAGAACCCACTACCGAAGCATATGAAATTCTACTCATACGCTCTCTCTCTTGAGGGATTGTCGGATAATCCTTCTTCGAAAGAGTAATTCCATGGCCCATCGGAAGATAGCCCTTCTTAAAATTCTTCATACTGAACCTCTTAAGTATGGTATCGATGTATGTGAACTGAAATAATCCAAGCAATCTTTTAGATCTATCTCTATAGATCTTTATTCCTAGGATGTAGGAAGCTTCTCCCAAGTCCTTCATGGAGAATTGAGACAACAGTCAAATCTTTATTCCTTGTAATGCAGGGATGTCATTTTCAACTAAAAGAATGTCATCTACATACAGTATAAGAAATACAACAATAAAATCGTTAGCCCATTTATACACGCAGGATTGTTCTCCATTCTTAACAAAGCCATACGTTCTAATTACTTTATCAAAATGCATGTTCCAACTCTACGATGCCTGCTTCAATCCATAGATGGATCTTTGAAGCTTGCACACCTTAGACTCGTCTGTAGATGTGAAACCCTTAGGCTGTATCATATACACCTTTTCATCCAGCTCTCCATTTAGAAAAGCTATTTTCACATCCATTTATCAGATTTCATAGTCTAGGTATGCCGCTATCGCAAGCATTATCCGAATAGATTTGAGCATTACCACCAAGAAAATATCTCGTCATAGTCAATACCATAATACTGGTGATATCCTTTGGCAATCAGATGGGCTTTATAGATTTTTACCTTTCCATCTGCACCCCTTTTTTATTTGAAAATTTACTTACACCCAATGGATTTTACCCCTTTAGGTGGATCAACCAGTGTCCATACACTATTGACCTTCATGGACTCTATTTCGAACTTCATGACTTCTAGCCACTTATCAGAGTCAGACCTCTACATGGCATCCATGTAGGTGATCGGATCCTCGTCATTCTCATTGAGTTTGATAGGATCATCATCCTAGACCAAGAAATCATAGTATCTATCCGGTTGATGCGGTACTTTATCGGATCTCCTTGGTGCCACTTCAATGGGCTCTGGGTTTATTCTTATCAAATCCAGTTTTGTAGGTTCACTAGAATGTGTCAATTTTTTTATCTATCGAACTTCATTAAGTTCCACATTAGAGGCAGCTGTTTCTTCACTAAGAAACTTCTTTTTTAAAAAGACTGCTCTATTGCTGACGAGCATCTTTTATTTTTCAGCAAGATAGAAGTAATAACCCCTAGTTTTCTTGGGGTACCCTATGAATAAGCATTTATTGAACCTAGGTCTAAGCTTTTCTGGCTGCAGACATTTAACAGAAGTTGGACATCCCCAAACTCTAAAGTGAGAGAGTGTCGGCTTACGTCCAGTCCATATCTCATATGAAGTCTTTGCAATAGATTTACTTTAAACATTATTCAAAATAAAATAGGCAGTCTCAAGTGCATACTCTCAGAATAAAATTGGCAGACTTGCAAACCCCATCATGGACCGAACCATGTCTAACAGGGTTCAATTCCTTCTTTCAAATACACCATTATGTTATGGTGTTCCAAGAGGGGTCTATTATAAGAAAATTTCATTCTCTCCTAGATATGTTAAAAACTCATTGGAAAGGTATTCATCTCCTCGATCAGATCGAAGAGTTTTAATACTCTTCCCAAGTTATTTTTCTACCTCATTTCGATATCGTTTGAATATTTCAAATGAATCAAATTTAATCTTCATAAGATAGACGTACCCATACCTTAATAGGTCATCAATAAATGTAATAAAGTAGTAATACCCACCTCTAGCACTTATGTTCATAGGTCCATATATATCAGTATATACTAGACCTAGAAGTTCAGAGTCTTGTTCACCTTTTTTCAGTAAAGGATGATTTTGTCATCTTACCAAGAAAGTAGGACTCACAGGTATTTAATGATTCACAATCATGAATGTCAAAGATATGCTCTTGACTAACCTGTTGATCCTATTCTTATTTATATGACCGAGCCTATAGTGCCAAAGATAAGCATCAATAACATTATCTAATTTTGGTCGTTTATTTGACGTATACATTACACTAATAGACTGTGATAAAATGTAAATATTATTTCTTAATTATTCTTACATTACTGTAATACCATTTATAATGATATCATAATAATTTTTTTTATTGATAAATAATAACTATCCTAGGCCAAAAGTCCAACAGATATTATGTTTATCATAAAAGATGGACAATAGTGATAGTCACTTAAAATAATATTTTATTTTTAAAAAATAGCTCAAGAATTTTTAATGCTAGGACTGAAACCTTTCTTCCATTTCCAACATTAAGGAATCTTTCGTTATCCTCAAATTTTCTACCAATTTGAAGTCCATGCAACAAATTGCATATGTGAATTGGACTCCCGGTATCTAATACCCAGGTAGATATATCACTAACAGTGAAATTGCAAAGTGTTCTCATATAATATTCTTGCCCAGCAACATCTTGCTGGTTATCTCTATTCAGCCGATTCGAGTCGAGGATCATTCCTCTTTGGGTCTGCTTGATTAGGATCAACACTAGACTTCTTGTATTTAGGTCCTAAATGCTTGCCACTATTCAATAATGAACGGAGCGGACTTAAACTAGCCATTCTATTAATCTGAAAGAAAAACATGAAATCTTATTAGTATCTAAATTAATTAACCCTAAAGACTTGACCTTTTTTATTTAACCCTATTAATTAACCCTATTAATTAATCTTATTAGTATTCAGGTCCTTCCACTATTTTTAATGAATTGGTAGCCTTTACCTCCAATTCAAGAAATTACACTAACTTCTGAGTGGGTACTGAAATCCACATAGACTACAGACGAGTTCGAGGAAAGCTCTAGCTCATCCGTGTGCATCTACAGGTAGGTTTATAATCGATTGTTTCATTAAATAATTTTTAGTATTAAGGTTTTGCCCCAGAAGTCAATTCAGTAGGCTATGGCCCCCATTGAAAAGGTCTGGTTAGGTCCAACCATTAACATGAATGACTTCAATGCATCAAACCAATAATAACCAAGTTCGAGAAAAGCTCTGACTAACCTGATCATCATTAAGAGAGTACGATCTAATCATCATATGATGGATAGCAATTCTAATATCCAGATGAACATCAGGTGTAAGGCACCTCAATGTCCACCCAGAAGATTGGACTTATTATTATTCATCTTAATGGAAGGCTATGACTCGGTTATCTTCATAACTTAGTCATTTTAAGAACCTAAAAAGTTAGAAGATTTAGGTTACTTATGATTTAATTATAGAAAGGACATGGGCCAATTTCTCCAACTGACTTTACTAAGTCAAACCATCCCACTAACTTCAACAAGTCAATAGGTTAGGGCTAGGATCAATATAAGTCCATGGGCACCTAATACAGTCCTACTGATTGAAATTAGTCAAACTGATTCTTAGTGATATGGGTTAGCTCGAATCACCAAGCGATCTAATCAAACTCTAATCAACCATGTTGGTCAGATAAGTGAGATCAATGGAAGGAACTCGTCAAAGACCAAATCAGTGCGAGTAGCTTTCAATTAAAAATCACTAATTTTTATTGTCAAACTTACCTTAGACACGAACTGATTAATTAGGTTCAATCCGATCAACATAGTAATTTCGGGCTTAACTGCATAGCCATGAATTAAGTCCATTTTGGTCTTGTTAAAGACATGGACCCATCCAACTACAACTATTGAAGTTGAATCTAGAGTGTTCTTGACCTAATTTAAGTCAACACTTGGTTAGATTTGATCAATTACTCTTATTAAGTCCAATCTTCAACTAACCTTAGGTCTAACCCAATTTATGGACCTAATTCATCTAACCCAATAACCCACAAGTTTATGATTAATGACATAGAGTCTTAATTTATAATTCTAGATACTAAATCATTATACTTAATTTTTAATTAAGTTTATGGGCCGAGGGTTAAGGTTTGGCATTTCAAAAATATTTTTTAATTTTTGAAAGGTTCTTTACAACTTAACAATGTTCATCAATTGAGTCAACTTACTTCAAAATTGAATGGCTCAATTCACAAACAATACTAGTTGTAGGGTTTAATCTGAAACTATGTACACTACATAATACTAAATCATGAATCAAACTTTTGATCCTATCTAAACATGCATTCATGATCAAAAATTAGATTAAAGCTTAATTTAATATATCATAAAAAAATTAGATTTAATCTAAAAATTTTATGATCAACTACAAGATCAAACACGTACAAGGACAATCTTTGCACTGTAGAGGATAAACCCTACAGCAAGACAACCTGCAGTCCGTGCGATTTTGATTTTAATTTTTAGATCTAATTAATTAAAATATTAAATTAATATTTTGATCAAATCTAAATTATCAATCTAAATATGCAAGCATATCATGTTTAGCGAATCTGGTTCTGATACCATTTTGAAGGAAGCAGTGCAAGATTTGCAGTACTACTTTTAAAAAAATTTTCAAAAATAGCTAAAATATAGTAAAAAATTAATTAATTTAATTAATTAATTATTGATCATATCATAATATTAAGCCCTACATTAAGGATCTAAACATAATATGCATGCATTCATATAAATCTGAAAAATAAAACTATGCAGCAAACTCTTTACTACATCTATATGTTCAAAGCATAATATCTTTTCACGGATAGCTGATTACCGTAATCTGAATCCATCAAATAATGCTTTGGTATTGCACCATAGTCGCATATATGTCTGGCCTCTATAGTTGGTCTTCACAGAGCTTCTGATTTTGATAAGCCCTACTAGAGTGCTATCTCCTTGATGGGGACTTCGATGGCTGATCTCGATCGATCTAATCGATCATCTTTTTTCTAATCTCTCAGATGCTCCAAAAAATCAAAATTTACTTTTTGGAGGATGATGAGATGGTGTTTCAAATTTGGTGGTGATCCGATGCTCACAGCACTTGATCTTTTTACCCGAACCTAGAGTCCCAACTCTAGGATTTTGCACTCACCAGAAACCCTAATGCCCAAAAACTCTCT
This sequence comes from Cocos nucifera, assembly GCA_006176705.1. Lineage (NCBI taxonomy): Eukaryota > Viridiplantae > Streptophyta > Magnoliopsida > Arecales > Arecaceae > Cocos > Cocos nucifera. Next base: position 2,264,772 of record QRFJ01000027.1, on the reverse strand, counting down.
CATGCCATCTCTCTTTGGAATTTTTCCATGAAACAAATTTCCATGGGAGAAGGACACTTCTTTCTACCGTACACCCACTCCTAAAAATATATGAATGGGCATTTAAAGAGAAACAAAAAAAGAAATGCGTGAGAGAAGAAATCTGGTGAAGGAAACCCCTGTTTGACTTTTCCACCCCAGATAGATGTGCCCCACTCTGATTTTCTCTCACTAAGAAACCTTCCAACACCCCTCTCTGATCCTTCACATAAACCCATGCATGCCCATCTGAAAACACTTTTTACATTGGTGACAACCAAGGGGAATTCTACGTGGGTTGAGATAAGAAGAGGGAGGTTAGAAAGTTTGAACCGTTCACTTCATTTCAAAAATTAAGTGAGCTCTTATCCTTATCCAACGCCCCCTCCCAAGTGTTTAATATATAGATGGACTCTCCTTCTATGTGCGCACATTCTAGTTTCTCCAAAAAAATACGACAAAACAAAAGGCAGGCATAGAGATAAGGATGAGAGGGAGGATTGGTTTCAAACAAATCAAGTTGAATTCAAAATTCAACTTGCTTTGAATTAGTCCAACCATTAGACCAAGTCCAAGGCAGATGAGAAGAGGCATAGATATCCTCTCTTCTGCATGAGAAAAACTTACATAGAAAATAGATGGGGCATAGGTCAAGGTGGAAAAGTCAAATATGGTCGGTGCTAGGGAGAATTTAAATTCAAATCTCATTTGACTTGGTCCAAATTTGTTTCAACCAAATTAATTAATTTAAACTAATTAAATTAGATTAAATCTAATCAAATTAGGCTTAACCCAATCTAATTAATTTTTAATTAAATCAAAAATTAATTAGGTCCAACTCCTGATCAAATTAGGATCAAATCTCTTATAGTGATTAGATCATGTCACGATCTGATCGGATCAAATCTAATTAAATCCAATTCGATCAGACTTGATCGTGTGAGGATTTATGGTACTCCCAAGTCTTAAAAGGCCATGGGAGGAGTCAAGATGTTGGGTCTAGGGATTCTAGAAGCTTGGTTGGTGCTTCAGAGATTTGAAATTCAAGATGAAGCAAGAAACCAAAGTTGAAGAATCAAGACTGCAGAAAGAAGATTTTCTACTGATTAGCTAGCTCAGTCCAAAATTGGGTCATCTAAGTCTCAGTGCATAGGCAAAATAGAGAACTGCACGTTCAAAACTACTGGCATGGCACAGAACTAGATCGGCTCAGTTTCAGACTGAGCCGACCTAGTGAAACTTAGCCGACTCAGTGCTGAGACTGAGCCAGCTCAGTGCGCAGGCAAAGTTACATGAGGATCTATTTTGGGCTAGGGTCTAGGTTGATCCTAGGGGTCTTAAGGCCTGGTTTGCAAGGTCTTAAGAGGGCTAATTCATGTATGGGTCGGGTCTAGATCTAGAGGATGAGAGCATGGGAGACATGGGTGTACATGGGCTTGGTGAGTGCTTTCATGTATTAGGTTAGCCGAAAAGCTTTTTGATCGGGCCTAATGGCTATGTATAAATACATAGGTTGTATTAAGGTTTCATTATGCTATGGAATACAGACCTTTTCTTTCTCAATTCTTTCTTCTTCTCTTCTCTCTAGTGTAGTTATCCTAGGTTCTTAAAGAAGCCCTAGAGAGAGGAGGCACCTCCCTCAAGCCTAAGGAGGGAGGTGCCCCAGCATAGATCTAGGTGTTGGATCTATGGTTTGGTGCCCATAGAGAACGTCACAGATTTTTTTAGGTCCGTGCTAAAGATCGGAGGCTTTCACAATATGGTATCGATGCTTGTGATGTCAAGGATGATTGACATTCGAGCGATATCATGGGTCTATAATTTGGCATCAGAGCTAGGTGATGCTTGGGACATTGTTGATGATACTATGGTATTAGAGTCAGATTTTAGAGCCTGATGGTGCGTGGAAAGAGCCAAGTTTCAAAACTTGATGGTGCATGGAAGGTAAGGAGAAGTCATACAAGGTAAAATTAGAAATCTACACAAGGATTCCATGGTATGTCTCAAATCTAGATTTGGCTAATCGGGAGCAGTGGGTTGAAGGTGGAGGTTGAGAGGTTTAACGAAAAAAGATTTTCTTAAGGTGGAAGGATTTGGTGCATGATTTGCTAATCGATCTTAGTGGAAAGGTTGGGGTGTATGACGGTTATGTGACAAATAAGGAGTGCTAGAGTGCTGCAGTAGCACTTCCCTGGAGATGCAGGCTGAGAGAGGCTCGATGATGCAGCAGTCGAGAAAGATATCTCAGCAAAGAGCATCAGGATTCTCTACGAAGATGGGCAGTGTAGGGCTATTTAAGAGAGATTTCTCAAGGAGTAATAGTCGAAGAAAGGCTGAAGAAGCGACTATACGTCCTTCGATGTTAGGAAGGTGGAAAAGTAGTTGGATATGTATTCAGTGGTTCGACCAGAGCATGGATTTGCGGAGTCTTGGGAGTGATGGAGATGGATGATCCATGGAGGTCCAGCATGTCAGGGCTGGATGGCTGTAGAGCGGTGTAGAGAAAAGTCAGAAAGCGTTGGAGTGCTACAGTAGCACTTCCCTAGAGGCATGGGACTGAGAAAGGCTCGATGGTACAGCAGTCGAGGAGTGTATCTCAGTAGAGAGTGTTAGTGGTATCTCAGAAAGACTGGGTGCAGGTCTCAGAGAAAGTCAGGGGGTCTCAAGGAGCACTAGAGGCATCTAGCAGTTGAGAGTATCATGAATCAGATTTTTTCTATAGAAGCACTAAGAAGAGTCACGGTTCAGGTGGAGGATGGTTCTCTAGGCGCAACTGAAGCGATGGCTGGTATAGGGGCAGAAGAGAAGGATTAGGATGGAATTTTCTATGGTTCAATCGCTGGATTTAGAAGAGTTGGATAAGCTCTTAGGTTTAGGAGGTGCCCATGGGTTGCGGAGGTATCTAAGATGGCTTCGAAGGGGTCCATGGAGTATGGAGGGTTCGAAGGAGCAGCGATGATGTTCGAGGTGCTGTGGCAGGCTCAGCAGTGTAGCATTGAGTGGTTGGCCTCAAGGGACTCGGAGATAGAGTCAGCTTCTGCGGCATCAGGAGGACTTCAGTTTCAGGTGCAGCATCGGATAGAGGTGGCTTCATGGGTGGAGAAAGCTATGACATGGATTCAGAGCATAGGGGTGTAGAGGGAGGACCTATATCCCAGCACTAGTGTCGAGACTGTACAGATCCAGGTGGAGAGGATTATGCAGGGAGATAGGCATGGCTCTGAGGGGACAGTGTCAGGTGGAGCATCAGGATATGCGGTCGGTAAAGAAACATTGTATGATCTCTAAAAAAGTTTAAAAAAATTGATGCAGCTGCTAAGCAAAAATAATCCTACAATTTTAAGATGGTGCCAAGAAGCAAGCATAGGTCTTCAACGATGGAGGCGGTCATCACAAAGGCCTCAAGGGTACACAATAGCTAAAGAAGATTGATGGAGGAGATGTTTGCATAGGTGCTGTCAAGTGCGCAAGAACAGTGTGATCGTGTAGGAGGGCATTGTCGAGAGGTTTGCCAAGGCTTGGAAGTACCAAGATGGAGATTATGAGAATTTATGGTGCTTCCAAGCCTTGGGAGGCCATGAAAGGAGTCAGGATGTTGGCTCTGGGGATTTCAGGGGCTTGGTTGGTGCTTCAAAGACCTGAGATTCAAGGTGAAGCAAGAAACCAAAGCCGAGAAATCAAGACAGTAGAAAGAAGATTTTCTACAGATTAGCCAGCTCAATCCAAAATTGGGTCGACTAAGTCTCAATGTATAGGCAAAACAGAGAGCTACGCATTCGAAACTGCTGGCACGGCACAGAACTGGGCTGGCTCAGTTTCAGATTGACCCGACCCAATGGAACTTAGCTGGCTCAATGCTAAGACTGAGCCGGCTCAGTGCACGGGTAGAGTTATGCGAGGGTCTATTTTGGGCTAGGGTCTAGGTTGATCCTAGGGATCTTAAGATTTGGTTTGAGAGATCTTAAGTGGGCTAATTCATGTATGGGTCGGATCTAAATCCAGAGGATGAGAGCATGGGAGACACGGGTGTACATCGGCTCGGTGAGTGCTTTCATGTATTGGGTTAGTCGGAAAGTTTTTTGGTCGGGCCTAATTGCTATGTATAAATACATAGGTTGTATTAGGATTTCATTATGTTGTGCAATACAAACCTTTTCTTCCTTAATTCTCTCTTATTCTCTTCTCTCTAGTGTAGTTGCCCTAGGTTCTTGAAGAAGCCCTAGAGAGAGGGGATGCCTCCCTCAAGCCCAAGGAGGGAGGTGCCCCAACATAGATCTAGGTGTTGGATTTATAGTTTGCTATCCATAGAGAACGTCATAGGTTCCTTCAGCTCCATGCTAAAGATTAGGAGCTTCCGCAACATTGTATCGATACTTGTGATGTCAAGGATGATTGGCATTCGAGCGATATCATAGGTCTATAATTTGGTATCAAAGCTAGATGATGCCTAGGACGTTGTGGACAACAAATCGAATCTTCATCGCTCAATCAAATTATTAATTAATTCTTCAAAAAATATAGAGTCCCAATCAGGTGGGTGTTTGGGCAACAGAGTTTCATTAACATGAAACTCATGAAGAGTCCCAATCTAGTGGGACTCTTGACCTCAGTGTCCCAAACGAATAGAACTCATGATTATAGAGTCTCAGACCAGTGGAACTCTTGATCAAAGAATTTTAGATAAGTAGGACTTTGAGTTTTAGTCTAGTGGAATACACAAAGGTAGAGTCCCAGTCCAGTGGGACTCCTGGTCATAGAGTTCCAATCGAGCGGGACTCTTAACCATAGAATCCTAGACTATTAGAACTCTTGATCAGCCATCAGATCAGGTAGGAACTCCTTATGTGTGTGACCCCATAGGTTCGAATCCTAAGCCGATAGTAGAGGAACTGATTTTTTATACCAATCGATGTGACCATCGAGCAATGATATCCGACATTCGGATAGGTTGAATTTGTTGCAACGCAATATCGACGAACTTGTGAAATATGGTTACCGTATAGTTCATCCCCTTGACCCCAATACTCAAAAGATGATCTAGGGTTTATCTTTCAATCTTAAAAAGTTATCTACAGTGTATTTCAAATTACAGTATCCATCGAATGGACTACCCTGACTGAGGTTTTGCTAAATTGAAATACATTGATGCACTTGCTCCAATACTTGGAGGGGTCAATCCCATCTTGACACATGCACCAACTTCATAAATACTTGACTGCACCCAATAGACTTCCATCACTGAATTAGAAATACAGATAGTCGGTACCTAAGTACAGTGAGTTGCTTGTAAGCCACCATGGTGATCTCAGGTCTAAGGAATACTTATATCCATATCTATTACGAGCAATTCTTGATAGTAGAGAGCTACGCAGTTGGGTTATATTTAGTGAAATGTACCCCTACACTTCACCAGCATGCCATAACAGTATCTCCATACTTTTTGATTAAGAGGATAATCAACACTTATAGCACACAATGATCTACACTCGATACGTTGTCGTCCTGGATAATAGCGTATCATTTGATCACGAACTAATTTAAGGACTAAATGATAAATTCTTCTTTGTCAAATCTAAATAATCCTGAGAACTTCATCATAGAAGAGTTCATTACAGAAAGATGCAAAAGTGATGAAATACCAAAAAGTAATTTTATTTATAATTCAAGTACATTTTACATTGAACTCAACCATCTACAACCTAGATGATTGGCTTTAGGATACAATTTCCAACATTTATAACCCGAGTCGTCCCATGACTCAGCTCCTTCATCTCAATTTCTTTCGAGCTAATACTTCTTCTAAGAGTCCCTCTACCCAAATCAAAGCATTTCTACTAGTTTTTCCCTTGATTGCTCCATGATTTAGTCTCCATGACACCCTGCAAGTCAATGGCTCAATGGGAGAAGCGATCCTGCTCAAAAATTCGAAGCTTTAGTCCATCTTCATCGCCTCCTCCAATCCAAGAGCGGTGTTCCAAGCAAAGAAGTGGCCGAAGGACACATCCATAGCCTACTACAGCACCCACTCCACCACCAGTTGTGCCCTCTTCTTTTCGGATAACCCCTCTCGCACTCCTGTGTCATCTAGGATGGTCTCAAATGGGAGGAATGTTGATTTTGGATTTTTGGAGAAATAAGGTTTTGGATTTTGATAGAAATTAAAGAACCTAGGTTGGAAATTTTTGTGCTCTTTTAATGTTCCAACTTACTCAAACCTAGTTAGAGAATTCTACTCAAATATGAAAACCAGGGATAGTGCAATTGAATCAAAAGTCAAGGGTGTTCTGATTGTATTTGATGCTAAAAAATTAGAAAGAATTTTATAAATTAGAGCAAAGGGTAGTATTTCTGATAGTTAGGTTGGAAAGAAAATCAGTTGAACTCAGATATATTTTGAAAAGAGAAGAATCAATAAGATGGAAGAGATGAGTGCAAATCAATTGTCCATCAAAATATGCCACCTACATCACATAACCAACCAAATTTTCTTCCTCGAGATAAGCAAATTTGATTTTATATTGGGCCAGGACATATTGTTCATGTATCATGTTATTTGAGAGATTTTCTTAAACCTTCTAATGTTGATCATCAGACTGATGGAAGACACAGTAAAAGGATCGAAGGCCTCTCTCTATCCAATGGGATGGCGCTAACTTTAGTCTTTTAGGAGCATGGGGTAGACTTCGATCGAAAGACCATCTGAGTCCTCATGCATATAGACACTTACAATGAGTGTTTGCTGCATCATATGGATTTTGAGAGACGCAATACTTATTGGATTTGTAAAGGGGCTCAAGTAGATGATTCAGACTCGAATGAGGCTCCACTAGTAGTTCCATTACCAGATATTTAGACTAAGGAGCCAACATATCAGCAAGCTCATGTTGAGACAGAGGTCGAGGCAGATCGTCCAAAGACATCAAGTAGACCATCTTCTAGATTGGACAATGATTCCTTGATCGAGAGGATGTCATCGAAGATCATTAGTGTTGTTTGTGTAGAGCGTCAGAGATATACATTAGAGGCACAACAGACGGATGAGAGTTGTTAGAGACTTTGACTATGGTCAAAGAAGAGACTAGCACGGTCTTCAGTTGACTCATATCCTGTAGGAGCTGACTCTCTCAAAGGAAGATAGAGAACTTATTTTTTAGGATGACTAATTGAAGTCGACCCTAGCAAAATTGGAGTCGACGCCAACAGTCGAGCCGACTCAAGCACATGGTGAGTCGACTCTCTTAGAAAAATATAGAGAGCACTATTTTCAGATCCTAAGATTGAGTCGACTCCCAGGACTAATGAGTTGACTCAAAGGTAATCGGAGTCGATCCCTGAGGAATTGAAATTGACCCCAAGATCGGGACAAGCATAATGACTAGTTTTCTATAGCTTCTCTAACGGCCATTTCTCCACTATAATGACTAGTCCAAGACTTTCAACAGTCAGAACTTATTTTCCAGCTATCTCTAAGAGTATTAAAAGCTAGAGAAATATTTAGAAAGCATTATTAAGGGATTTGATAGAAAAAATATTTTAGATTAGAGTGATCTTCATTGCATATTAAAATAAGAGAGAAAATAGAGGAACCAAGTAGTGATCTCAAAGAGATTATAAGAGCTATCTTTAACATCATCTCCAGCATCCTCTCAAGCTTCCAAAAAAAATGTTCAAGCTTCAAAAAGGCAATCATTCAGCATCTTTTTTGTGCTCAAAAGAGTTTCATTTTTCTATTTTATTTTAAATTAAAATTCTAATCTTGTATTTTGATTTGTTTATAAGTTTTTTTAGGAGAAAAAAAACTTGAGGATCAAGCCCATCCAAGCCTAGAATAGGACTTTGTAGGTTATGGTTGGTGAGCTTATAAAATCAATTGATTGTAAGTCTGAAAAATAATCGATGTAAGATTATGGTTGGTGATCCTAGAAAAATAACTAGATTTATTTATGAGTTTGAAAAAAAAAATACACTATAATCAGAGAGATTAAAGTAAAATTTTCAAGAAAAGCTTGGAGAGTGGAAAGATATGAGATTGCACCGAATAACTATAAACCTTTATATATTTGTATTGTGCCATTTGCGCTATTGCTTTACATATCTTGTATGCTTTAAATTTCTATTTTACATTACTTAATTTTTTGTTTAGTCCTTTCTACATTTTTATTCTGCTGCATTCACTTCATAATCACACTAAGTGAAGTTTAAGTGAAGCACATAATTATTTAGATTGTAATTTGGATAAATTTTTAAAAAACCTAATTCACCCCCCTTCCCTGCTCTTGGGTTACTACTTTATGGGCAACAATTCTATTTATGAAGAAATCAAAAAAATTTCGGTATGGTGAAGTATAACAAAAATTCTTGCTCCAGTAATTCATTTTCCAAATCTTTTTAACTATTTAATAATGTTTTAAAGATTTTTAACCATCTATGTACATTCTACTTTTTTTAATCATTGTCCAATATTTTTTTCTTAATCATCCACATAAATGTTACTTTTAAATTTTCAATTGATTTTTGTTTTGCACTATGCTGATAAAAGATAGATTATAATGGAGCAGTTATTCACATTATACATATTGTTGCTAATGTTGCTTTATCTCTTAAGAAAGCAATTAATTCTTTGCTTTCTGAACATTCATTGAATTCATACAAAATACGTAGGCAAGGCTATAATGGAGCTAGTAATATGTAAGGTGAAACCAATGTCCTTAAAACTTTGATTATGAAAGAAAGTGAATTAACATATTATATTGTCATGACCCAAACCTGGGGTTATCATCGGCGCATAGGATGGACAAGCCAACCTAGCAAGCCCAACGAAGACACCAAATGAGATAAATCAAATACATAATTTCTACTGAAAATTTGACAGAATTTTTCCTAAAAGTTGGACATTCCCAAAGATATAAGTATGACTACCTACTTAACCTAGCATATTCTCATATATATATATACACACAGTCATCTCAATTAAATAGACACAGAGGAAGCTAGATCCTACTTATAGATAATGGAGCACACTCAGAGTTTATACATAACCAAAACATATCAAAAGGACTACAACTATAGGGTAGAAAAAGTATATGGGTGCTAGCTTACACAAGAAAAAAAAATAATGACTGCTCCTATCAAGCTGAGGAACCTAAAACCTTCTCAACACTAGCATAGCTGAACTAGAATACTTCAATCTCTAAAGCTACAAACAAAAGAAGTCAGGAATAATGAGACCTCAGTCCCAGTGAGTGATAACATATCTATAAAAGAAATATGACAAGCTCAAGCATAAGTGCTTTAACTCAAAAGCACTTTCACATCTTTCTCAAAACATCAACATAAATAGTATTTTCAGTTAAGTAGTGTAATGAAATAGATGCAAATAAAATAACATAATTAAAAGAAAATATATTTTTTTAACAATTATAATTTGAATAATCCTCTAAACAATAATTAATGAATAGATCAAACTTTATGTACTGAATATTAAAGTAATTATTTGTCCAATATATATAAGGGGAGGTCTCTAATCCAAAATCAAATAGTTACTTGATTATCCGAGACTTCATCAGAACCATATGTGTGTATCAACATATCGGGCTAACACCATCCCTGTTAGCTAGAGAAACAAAATCGGCCATGTCGACCAAATACGTCAAGCTGGTACCATCCTTGCTAGCTAGAAAAATAAAATTGACCGTGTCGACCAAACACGCTGGGCTGACACCACCCTTGTCAGCTAGTTAAATAAAATTGACTGTGTCAACCAAACATGCCGGGCTGACACTATCCTTGCCAGCTAGGTTATCCAAAATTTGGTGCACCAAGACAAATGCCAACTGCTGCTAGCTACAGTATTCTATTATAGTTTTTTTCTGTAAAACTTTCTTATTCCATCAAAGTTTCCTCCCATAAACCTTCCTAGGGGCAATCCTTTTCAAAATAAATGCTGAATAAGTTCTCACACATCGAGAGATTAAATTCTAAAAGCTGTAATGTAAAATCAGAATATTACTAATGAACATGCATGAAACTTCATTCCGAATTGGATATACATATATATCCATATCTTCGATAACCTTTCTACCAAATTCATTTCCTACTTCCACGCTTACACAAAAGTATATATATATGCTAAAGAATAACCAAAGTTAGTTTCTTTTCAAAATTAATCTTTTTTATAATAAAATATAATAATAAATACCAAAGCAGATATAAAACCACTCACCTCAAGTTCTAAGTAGCTACTATGCTATCTTTCTTATCTTGGTGCTTAAGTCACTTGAAGCATCCTCTTAAGCTTTCTTCCTTTCCTTAATATTCAGAAATTCTGCTGCATAGGTTTTCCTTCCTCTTAGCTTCAATAACTCCTCCCTTCTCAACTCAATTTCTTACTCACTTTCCTCTTTATCAACTAACTTTCCTTGGTTGCTAATTGAAAATAGAACCCTCTCAGCTCTCTTTCCTTCTCTGACTTCTCTGAAGAACCCAGGAATTGAAATAGCAGCAGAGGAACATGTGGTTTTAAGGATGGGAAAATATAAGCTAAAGGGAGTTTGCTAGATGTCACACCAATATGAATCCATCCATTTCCCCACTTAACAGATGTTATTCAGAAGGTTTTCAGCTATTACTTTATAACCTCAAGCTGCCCTATCATCCCATTTAAAATGATTTAAAACTCATAACATAAAACACTGTCGACTCATAGCTGATTCCAAAAATTTTCTCAAATCAAGACATCTCACTCTCAAGTCGAGATCTCTCGACACAATCGAGATCACCTGATTTTGAATCGAGATGTCTCACTCTCAAAAAAATAGAAACTTGATTTCCATCATCTGAAATTAGAGTCATCTCGAGTTCAGGCCAAGACTTCTTAAACTTCTGAGTTTTAGAAATTTTTATTTTGATACTCCTGTTCTCAGCTTTATTGAATATCGCTCTTATTAATGTTCTCATTTATTTTACTCTCCATTAACTTTAAAACATAAATATAAATAAGAAATATCCTCCTATTTGGAGCCAATAAAAATATTACAAAAATTAAAATTCTTAAGAATAAGATTTCAAAATTTAGGTTCTAGTTTAAATTTTTCAAACTCGATACTTTTAAAACATTCTTACTTTAGAACAAATGGATTAAAGGATCTCCATAATTCATTAAAAATTATTTTATAACTCACCAACACCTAAGGATCAATTACCATCAATTTTTATTTCAACAAAATTCATATTTTGTATAGCTTTCTATACAGGTGCTAGCTCTTAGACTTAGAAAATTTTCAGGACTCGTAATGGTAGAGAGTCAAAATTTATGCTCAAATGGCTCAAATATATCATAAATAAATTGCTATGCCACACCTACCTACACACAAATCTCTTAATTTATTATTTTACTAGTTTGGAATGTTACATTCCTTCCTTCTTAAAATAAATTTCATCCTCAAAATTTGCACTTCTACTTTTAAGCAACTTTGACATTCCAATTATAACTTTTGATGAAACACCCATTAAATAATCAACATATGCTTTTGAAAAAAAATTCCACTCAAGAATAATTCAATCCCCTCTCAAAGTGTTCACAATGATGAATTTTACCTTAAGTATTCAACATAAGCAAATGTTCAGAGAAACTGAATTAAGACATTTTCATTCATCAAATATGCATAAACTTAATTCAAATATTACTAAGCCATACCTTTATTGACTCCTCTTATATGGATAACTAAACCACATTCACAATCACATATGAGCAGTCCCACACTGACACACTCTCATATGGGCAACCACATCATAGTACACTCTTAGATGAGTAGTCCCTTCATATATCACAAATATAAATAGGCCTCCATAGCATAAAAACAAAATTAACCATAAAAGAGTTGAAATCACATAAAATATCATCGTTATGTATTACTCATTTAATCAAGATATAAGACTACTAACAATTTATAACATCACAAGAAATTGCATCTGAACATTGAATTCTTTTCTTTTCTAAATATTGCTGATGGTGAAGCCCCACCAGGCATTTCGATATACTGCTAAGCCCCACTGGACATTCACAAATGCAGACTGTGGAGGTGCTAGCTCGTGCCAATGCAAATGCTTATGCAATGCAAGAATGCAGCCCATAGGTTGATCAATCCTATGGGTAATCTTTTCTAAAAACCAACCAAGTTGAAATTTTCCAAAACTGAATAGTAAAAGCCAATAATTTCAATCCTTGCTTTCATATTTGCACAAATACATATATAAGCTGAAGGATACCAAAGTTAACTACTTTTCAAAGTAAGTTATTTTTATAATAAAATATAATAAGTAGAACACCAAATCTAGATATGAAAACCCACTCACCTCAATAGGCTACTTGTTAATTGGCTTATTCAAAGCACCTTTCTAACTCTTTTCTTTTCCTATATCATCCACAAATACTAATTAAACTCATATCATATAGCTCAGATTATAACTACACATACTTTGCTTTTATACTCTTATTTTAGTCTTTCAACCATTCTCTTCTACTTCATCTCTACAAATCATAAACCTTTACTCTAGCTTAGGTCCACCCCTTCTATTCATGTCTCTTATCTTTTATAATCCCACCTTAATTGCTGAAGCTCTATACTTACAGTGTTATACTTTAATCTTGCTCTTTGAAATAAATGCTTATACTCCATATTCTCAAAATTTACATCTCGAACTTCAAATTTAAAATGATGCTTTAAATTATTCCGAGCATCGATTGCTGATACCAAGTCATTCTTAACAATGTAAGAATTGATTAAATAACAACCAAACAATCTACTATTTCATTCTAAATTTATTTCTCATGTTGTTTTATATGAAATTTTTTATTTGCATATTATAATTCTATCACACTTTCGCTGTGCTACTCTTATCCATTTTCTTTGTTAAATACCAAGTATTTCTGAAAATCATTCCTACTTTCAAATATTTATATGAAAAATACTAACTCTATGTCTTAAATATATGAATTCATCTTACCTTCTTTTTTTTAAAAAAAAATAGATTATAAACTTACAAATTTTGAAACTTTCAATACATCACAATCTTTAATATTTGCTATCTGATTATCTATTTATCACTATTCATTAAATCATATCAACATATTCTTCACAAAGAATAGACATATTTCACTTATTTCAGAAACTATCGATACTGTAAACATGTTAAATTCATGCTCATTAACTAAATACTCAATAACTACATCAACCATACCACCTTGAACATTGATAGGTGGGGTCACATTCTCCCCTTGAACTGGCTCTCAAGTCTGCCTAACAGTCCTACCATGGCCTCTAACTCTACCTCGGCCCCTTTTCTCTCACTTCAAGAGAGGTTGGCCCATCAGGTGCTGCATCAGGAGCCTTAAGACTTTGGCTCCACGAGCATGAAAATAAGTCCTAGGTGGTATCTCTATTTAGCAATACAAACATATAGGATCAAAACATAAATAGAATTTATGTCAACAAGAAAGTATAGAAGACTAAAAAACAACATATGAACAAGAACAATATCCTAATAGGCCTCTAATAGTGTCTTGATCATGAAAATGGCTGGCCTCACTAACACAATCATGACCCTACTTAAGGACACTTGCTCCATTAACCACAGGAAAATCTAAGGATCTGATACCAACTTTGTCACGACCCAAACCCGGGGTTATAATCGACGCATAGGATGGACTAGCCAACCTAGCAAGCCTAACGAAGATACCAAATGAGATAAATCAAATACATAGCATATTGGACATTCCCAAAGGTACAAGTAAGACTACCTGCTTAACCTAGCATATTCTCACAAATATATACACAAACAGTCATCTTAATTAAATAGATACAGAGGAAGCTAGATCCTGCTTGTAGATAATGGAGCACACTTAGAATTTATACACAACCAAAACATATCAAAAGGACTACAATCATAGGGTAGCAAAAGTAGATGCCTAAACACGTAAGTGCTGGCTCACACAAGAAAAAAAATAATGACTACTCCTATCAAGTTGAGGAACCTTGACCCTTCTCAACACTAGCATGACTAAACTAGGATACTCCAATCTCCAAAGCTATAAACAAAAGAAGTGAGGGGTAATAAGACCTAAGTCCTAGTGAGTGATAACATATCTATCAAAGAAATATGACAAGCTCAAGCATAAGTGCTTTAACTCAAAAGCACTTTTACGACTTTCCCAAAATATAAACATAAATAACATATTCAATTAAGTGGTGTAATGAAATAGATGCAAATAAAATAGCATAATTAAAAGAAAACATATTTCTTTAATAATTATAATTCGAATAATCCTCTAAACAATGATTAACGAATAGAACAAACTTCATGTACTAAATTTTAAAGTAATTATTTGTCCAATATATATGAGGGAAGGTCTCTAATCTAAAATCAAATAGTTACTTGCTTATCCGAGACTTCATCAGAACCATACTTGTATATCAATACGTTGGGCTAACACCATTCCTATTAGTTAGGAAAACAAAATTAGCCATGTCAACAAAATACACTAGGCTAGCACCATCCTTGCCAGCTAGGAAAATAAAATCGGCCATATCGTCCAAACACGCCAGGCTGACACCATCCTTGCCAGCTAGGTAAATAAAATCAATCGTGTCAGCTGAACAAGTCGAGCTAACACCACCCTTGCCAACTAGATAAACAAAATTGATCATGTCGGCCAAACATGCCAAGCTGACCCCATCCTTGCCAGCTAGGTTATCCAAAACTTGGTGCACTAAGGCTAATGCCAATTGTCGCTAGCTACAATATTCTATTATAGTTTTCTCTCATAAAACTTTCTTATTGCATCAAAGTTTCCTCCCATAAATCTTTCTAAGGGCAATCCTTTTCAAAATAAATGCTGAATAAGTTCTTATACATCGAGAGATTAAATTCTAAAAGTTGTAAGGTAAAATTAGAATATTACTAACGAACATGAAACTTCATTCTGAATTGGATATACATATTATTGACGCAGAAATTGATCGTCGTCGGATCCAGTTGGAGTGGAGGTGGACGAGGTCGCCATTGGGGACCTGCAAAATAAAGTCCCATCTGGAGCTGATGGGGGATGGCTCCGGTAGGACCCTCCGATGATCAAGTCAGCTCTGACCAACAGATATGGAGTGCTCTAAAATGAATTCGACAGAGTTTAGAGAAGAAGAGGAGAGCTTAGAGCCTAGAGTTAGCGTATCTAGAGGATTCTTTTTATAAGCAGAGCTTGATGATGACAGCTGTAGCTGCCTGATGGCAGACCGCTCGAGGCTGCACTAGATTTGATACGAAGAGGATGGTATCATCATGTCGATAGTGATAGCCATACCGTACGATAGTGGTGGACTGCTCGAGGTCTGACGGAGTCAGTCACAGAGGAGTGCACCTATAGCATCGCTTGTGGTAGACTGAAGGTGATCATTCATCCAGATTTAATAGCTATGGCTCTGAGAAAGTAGGCATTGATCGGTGGACTTCGGTACGTATCAATTTCAAAGAAGTTCAAACTCCTAGATTAGTCGATCGAGGGAAAGCTCGAAAGGAGTTCGATCGAAGGAGTGCGGAGGGAGTTCGACTCTCATAGGCGTCTGGTTAGAAGGACGCGGAGGGAGTTTGGCTCTTATGGGAGTCCGACTGAAGCTCGATAGTTGGAGAGTTTGGCCGATTGAAGGAGTTTGACTAAGGCCCGGCCACTGAGAGTCCGAAGGAGCTCGATCGCTGAGTTCGATCGACTGAAAGAGTTCAGCTAAGACCCATCCGCTGAAGCTCTTCCATGGCTATCGATTGCGTTAAGTGAGCATCGAACTGAACTTCGGTAGGAGCGGGGTTCATCCCCAATAATAGTCCCCTCCACTTTTGAGTTCAAAACTTGAAGGAAAAGAGTGCAAAAAAGGCGACCACCAAAATCCTCTTCTAGGCTCCGTGCTGGTTCAGGTTGAAGCTCGGGAGAGATCTCATCTCCAGCCAAAGTTGATGTTGAGGTTGAAGCTCGGGGGAGATCTCATCTCCCATCGAGGTTGAAGTAGATCTTGCCTCCTGCGGTCGAGGTCGGAGGTTGAGCTCCTCGGAGGGGATATTGTCACCAACAGTCGAGGTTGCCTCAGGAGGATCTTATCACCTACAGCCGAGGTTAATACGGACTTTCGAAAGAGATCTGATCTCAGAGCGAGATTATCTCCGATCTTATCTCTGGCCGAGGTTGTCTCGGGCACTCTGACTGAGATTGTCTCCGATCTTATCTCTGGCTGAGGTTGGCTCGAGCGCTCTGATCGAGGTTGTCTCTAATTTTTCGCTGGCCAAGGTTATCTCTGATCTTATCTCTGACCGAGGTTGTCTCGATCGCTCGAAAGAGATCTTATCTCTGATCGAGGTTGTCTCGATCGCTCGAAAGAGATCTTATCTCTGGCCGAGATTATTTTGGGTGCTCTGGCCGAGGTCGGCTCGTGCGCTCTGATGAAGGTTATCTTAGATCTTATCTCTGACCGAGGTTGCCTTAGGAGAGATCTTATCTCCTGCGGTCGAGTTTGATGTGGACGCTTAGGAGAGATCTTATCTCCCACTGAGGTTGATGGAGCTGTAAACTTCGGAGCTCGAACTTAGATTTTGCTCACGTTAGGATGAGGTCCTCTTTCCATTCCTAACGGGCTGTGGGGGCACATAGGGGCCACTGTCAGGGCCTCTCCCCCCATCTCGTCTAAAATAAATGAGGCCTTCGATTTTGCTCACGTTAGGATGAGGTCCTCCTCCTGTTCCTAACGGGCTGTGGGGGCACATAAGGACCGCTATCAAAGCCTCTCCCTCCATCTCGTCCAAAATGAATGAGATCTTCGATTTTTGCTTCATGTTAGGATGAGGTCCTCCTCTTTCTAACAGACAGTACATAAGGGTCATTGTCGGGCCTCTTTCCCCATCTCATCTAAATGAATGAGGTCTTTGACTTTGCTTATGTTAGGACGAGGTTCTCCTTTTTCTAATGAGCTGTGGGGGCACATAAGGGCGCTGTCAGGGCCTCTCCCCCCATCTTGTCTAAAATGAACGAGGCCTTCGACTTTACTCATGTTAGGATGAGGTCCTCCTCCTATTTCTAATGGGCTGTGGGGGCACATAGCGCCGCTGTCAGAGCCTCTCCCCCATCTCATCTTAAAATGAATGAGGCTTTTGACTTTGCTCACATTAGGACGAGATCCTCCTCCTATTCCTAACGGGCGTGTGGGTGGTACATAAGGACAGCTGTCAGGGCCTCTTCTTCCATCTCATCTAAAATGAACGAGGCCTTCAACTTTGCTCACGTTAGGACGAGGTTCTCCTTTTGTTTCTAATGGGCTGTGGGGGTACATAAGGGCCGTTGTCAGGGCCTCTCTCCCCATCTCGTCTAAAATGAATGAGGCCTTCGACTTTACTCACATTAGGATGGGGTCCTCCTCTCTATTCCTAATAGGCTGTGGGGGCACATAAGGGCCGCTGTCAGGGCCTCTCCCCCTATCTCATCTAAAATGAACGAGGCCTTCGACTTTGCTCATGTTAGGATGAGGTCCACCTCTATTTCCTAACGGATTGTGGGGGCACATAAGGGCCGCTGTCAGGGCCTCTCCTCCCATCTCGTCTAAAATGAATGAGGCCTTCGACTTTGCTCACATTAGGATGTGGTCCTCCTTCTGTTCCTAATGGACTGTGGGGGCACTAAGGGGCCGTTGTCAGGGTCTCTCCTTCCATCTCATCTAAAATGAATGAGACCTTTGACTTTGCTCACATTAGGACGAGGTTCTCCTCTTGTTTCTAACAGGCTGTGGGGGCACATAAGGATCGTTGTCAGGGCCTCTCCTCCCATCTTGTCTAAAATGAACGAGGCCTTCGACTTTGCTCACGTTAGGATGAGGTCCTCCTCCTATTTCTAATGGACTATGGGGGCACATAAGGGCCGTTGTCAGGGCCTCTTCCCCCATCTCATCTAAAATGAATGAGGTCTTCGACTTTGCTCATGTTAGGATAAGGTTCTCCTCCTATTCTTAATGGGCAGTGGACGAGGTTCTTCGAAGCTCGAAAGAGATCTTATCTCTAGCCGAGGTTGACTCGGTCGCTCGGAAGAGATCTTATCTCTGGCCGAGGTTGTCGCGGTCGCTCGGAAGAGATCTTATCTCTGGCCGAGGTTGACTTGATTGCTTGGAAGAGATCTTTTCTCCAGCCGAGATTGACTCGATCGCTCGAAAGAGATCTTATCTCTGACTGAGGTTGACTCGGTCACTCGAAAGAGATCTTATCTCTGGCTGAGGTTGTCGCGGTCGCTCGGAAGAGATCTTATCTCTAGCCGAGGGTGAAGGCCTTTAACCTGCTCGTGTTAGGATGAGGTTCTCCTCCTGTTCCTAACACAGCAACTATTGACTGCTTCTTCCCTGTCATCACATAGTTTTTGCATCTAAAAATAATATTATTAAAAGGAAAGAATTTTATTGAAAGAAAGTTACTGGCAGTGCATCCCCAAATTCTTTATGCTTCAGGATTATGGGGGCATTGTTCCTCCGCATTTCTTCAGGCGATAAGCTCCGGGCAGATGACTTCCTCTATCTCATGCTGGCCTTCTCAATTTGGAGCATGCTTCTCTTAGCTTTGATGCTGGGAGATGATGAATCATCGATGTACCAAGCTCCTCCCAGAGGTAATGTTGATGACGCCGTGAGGCGGCCGACCTCCTTTCATGCAGCCAGGCTCCTTATCATTTCTGGTTACGATGGTGCCCTTGGCTGATCTTCTCCTGCTTCACCCCGATGGTGGGTTTCCTGGTGGAGTCACCGCTAGGAGCTACTGTATGGTCTGCATCATCTCGGTGAGGTCGCGGACCTGCTGGACAAGTTGGTTGAACTGCTCCACATCTACCATGGGTATAGATGAAACTTGAGTTGCCAAGGTTGAAGCAGGAGCAGACGAATCTGGACGGGATCGGATCGTAGAGGCCGCTGATTGTCGAGTCGAAGCTCTTCTGGAAGGCATTTTTTCTTGGAAAAGAACTCTGAAGAGGAAGGAGAGAGATCTTCGAAGAGGGAAGAGAGAAATCATTATCGAGCACTCCTTTAAGAATAAGAAAATCTCAGAGGTTCAAGCCCTTCCTCTAGTGCCAAATCTGTTGACGTAGAAACTGATCATCATTGGATCCAGCTGGAGCGGAGGTGGACGAGGTTGTCGTTGAGGACCTGCAAAACAAAGTTCCATCCAGAGTCGGTGAAGGGTGGCTCTGGCAGGACCCTCCGACGATCAAGTCAGCTCTGGCCAATAGATATAGAGTGCTCTGGAACGAATTCGACAGAGTTTAGAGAAGAAGAGGAAAGCTTAAAGCCTAGAGTTAGCATATCTGGAGGATCCTTTTTATAGGCGGAGCTTGATGGTGACAGCTATAGCTGCTTGATGGTGGGTCGCTCAAGGCTGCATCGATTTTGATGCGGAGAGGATGGTATCGTCAGATCGATAGTGACAGCCATACCGTCCGATAGTGGTGGGCTGCATGAGATCTGGCAGAGTCAGTCATGGAGGAGTATGTCTATAGCATCGTCTGTGGCAGACTGATGGTGATCGTTCGTCCAAATTTAATAGGTGTGGCTTTGAGAAAGTAGGCATTGATCGATGGACTTTGGTACGTATCAATTTTAGAGGAGTTCGGACTCCTAGAGGAGTTCTACCGAGAGGAAGCTCGGAAGGAGTTCGGTCGGAGGAGTGCGGAGGGATTTTGGCTCTTGTAGGCGTCTGGCTAGAAGAGCGTGGAGGGAGTTCGGCTCTCGTGAGAGTCTGACTGAAGCTCGACCACTGGAGAGTTCGATCGATTGAAGGAGTTCGGCTAAGGCCCGATCGCTGAGAGTCCGAAGGAGCTCGCTGCTGAGTTCGGTCGTCTGAAGGAGTTCGGCTAAGATCCGCCTGCTGAAGCTCTTCCGTGGCTATCGGTTGCATTAAGCTGAGCATCGAACTGGACTTCGGCAGCAGCGGGGTTTATCCCCAACACATATATTTCTATATCTTCGATAACCTTGCTACCAAATTCATTTCCTACTTCCATGCTTACACAAAAGTATATATATATATATATATATATATATATATATATATATATATATATATATATATATATATATATATATATATATATATATATATATATATATAAAGAATAACCAAAGTTAGTTTCTTTCCAAAATTAATCTTTTTCATAATAAAATATAATAAGAAATATCAAAGCAGATATAAAATCACTCACCTCAAGTTCTAACTAGCTACTATACTTTTTTTCTTATCTCGGTGCTTAAGTCACTTGAAGCACCCTCTTGAGCTTTCTTTCTTTCCTTAATATTCAAAAATTATGCTGCACAGGTTTTCCTTCCTCTTAGCTTCAATAACTCCCTTCTCAACTCAATTTCTTACTCACTTCCCTCTTTACCAACTAACTTTCCTTGGTTGCTAATTGAAAACAGAACCCTCATAGCTCTCTTCCCTTCTCTGACTTCTCTAAAAACCTAGGAATTGAAACAGCAGCAAAGGAACTGGTGGTTTTAAGGATGGGAAAATATAAACTAAAGGAAGTTTGCTAGATGTCACACCAACAAGAATCCACCCATTTTCCCACTTAATAGATGTTATTTAGATGATTTTCCAGCTATTTCCTTATAACCTCAAGCTGCTCTGTCACCCCATTTAAAATGATTTGAAACTCATAACTTAAAATACTATCGATTCATAGCTACTTCCAAAAATTTTCGTAAATCGAGATATCTCGCTTTCAAGTCGAGACCTCTCGATACAATTGAGATCTTTCAATTCTGAATTGAGACGTCTCGCTCTTAGAAAAATAGAAACATAGTTTCTATTGTTTGAAATTGTAATCATCTCGAGTTCAGGCCGAGACTTCTTAAATTCCTGAGTTTCAGAAATTTTTATTTTGATACTCTGCTCTCAGCTTTACTAAATACTGCTCTTATTAATATCCTCATTTATTTTACTCTCTATTAACTTTAAAATATAAATATAAATAAGGAACACCTTCCTATTTAGAGTCAATAAAAATATTATAAAATTCAAAATCCTTAAGAATAAGATTCCAAAATTTGGGTTCTAGCTCAAATTTTCTCAAACTCAATACTTTTAAAACATTCTTGCTTCAGAACGAATGGATTAAAGGGTCTCCACAATTCGATAAAAATTATTTTATAACTTACCAACACCTAAAGATCAATTATTGCTAATTTTTATTTCAAAAAAAATTATATTTTATATAGCTCTCCATACAGGTGCTAGCTCTTAGAAAATTTTCAGAACTCGTAATGATAGATAGTTAAAATTTATGCTTAAATGGCTCAAATATATCATAAATAAATTGCTATGCCATACCTACCTAAACACAAATCTCTTAATTTATTATTTTGCTAGTTTGGGATGTTACATTCCTTCCTTCTTAAAATAAATTTCATCCTAGAAATTTGTACTTCTACTTTTAAGCAACTTTGACATTCCAATTATAACTTTTGATGAAACACCCATTAAATAATCAACATATGCTTTTAAAAAAAAAATCCTCTCAAGAACAATTCAATCCCCTCTCAAAGTTTTTCATAATGATGAATTTTGCCTTAAGTATTCAACATAAGCTAATATTCAGAAAAACTGAATTAACACATTCTCATTCATCAAATATGTATAAACTTAATTCAAATATTACTAAGCCATACCTTTATTGACTCCTCTTAGATTGGTGACTAAACTACATTCACAATCACATATGAGCAGTCCCATACTGACACACTCTCATATGGGCAATCACATCATAGTACACTCTTAGATGAGCAATCCCTTCATATATCACAAATATAAAGAGGCCTTCACGGTACAAAAATAAAATTAACCATATAAGACATGAAATCATATAAAATATCACCATTATGTATTACTCATTTAATCAAGATATAAAACTACTAACAATTTATAACATCACAAGAAATTGCATCTAAACATTGAATTCTTTTCTTTTCTAAATAATGCTAATGGTGAAGCCCTACCAAAAATTTTGACACACTGCCAAGCCCTACTGGACTATCACAAATGTAGACTATAGAGGTGCCAGCTCATGCCAATGCAAATGCTTATGCAGTGCAAGAATGTAGCCCATAGGTTGATCACTCCTATGGGTAACCTTTTCTAAAAGCCAACCAAGTTGAAATTTTCCAAAACTGGATAATAAAAGCCAATAATTTCAATCCCTACTTTCATATTTGCATAAATACATATATAAGCTGAAGGATACCAAAGTTAACTACTTTCCAAAGTAAGTTATTTTTATAACAAAATATAATAAGTAGAACACCAAAGCCAGATATGAAAATCCACTCACCTTAACAGGCTACTTGTTAATTGGCTTATTTAAAGCACCTTTCCAACTCTTTTCTTTTTCTATATCATCCATAAATACTAACTAAACTCATGTCATACGACTCAGGATCAGAACTACACATACTTGGCTTTTATACTCTTATTTTATTCTTTCAACCATTCTCTTCTACTTCTTCTCTACAAATCATAAACCTTTACTCTGGCTTAGGTCCACCCCTTCTATTCATGTCTCTTATCCTTTCATAATCCCACCTTAACTACTAAAGCTCTGTACTTATAGTATTATACTTTAATCTTGCTCTTTGAAATAAATGCTTATACTCCTTCATATCTTCAAAATTTACATCTCAAACTTCAAAATTAAAATGATGCTTTAAATTATTCCAAGCATCGATTGTTGATACCAAGTCATTCTTAACAATGTAAGAATTGATTAAATAACAACCAAACAATCTACTATTTCATTCTAAATTTATTTCTCATGTTGTTTTATATGAAAATTTCTACTTGCAGATTATAATTCTATCACACTTCCACTGCTCTACTCTTATCCATTTACTTTGTTAAGTACCAAGTATTTTTGAAAATCATTCCTACTTTCAAATATTCATACTGAAAATACTAACTCTATGTCTTAAATATATGAATTCATCTTACCTTCTTTTTTAAAAAAAAAAAGTTGATTATAAACTTACAAATTCTGAAACTTTCAATACATCACAATCTTTAATATTTGCTATCTGATTTTCTATTTATCACTATTCATTAAATCATACCAACATATTCTTTACAAAGAATAGACGTATTTCACTTATTTCAGAAACTATCGATACTATAAACATACTTGTTAAATTCATGCTCATTAACCAAATACTCAATAACTACATCAACCATACCATCTTGAACATTGAAAGGTGGGGTCACATTCTCCCCTTGAACTAGCTCTCAAGTCTGCCTAACGGTCCTACCACGGCCTCTAACTCTATCTCGGCCCCTTTTCTCTCACTTCAGGAGAGGTTGGCCCATCAGGTGCTGCATCAGGAGCCTCAAGACTTCAGCTCCACGGGCATGAAAATAAGTCCTAGGTGGTATCTCTATTTAGAAATACAAACATATAGGATCAAAACATAAATAGAATTTATGTCATCAAGAAAGTATAGAAGACTAAATAACAACAAATGAACAAGAACAATATCCTAACAGGCCTCTGATAGTGCCTCGATCATGAAAATGGTTGGCCTCATTAACACAATCAAGATCCTACTAAAGGACACTTGCTCCATTAACCATAGGAAAACCTAAGGCTCTAATACCAACTTTGTCATGACCCAAATCAGGGGTTATGATCGGCGCATAGGATGGACTAGCCAACCTATTAAGCCTAACGAAGATACCAAATGAGATAAATCAAATACATAATTTTTGCTAAAAATTTGATAGATTTTTTTCTAAAAATTGGATATTCCCAAAGGTACAAGTACGACTACTTGCTTAACCTAGTATATTCTCACACACACATATATATATATACGCATACAGTCATCTCAATTAAATAGACATAGAGGAAGCTAGATCCTGTCTGTGGATAATGGAGCACACTCAGAGTTTATACATAACCAAAACATATCAAAAGGACTACAACCACAGGATAGCAAAAGTACATGCCCAACCATGCAAGTGCTAGCTCACACAAGAAAAAAAATAATGACTGCTCCTATCAAGCTGAGGAACCTGGATCCTTCTCAATACTAGCATAGTTGAACTAAGATACTCCAATCTCCAAAGCTGCAAACAAAAGAAGTGAGAGGTAATGAGACCTAAGTCCTAGTGAGTGATAACATATCTATAAAAGAAATGTGACAAGCTCAAGCATAAGTGCGTTAACTCAAAAGCACTTTCACGACTTTTCCAAAACATAAACATTAGTAACATTTTCAGTTAAGTAGTGTAATGAAATAGATTTAAACAAAATAGCATAATTAAAAGAAAACATATTTCTTTAATAATTACAATTCGAATAAGCTTCAAAATAATGATTAATGAATGGATCAAACTTCATGTACTGAATTTTAAAGTAATTATTTGTCCAATATATATGAGGAGCGGTCTCTAATCCGAAATTAAATAGTTATTTGCTTATCCGAGACTTCATCAAAACCATACGTGTGTAACAACACATCGGGCTAACACGATCCTTGTTAGCTAGGAAAATAAAATCAGCCGTATCGGTCAAACACGTCGGGCTGGCACTATCCTTGCCAGCTAGAAAAATAAAACTAGTCGTATTGGCCAAATATGCCGGGTTGACACCATCCTTGCCAGCTAGGTAAACACAACCAGCCATGTCAGCCAAACACGCCGGGCTGACATCACCCTTGCTAGCTAGGTTATTCAAAACTTGGTGCACCAAGACTAACACCAACTACCACTAGCTACAATATTCTATTATAATTTTCTCTTATAAAACTTTCTTATTCCATCAAAGTTTTCTCCCATAAACCTTCCTAGGGGCAATCCTTTTCAAAATAAATGCTAAATAAGTTCTCACACATTGAGAGATTAAATTCTAAAAGCTATAAGGTAAAATCAGAATATTACTAACGAACATGAAACTTCATTCCGAATTGGATATGCATATATTTTCATATCTTCGATAACCTTTCTACCAAATTCATTTCTTGCTTCCATGCTTACACAAAACTATATATATATAAGCTAAAGAATAACCAAAGTTAGTTTCTTTCCAAAATTAATCTTTTTCATAATAAAATATAATAAGAAATACCAAAGCAGATATAAAACCACTCACCTCAAGTTCTAACTAGCTACTATGCTATCTTTCTTATCTTGATGCTTAAGTCACTTGAAACACCCTCTTGAGCTTTCTTCCTTTTCTTAATATTCAGAAATTCTACTGCACAGGTTTTCATTCCTCTTAGCTTCAATAACTCCTCCCTTCTTAACTCAATTTCTTACTCACTTTCCTCTTTACCAACTAACTTTCCTTGGTTGCTAATTGAAAATAGAATCCTCTCAACTCTCTTCCCTTCTCTGACTTCTCTGAAGAACCTAGGAATTGAAACAACAGCAAAGGAACCGGTGGTTTTAAGGATGGAAAAATATAAACTAAAGGGAGTTCGCTAGATGTCAGACCAACAAGAATCCACCCATTTTTCCACTTAATAGATGTTATTTAGATGGTTTTCTAGCTATTTTTTTATAACCTCAAGCTGCTCTATCACCCCATTTAAAATGATTTGAAACTCATAACTTAAAACACTGTCAGTTCATAGCTGCTTCCAGAAATTTTTGTAAATCGAGACGTCTCACTCTCAGGTCGAGATCTCTCAACACAATTGAGACATCTCGATTCTGAATCGAGATATCTCGCTCTCAGAAAAATAAAAACTTAATTTCTATCATCTGAAATTGGAATCATCTCGAGTTTAGATCGAGACTCCTTAAATCCTTGAGTTTCAAAAATTTTTATTTTGATACTCCTATTCTCAGCTTTACTGAATACTGCTCTTATTAATGTCATCATTTATTTTACTCTTTATTAACTTTAAAATATAAATATAAATAAGGAACACCCTCTATTTGAAGCCAATAAAAATATTATAAAAATTAAAATCCTTAAGAATAAGATTCCAAAATTTGGATTCTAGTTCAAATTTTCTTAAACCCAATACTTTTAAAACATTCTTGCTTCAGAATGAATGGATTAAAGGGTCTCCATAATTCATTAAAAATTATTTTATAACTCACCAATACCTAAGAATCAATTATTTATAATTTTTATTTTAAAAAATATATATTTTATATAGCTTTCCATACAGGTGCTAGCTCTCAGACTTAAAAAATTTTCAGAACTCGTAATGATAGATAGTCAAAATTTATGCTCAAATGACTCAAATATATCATAAATAAATTACCATGCCATACCTATCTAAACACAAATCTCTTAATTTATTATTTTGCTAGTTTGAGATATTACATATATCCATTATTTTGCTCATCAACTTCAATGGACACTTGTAGTGGTTGCCATAAGTTATGATGATGTTGTCTGGTTTTTTAATACAATTGATAATGTTTTGAATGTGGTTGGAGCTTCTTACAAATATATGAAAAAATAGTGCCCTACAAGCCAATCGTATAGATGATGTGATAAAATTTTTTAATTTTATATTCTTAATTATGTACATGACATTGATTATTTATTAGTAATATGAGATATTATTTATTATATATTGTATCTTATTATCTTATTTATGACTTAATTAAAATTAGGATAATAATTTTAGGATCATGATGAGATTATGTTAACCTTGATAGCCTTAATCAAAAATATTTCTAATCATAGGATCATTAAATCAGGGATCAATGATACTGATAAAACTGGCACATCTTATGTTGCTCAAAGAAAAGGATAATTAATCTTACAATCACTTATGTGGAGACACTAATATAAGAGTATGGGTGCTCATTGGAGAATAAGTTCACTAAACTAACTTATAGGAAGAATATCTAATTGAAGCCTTACAAGCATGTCAATAGATGATTCTTTAGTGAGAGTGGTGCAAGTAATCCTTAGACCTAAGTCCACCATCATACCTTGTGTATATGAATCTATAGTTTGGTTCATATCCTAGCATGAGTCTCTGAAACATATGTAGGATGTTCTGGACATAGTAAAGTATAATTGGAGATTGTGAGTGGTCAACAAAAAATCGATCACTCCTTATAAAAAGAGAGAACATCCTATGTGATCGATGATGACTTAGCAAGTCTTTGGCTAAATTATGATGAAAATTAGAAAGAGTTTCTAATATTTCATCAATCAAGTCATCATCAATAGATTGAGGTACTATTGATCCTGTAATTGATTTTGATGATTGTCAAACTTTGAGTATATTATGTATCTAATCATGTATTTCAAGAATGTATGTAGGATTTTTAAGTATCCAAAATAAAGAATTTATCTTAAGAATAAATACTCTCAAGATGCCATGTCAAAATATTTAAAAAAATAAATTCACATAAGTTTGCATGGCTTGGTACGAAGAAAGTAAGATTAAAAGAAGAGAAAATGAAATTGAAGGAAACAATTATATTTAGAAGAGATTGGGGCCAAGAAATTCAAGTTGGAAAAGTCAAACAATGAAGAAAAATAAAGTTAAAAAATTTAGTGCCGATCCACTTAAGAATCGAGCCAACTCTGGCACGACACGCTCTTGATATATTGGCTTGGCACGTAGTCGAGCCAGCTCGAATTGGATCCAAGCCAGCTCTTTTAGAATAATAAAAATACTATTTTTCAAGTTTGTAATTCAAGCTAGCTCGAGACAAATCTGAGCCAGCTCTCTCAAGATGATAGAAAACTAGTTTTTTGAGTTCTATAGATTCGAGCCAGCTCGAAACCAGATTCGAGTCAGCTCGATGCTGTTTGATAGGTATAAAGGCTAGTTCTGAAACCTATCCTATTTTGCCTAGAACTTTTTCTAATGATTTTTTTTTTTAATCTCCAATGGCTATAAATGGCTAGATCTCACTCTTCAGCTATCCACAAGTGTCTTTAAGGCTAAAGAATCAAATTGAAAGCAAGACATTTAGAAAAGATGAGCAAAAGATGTGATCTCTTCAAAAATAAGTGAGAGCCACATTGCACATCCACAAGGAAAGAAAAAGAGAGGTTCAAGAGCTAAAATTCAAAGAGCATTCAAAAGCAATTATTCACAAGATCTCAAGCATCCTCTCAACATTCAAAAGAAGAGAAAGCAAGCTTCAATCGAGCCATTCTTCGACCTTTTCTTCAAGCTAAAAAATTATTTTGTTTTCTGTCTTGTCTAATCTAAAAACTTTATCTTGTTTTGTGTCTTATTTACAAGTTTCTTTAGAGTAAAAGAAACTTGGGGTTAGGCCCATTCAAGTTTGAAATTAGATAAGTGTAAGGTTTAGTTGATGAGCCAAAAAATCAATTGAGTTGTTGGTGAGCCTGGAAAAACTAACGATGAAAAATTTTGGTTGGTGCTCCTATTGAAAACCAACTGAATTTATTTGTGAGTCCAAAAAAATAAACATACTATAATCAAGGATGGATTATAGTGAAAATTCCAAGAAAAGCTTAGAGAGTATACATAGGAGCGGGTTGATCCGAACCACTATAAATTTTTTTATCTTTATGGTGTGATTGCTTGGTTTAATTTCTTACTTTACATACTATAATTAAGGATGGATTATAGTAAAACTTTTAAGAAAAGCTTGGAGAGTGGATATAAGAGCGGATTTATTCGAACCACTATAAATTTCTTTATCTTTGTGGTATGATTGCTTGGTTTAATTTCTTACATTACATACTTACATTATCTCATTAATTCTGCTGCTATACATTACATATTCACCACAAACACTCAAGTTAGTTTAATTTGGAGTACATTCCTGCATAAAGTTTAATTTAATTAAAATTTTATAAGAATCTAATTCATCTCCTCCCCTTGAATTGCTATCTCTAGGCAACAAGTAATATTAGAGTAGGTACTCTGTTATTAGTTATTGACCTAATGATCAAGAGCTAAAAATTTTGGCAACCTAAAATGGAATCTCTTTTTAAATAAGGCCATTCCATAAGTAAACTCTCACTTTTTAATGGCTCAAATTATACTTATTGAAAAGTTAGGATAAAAATTTTCATTCAAGTACATGACTATAATCTATGAAAGATTATTATCAATGGCCCTTATAGACACAATGCATCATTTGTTGATAAAAAAATAATGCAACTAAATGCTAAGTCCATGAACGTGCTTTATTGATCCTTGGAACTAAATGTATTTAATATAATTTCTTTATGTATTTTAGTAAAATATGCATGAGAGAAATTTGAAAAAATCTATAAGGAAGCAAATCAAA
Source organism: Cocos nucifera (assembly GCA_006176705.1). Lineage (NCBI taxonomy): Eukaryota > Viridiplantae > Streptophyta > Magnoliopsida > Arecales > Arecaceae > Cocos > Cocos nucifera. The sequence continues at coordinate 2,235,456 of QRFJ01000027.1, read as the reverse complement.
AGAAAGAATCAAGCTCCTAAGAAGAAAATGAAGCTCACCCCAACTTATACCTCATGGCTCATCAAGATGAACTGAAGAAAAAAAAAATAAAAGAGAAAGAAAGCAATAATTAAGGGAGAGCAAGTCAAAGAAAAGCTAAATGAGAAAGAGGAAGATAGTGCTATAAATTCTTATCTCATGACCAATGACGATGAGGTAAACATTAATAACTCTTTCGATTTTACTTTTGATGAATTATATAAAGCTTTCAATGATCTAATGGATGAACATAAAAAAGTAAGGCTACAAAATAAAGAGCTTAGAAAATTTAACTTATCTTTGGCTAAAAAAAAAAATTAAGTGAAAAAGAAGATCTATTAAAATATATGAAAAATATGGTCAAAGAAAAGGATGATTTCTTGAAATAAATTAAAACTCTAACTAAGAAAAAGAATAACATAGTTAAATCTAAAAAAAATTTAGTTAAAAAAAAGATTTTCAAAATTAAAAAATCTATGATTGGAAAAGATCTTAAGTTGAAAAAAGAACCTAATAAACTAAGATTTTCTACTGAAGTAAAGAATAAATCTGAAAATTATCTTTTGAAAGAAAATATTAAACTAAAGAAAGAGATTGAAAGCTTGAAGTTCATAATTAAAAAGTTTATAATTGAATATTAAAAGCTTCATTCCATTTTAAATAATCAAAAAGCTATTTTTGACAAATCTAAAATTAGCTATAACTCATTAAGAAAATAAAAATTTATCAAAAAGATGTCCTTAAAAGCTTCATTTAAAAATCCTTCAATCAAGTATTTTAAATATAATAAAGTTGGCCATAAAATTTTTGAATTCAATATTAAAAGAAATGACCAAATTTCTATCAAATAAATTTAGATTTTTAAAGAAACCATGAGCTCTAACCTCCATAGATCCAAGATGACTTAGGTACCAAAAATTATGAAGTAATTTTATAGGTATACCAAGAATCCAGTGGAATGAAAAGAGAAAACTATTATGGAAGGATGCCTTGGAAATGAGCTAGGATTGATGATGATGTTCGGTAAACTTTAGATCTTTCTTACATCATACCATCAATAATTATCTTATTAAATGTATTAACTTCAATAATTTATTAATATATATGCATATGATGATTTCTTTCATATTTTGATAAGTATGATTGATTTTGTTGCTTGCAATGATTTGAATGCTTTGATTTTTAAATTAATATGATTTCTTCTATATATTATATTATGAATGAAATAATTTTATCTTGAATTTCAGCATGATATTTTAAGCCTCTCCATATCAATTTTACAATTGATAAACTTAAATTAAAAGATGCTTTATTAGGTATGAAGATTTTAATTGCTAAACCTATAAGAGAAACTAATTTTTGGCATTCCTCCATAAGATGCTTAAATATTATTTTTAAAAAAAAAATTATAAGAAATAAGTACTTGAAGATAAGACATTCAATCATAAAACTCAAGTACTTGATATATTTCATACCTTAGGATGCTAAGATTCTCTTTTAATGCATTAGTATTCCTAGCAATCCATTATTTTCATACATTTAGCCCTCATGCATTTTGAATATATGATCAATTCTTGAAATCACATTTTGACAAATCTATAAAAATTTATTTTTTTTTAAATTATGTATATTTGAGGTTTGTTTGATTTCTATGATTCAATATGTGCTTATTTTATAAAACTAATAGGGAGATATTAATGATTAATTAAATTTAAAAAAATTAAAAAATTAAGAAGATTAAATTTTCTAGCATAGAAAACATCATTGGAATATTAAAGAAGAAATATTTTTAAAACTTAATTAAAATAGAAATTATTTGATATTTTCTAAAAAAAAGGATGAAATTTTTTTTTTCTAAAAAATCTCTTAACTTGAATGATTTGTTAATATCAATTCAAATTATATTTTTTGATCTTTAAGTGACATCAAACTTTTATGAAAATCATTAATTTGTCCAAATTTTAATTCTATTGATATTAGAAAAACTTTCAAATAAATTATTTAGTTTGATTTTTAAATAATTGGTATCTAAAATTAATATAAAAAAATTACTTTTATAATTGCTATCAAACAATACATCATTGTCTTACACTCTAATGATTTATCTTTTAGTAAAAAAAAATATTTTCATCTCAAATCAAAGTTTGCACAACCATATTTTTAATATGATATTATTTGAGATAAATTATAAATATTTGATATCTTTTTCGAACTTAATGCGTAATATTTCTTAAGAAAAAAAAGAAATATTTTCTAAAAAATATAAAAATATCTTTTTAATTTGCTTCGAATAACATATCCAAATTTTTAATTTTGAAAGAATATATTTATCTCAAATTTTCAAAGCTTAAAGAAACAAACAAAAACTTTTCTCAAATGGTACAAACAAATAATTTTTTTAAAATAGCCTATTTTTGCTTTGAATTCCATTGCATTATCTTTTGGCAAAAAAAAATATGCTATGTCTCAAATTTAAATTTTTATGATCATATTCTTACTATTATATTATTTGAGATAAATTTTTATGATATATTTTTAAATAATCTACTTCAATATCAAAAGGAGAAAAGTATTTTTAAGACTATATTATTCAATTTTTTTAAAAAATTTAAAGTTTTTTTAATTAAAATTAAGAAGTATGTGTGCATCTATGTTTTTGAAAAAAGAAGTCTTGATCTAAATTTGGAAGTAAAACCCACATTATGTTTTTGCAAAAGGAGGAGAAAACATTAAAGAAGAAATAAGTTGTTAATTGAAAATACTTTTGAATTTAAAAAAAATAAATTTAAAATTTAGAGAATCTAAATTTAAAGATTAAATTCATGTTAAATATGCTTCATTTGAAAGAAAAAGAAAGAGAAAAGTTGAAAAAAAAAGTTATCCAGCATTAATTATGAAAAATATAGAAGAAAATATCATTAAAATATTGAAAAAATTATTTTAAAAATTCAATAAAAATAAAAATTATTGATGATCATTTATATTTTGCTTGTCCTTATCTTTTGCTTTATTGACTTATTTTTGAAAATCACTATTTACGACTAAAAGAAAATTTATTGATGAACATTTGTCTTCTTGATACTTTGCTTAGATTGATATTTTGATAATTAATTGGTATAAAGCCCAATTTGAAAAATACTTTGCATAAACAAACTTGAAAAATGCTTTTCATACTGGTATCAAACTGAATTTGAACTATGTTTTCACATTTTATTCACATCATTTTCAAATAATAAATTTAAAAATTGATTTTTCTTCAATCTTAAAGTGGAATCAAATCTCTTACAAAAATCTAGATTTACTTCAGTTTAATTGGCATAAAAAAGATCTTTCAAAGATGTTACCATTTTCTCTTCAAAATATTGGGTATCCAAAATTGATTTATTTTTTTTTTGTTTGATATCAAGAAGATACTTTTTGAAATATTTTTCAGTATCAATGGCATTAATTTTGTCTTGCACCCTATTAATTCATTATTTGGCAAAAGAAAACTAACTACTTTGTCTCAAATCTAGTTTTGCATGAACATATCTTGTCATTATATCTTGAGACAAATTATAAGATTAATGTCCTTATGGTTCACAATGATTGATGTCTCTTAAAAGAAGAAATGATCTGTTGAACAACTAAATACATCATGTGGTTGAAGGAACCAGATCCAGAATTTCATAGATAGATCTTGAAACTTTTTCAAGATCTTATAGTGAAAGACTTAAATAAATCTAAAATTTATTTAAATTATTATATAAATATCTAGATCTCAGATCTATTACATGATTAAGATATGATATTAAATTAAAATTTAAAATTAAATAAAAAATAAAAAGATTGATCAAATCAACCTAGATCTACACAACATCAAATGTAGGTATGAAGTTTATAGATTAGATTTATTACCTGAGTAAGTTTAAATGTTCTAACTTACTGATCCAAGCTTGAGGATGAAGTCATGAGCCACACATGCGTCCGACCTCTAGGACTCATCCACATGAGCCGATGATCTCTTATCTAAAGTTCGATGCAGAAAATCAGCACAGCATGCTAGTACTGTACTGATCCTTCTTCGATGGTCGATCCGATGCTTTCTTCTTCAAAATTTAGACTCTCAAAAATATGAGAAGAAAGATGAGAGTTTGCTGATCTGAGACTCTCTCAAATAAACTCAAAAGAAAGGAGGAAAGATTGAAAATAAAATAGCCCTAGAAGAATATCCTCTTCTTCTCTTTTCTCTCATCTAGATACCTAGTTTGGTGCCTATGGAACCCCCATGCCCAAGGACCCTCTTCCTCTAATTTTTGCACATCCCAAACCTCTCCCAAAGCTCTGTATTTGATAAAAAAAATTTATCCAATAAATAGAAAAAAAAAGAGTCCAAGTTAGATCAAATTCCTAGACTAGGAATATCCAAACATGAAAAGTTGTTGGACGCCTCCTCCATAATTTTTGGCATGGACCAGTGATAAGTGATAAAAATATACTAATAAAAGTATTAAATTATAAAATAAATTAATTTATTTTTTTAAAAATTGATACTTTTATTAATCTTATGTAGGAAAGAAGGCCACCAATGTGAAGATCTTATTTTTTTAGTTCTGATGAAAAAAATTTCAGGCAAAACAGACTTCAAACAAGTCCAGAATCGAATTTCAAAAAAAAAAAAAAAAACCGCCGACGCAACGCTGACGTCAGCTTTTTTCGCGGCGCACAATGGACCATCTGAAGGGTATTTTGAAAATTTCACAGCAAGAGGCGCGCTCTGATTGGCTAAAGAATGCGGCGGTCCATGCAACACTGGGCTCGCTCACGGTCCACGGAGGGCAATTTGGGAATTCTGGTTGATCTAACGGGCGGTTTTCACTGAAGCTTGATCGAATGGCCAAAAAGAAGGCACTGATGGACGGCATCCACAGCTCCCGATCGAGATCCAACGACTGAGATTCATTCCGACATAAAACTAAAGATCTGAAGGCTTATTTCAATGCGATCGGACAGCCCAGATTTGATCCAATGGTTGATCCAACGGCTGATATTAAATCCAACTTGATCTAGGTTATTTTAAAGGATTTTTGAGTGGTTTTTGGACTGTTTGATCACCATCCAACGGCCAGAATTATCTAGATCTTAATTTGAGTTGTTTTAAGAGTCCTAAACCTAATTTTTGATGGATTTTGAGGGAAATCAAACACTTCATCTATAAAAGACCTACTGTTGTCGTAGAAAAAAAAAATCGGAGAGAGATGGAAAGAGAGACAGGAAGAGAGAGATAGAGAGAGAGAGAGAAATAGAGAGAGAGAAAGAGAGAGAAGAGAGATAGAAAAAGAAGAGTGGTTTGTGAGAGAATTAAAAAGGTTTTCAATTTTTTTTCGATGATCAAGACATCGATCAAGGAGCCTCTTCTTCTTCGCCAAGTTCTCCACATCAAGAGCAGCAGAGAATCAATTTCAATAATCAAACAGTCTAATTTTTCTATACTTTTTATTTTATTTGCTATTTTTGAACTTGTTATTATGAACTAAATTTTTTTTTACTAAGGCTAAGGTGTAGCCACTCTTTTGATGCAATATTCAGTATGATTTATTTTTAAATTTTATTCATGAGGAGTATATAAATCTGATCTTAATGCTTTTAGATTACTGGCCATCTTCTAATTGATCTGATGAACATAGATGTTACGGACCAAGTACATCTATGTTAATGCTTCTTGATTATATACCTTGTATTATGAATCAAATTAGAATTCATATGCATGCGGAAATTTTAGTGCGCTTTGGACGCAGCGTATTTTAATTAGAGGGTTTCACAAAACCTAATGCATTAATATTTATTTAAATTACACCTGGACCAAAGGATAATTAATAAATATTAATAGTTTTGCTATGCCTGGACCAAAGGGTAGTGAATAAATTAGGAGACTCCACCGTCACATGAAATAAAATTAATCTAAAAATCTGAATATTGTATTGACTGAGTTGGTGAACCGATTGCCTTAGTAATCCATTGCTCTTGAATTTAAAACCCTAATAATTTACACTCTCTCTATTTAATTAAAAACTTTTAATTATTATTTTTTTTTATTTTTTTTTAATTTCTTATTCTCATAAATCGATCTTCTAAATAAAGCATAGGAAAGAGCTTTTCAGTACTTATTTTTCCAATCCTCTAGGGACGATACTCTACTCATTCACTTTATTACTTGATCGACTGGTGCACTTGCCATAGCTATAAATTAGCACGCATCAAGTTTTTGGCGCATCGTTGCCGGGGATTGTGTCTAAAACAATATTAAAATTTTGATCCTAGCTTTACTTTAGAAATTTATTTTTAATTTTTATTATTTTAAAAAAAAAATTTAGTGCATGACACGTACTGGACATAGTAACTTACTACCTTTAGATCCAGAAATTGAAAGAACCATTAGAAGACTACAACAAGAGAGAAACATGGCAGCTGAAGATCCTAACGACATCAATCTAGGAGTGGATATGGCGACTGAAGGACAGCATGAAGCTATTCGACCAGTACATCATCCATTAAATGATTACATCACACCATCTATAGCCGATGCAGCTTCGAGCATCAGGAGACCGCCTGTACGAGCAAACAACTTCGAAATAAAATCGGCGATGATCCAGATGATTCAATCAACTGTCCAATTCAGTGGACACATGCATGATGATCCGAATGCCCATATTTCTAATTTTCTTGAACTTTGTGATACTTTTAAAATTAATGGGGTGTCGGATGATGCTATTAGATTAAGGTTATTTCCTTTCTCTTTATGGGATAAAGCTAAAAATTGGCTTCATTCTCTTCCTGCAGGTTCTATCACAACTTGGGATGTTCTAGCCCAAAAATTCTTAGCCAAGTACTTTCCACCTTCCAAAACTGCTAAGATGCGCAACGATATCACTTCTTTTATGCAGATGGACATGGAGACACTATATGAGGCTTGGGAGCATTTCAAGAAACTGCTGAGGAGATGTCCACATCATCAACTACCCGTATGGCTTCAGGTACAAACTTTCTATAATGGTTTATCTCCTACTAATCGATCTATGATTGATGCAGCAGCAGGAGGAACCATTAATCAAAAAATGGAGGAAGAAGCCTTCGATCTGATCGATGAGATGGCATCAAATAGCTATCAATGGCAGACAGAGCGCATGATGCCAAAAAGACTAGCAGCTGTGCAGGGAGTAGATTGCGTGCCAACTTTACTAGCTGAAATTGCAGCCCTTAGAGCCGAAGTCAACAACTTAAAGGGAACAGCTATGCATGTTCAGAGCATTACTTGTGACCTATGTGGAGGAGGACACGATACGAGCAATTGCCAGACAGGTAATCCTTTTGCTAAAACAACTGATACAGCTAATTATATTGGTAATTTTTTCAGGCCGCAACAAAACAATCCCTACTCCAACACATACAATCAAGGGTGGAGGCAGCACCCAAATTTCTCATGGAGCAATCAAAATGCAGCACAACAGCCACCCCCGGGATTCCAAGTACCTGAAAAGAAGTCCAACATGGAAGAGCTGATGGTCAAATTTATGCAAAACCAAGAAGCAACTATAAAAAATTTGGAAGCCAAACTTAGGCAGGACCAAACAGCAGCAATTCGAAACTTGGAGATGCAAATAGGTCAAATGGCTAAGATAATCTCCGAGAGACCTCAAGGATCCTTGCCAAGCAATACGGAGACAAATCCAAGGGAGCAAGTCAATGCTATCACCCTAAGAAGTGGTACAAAGCTGGAGGAGCCACATCAGAAGAATGAGACTGAAGAGCCAACTACAAATAAGGAACCATCAACTCAAATTCGTCAGTCACCAAAACAACCAGCAGATGGATGGTCTCCAGGTATACGGTTTGCTGATCCAAATGTGAAGCCCTACGTGCCGCCACTACCATTCCCAGAGAGACAAATACAGCATCCAGATAAGAAATTTTCTAACTTTTTTCAAAATTTTAAAGAATTTACATATTAATATTCCTTTTGTAGATGCTATTACTCAAATGCCCAGGTATGCCAAGTTTCTCAAAGAAATCCTAACAAATAAGAAAAAGCTGAAGGAGCATGAGAGAATAAATTTGAATGAAGAATGCTCAGCAATACTTCAAAATAAATTACCACAGAAGTTAAAAGATCCAGGGAGTTTTACTATCCCCTGCATTATTGGTGATTGTAGTTTTGATAAAGTTTTATGTGATTTAGGAGCAAGCATTAAATCTCATGCCTTTTTCTATTTTCAGGAAGCTGGGTCTAGGAGAACCAAAGCCTACCACTATTACTCTTCAATTAGCCGATAGATCCATTAAATATCCAAGAGGTATAGTGGAGGATGTCTTGGTAAAGGTAAACAAGTTTATTTTTCTGTTGATTTTATTGTTCTTGATATGGAAGAAGATTATGATGTACCCCTTATTTTAGGGAGACCCTTTTTAGCTACTGGAGGAGCTTTAATAGATGTTCAACAAGAAAAATTAATTCTTAGAGTCCAAGATGAACAAGTTACTTTTAATATTTTTCAAAGATACTAAACATCCTGATGATAATCAAACTTATTTTCTAATTGATATTATTGACAATTCAGTATATGAGAATTCTGTAGAAAATAGGTTTGAGACTATAAAAGCGAGCAATGTCAAATTGAAAGAAGGACTCGATCAAACATGAAAGTATTCCAATTGAAGTGGCACCGGATTGATCCACTTTAGAACTCAAAGAAAGTCAAGCTGAAGACTATAAATCAGAACTACTAGATAGGTTGTTTCTTTTCTTTTTAGTTTTGATCATTTTTTTTTCTTTTATTTTTCTAGTAATTTGTTGTTGCTCTTTTACTGCTCTGGTGTGTATTTTCAATTTTGCAGAAAAATCAATGAGAACTCAAGCAAAATTTCAAAGCTCCAAAGAACCAGACTGAACCAAAATCAGGTGTATTCCTTCCTATCCTTTATTACATCCTTTATTTTTCTTTCTCCTTTAAGACAATGTAGAATAATTAATATAAAAAAAAAAACCCATGTGTCAAGAAGAAAATCTTGAGCAAGATAAACTGGATAAGTGATAAAAGATAGAATTATTTGCTAATGAATGTAATGAGTTAAAGAAGTAGATTAGTTGGTCAACTTTTAGCAGCCTACTTAGGTCATTAAAAGATTATTAGCACTTTTTATTGCACATGCACACTAACAAGGCAAAGTAGGTATTGATTATAAGGCCAACTGAGGATTCAATTATCACTGAAAATTGATAATTAATATACATTCTAATCAAAGAAACTTGAATTTAAGGAAAGAGCTACCTGCCTATAAATAAAGTGCAAAAGACAGAGTATATGTGGATTGCCCAAAGCCTAGTAACTGGGTCTCTGCACCTAGGTCAAGTGTGAAAATTCACGTAAAATGGTGAAGGAAAGGCCAGGATGCTCAGCACAGTAAAAAAAAAAAAAAAAAAAAAAAAAAAAAAAAAGAAAAGAAAAGGCAGTGTGAAAGCTACCTTAATTCATGAGTATAAAATTGAGAATGTATAGAAAATTGACCAAAATAGGTGATAAGAGAGGATACTTTTGTTCTTTTAATTTAATACTGAAATGCTAAAGTTAGTCATCACGAACACAAGTGCTATAGATCTTTGATGTACTCTAAGAAAGTTTTTAATTGTATTGACTGAAAAATTTGCTTCTGAAGCTCAATGCTTAGTTAGCAGTATTTTCTAAACTTTTTGACCTTTAATCCTAGATTTTATCTTTGTGATGGATAATCTTATTGAAATATGGTATTAAATAAAACATTGCTAAGGGACTAGCAATGACTAAGTTGTTGGGGGTGTGATAAGTGGTAAAAATATACTAATAAAAGTATTAAATTATAAAATAAATTAATCTATTTTTTAAAAATTAGAAATTGATACTTTTATTAATCTTATATAGGAAAGAAGGCCACCAATGTGAAGATCTTATTTTTTTTGGTTCTGATGAAAAAAATTTCAGGCAAAACGGACTTCAAACGACTTCAAACGAGCCAGAATCGAATTTCAAAAAAAAAAAAAAACACCGATGCAACGCCAACGTCAGGATGACGTCAGCATTTTTCGCGGTGCACGATGGACCATCTGAAGGGTATTTTGAAAATTTCACAGCAAGAGGCGCGCTCTGATTGGCTGAAGAACGCGGCGGTCCATGCAACACCGGGCTCGCGCACGGTCCACGGAGGGCAATTTGGGAATTCTGGCTGATCCAACGGGCGGTTTTCACTGAAGCTTGATCGGACGGTCGAGAAGAAGGCGCTGATGGACGGCATCCACAGCTCCCGATCGAGATCCAACGGCTGAGATTCATCCCGACGTTAAAACTAAAGATCTAAAGGCTTATTTCAACGTGATCGGACGATCCAGATTTGATCCAATGGTTGATCCAATGGCTGATATTAAATCCGACTTGATCTGGATTATTTTAAAGGATTTTTGAGTGGTTTTTGGATAGTTTGATCACCATCCAATGGCCAGAATTATCCAGATCTTAATTTGAGTTATTTTAAGAGTCCTAAACCTAATTTTTGATGGATTTTGAGGGGAATCAAATACTTCATCTATAAAAGACCTACTGTTGTCGTGAGAGGGGGAAAAAAAATGGAGAGAGATGGAAAGAGAGACAGGGAGAGAGAGATAGAGAGAGAGACAAATAGAGAGAGAGAGAAAGAGAGAGAAGAGAGATAGAAAAAGAAGAGTGGTTTGTGAGAGAATTAAAAAGGTTTTTGATTTTTTTTTCGACGATCAAGACGTCGATCAAGGAGCCTCTTCTTCTTCGCCAAGTTCTCCACATCAAGAGCAGCAGATAATCAATTTCAACAATCAAACAGTCTAATTTTTCTATACTTTTTATTTTATTTGCTGTTTTTGAACTTGTTATTATGAACTAAATTTTTTTTTACTAAGGCTAAGGTGTAGCCACTCTTTTGATGCAATATTCAGTATGATTTATTTTTAAATTTTATTCATGAGGAGTATATAAATCTGATCTTAATGCTTTTAGATTACTGGCCATCTTCTAATTGATCTGATGAACATAGATGTTACGGACCAAGTACATCTATGTTAATGCTTCTTGATTATATACCTTGTATTATGAATCAAATTAGAATTCATATGCATGCGGAAATTTTAGTGCGCTTTGGACGCAGCGTATTTTAATTAGAGGGTTTCACAAAACCTAATGCATTAATATTTATTTAAATTACACCTAAAGGATAATTAATAAATATTAATAGTTTTGCTATGCCTGGACCAAAGGGTAGTGAATAAATTAGGAGACTCCACCGTCACATGAAATAAAATTAATCTAAAAATCTGAATATTGTATTGATTGAGTTGGTGAATCAATTGCCTTAGTAATCCATTGCTCTTGAATTTAAAACCCTAATAATTTACACTCTCTCTATTTAATTAAAAACTTTTAATTATTATTTTTTTAATTTCTTATTCTCATAAATCGATCTTCTAAATAAAGCATAGGAAAGAGCTTTTCAGTACTTATTTTCCAATCCTCTAGGGACGATATTCTACTCATTCACTTTATTACTTGATCAACTGGTGCACTTGCCATAGCTATAAATTAGCACGCATCAACCAGCAAGGGAGGGCACACAAAAAAGAAGATTATTTTCATAAAATAAGAAAAAAAATTAATTAAAAGGGAGAACGACACTCAAGAAAAGATGTTTTTGTCAATAAGAATTCTATCTCATAGAATCCTAAGCAAAATCAATTCCTCCTTTGACTTAATCTTCCACCTAACTTCTAAATATGACTTGAAGGGAGAGAGGGGGCATGAAAATCAGGAAGAAAAAGATTTTTCATGAAAAATACCTAAAAAATAGGTATGGAGGGCGTTGGGACCAAGGTGGCGCAAGGGGATAGGGAGTCCTAGTCACACTAGGACTCCTATTGTGACTTGGTCAAACAAGATCTTTTAACTAAATAAAATTAAGATTAAACCAATCCAATTAAATAGTCCTAATCTATTTAATAACTTAATTAAATTAAATTAAATTAGATTTAATTTTAATTTATTTTTTAATCAAATTAGAAAATTAGGTTAATCCGAGTCCTAGTTAGAGTAGGACTAGTTCTTCCTTGCACTTAGCTTATCCAATAAACCAATTGAACTTGATCCAATCAAGTCCAAATCAAATCTAATTAAATCATATTTAATTAGACTTAATCTTAGCCTATTGGCTTAATTAAATTAAGTCAATTAATCTAATTGCTAATCAATCCTCCTGCAACACTTGCACTAGGTTAAACACCAATCGTATTATTTATTTAACCCTAAAACGATTCTTAATCATTGATCAACCATCCAATCAGATCATAAGCTCTAATGTGTGTGACCTCATAGATCTGAACCTAAGCTAATAGCATAGAAATAAATTTTTGTACCAATCAAAGTGACTATCCAGCAATGATATCTGATGGTTGGATAGGTCGAAGATGTAGAACACCATCCTTAGAATCCATACGGATATAGTTTCCATATAATTCATCCCCTTGACCATAATGCCCGTAGGACACATCAAAGTTCAACTATCAACTCTGATTAGGTTGTCCACATTGTATTTCAAAATACTATGTTAAAATATAGTGATACATTCTTCTCCAACTCTTAGAGTGGTCAATTCCATCTTGATCACACTCTGACTTCGTAAGTACTTGACTGTGCCCAGAAGCCTTTCATTGCTGAATTAGAAATTCAGTTAGTCTGGTACCAAAGCATAGTGAGTTGCTTGTAAGTCACTGAGGTGATCTCAGGTTTAAGAGATACTTATACCTATATCCCATTAGAGATATTCTCGATAGCAGAATGCTCTAGAGTTGGTCACATTCAATGATGATGTATCCATATATCTCATCTGTATGTCATACCAGTGTCTTCACATACCTTGGTTAAGAGGACAACCAATCTATATGGCATATAGAGACCTATGCTCGATAGACGTTGTCGTCCTAATTAATAGTCTATCATTTGGTCGTGAACAAATTTAAGGACTAATCGATAAATCCTCTCTTTATCAAGACTAAATAGTCCCAAGAACTTCATCACAATAATGGAGTTCGTTAGAAGATGTAAACTTATGATGAAAAAAGATGTCAAAATATTTTTATTAATTAATAAATTAATTATAATATCTCAACCATCAATAGGCTGATAATTGGCTTTGGGACATAATTTTCAACAACTTTCACTTATCCTAAAGCCACTCGACACAGTATCTAATACCCATCTTCGACTTATGATTGTTGAACTCCTTGATTGTTAGGGCTTTAGTGAAGGGGTCAGCTAGGTTCTCTTTTTCATCGATTTTTTGAAGGTCGACGTCACCATGATCCACGATCTCACGGACCAAATGAAAGCGATGCAGAATGTGCTTTGTTCGTTGGTGTGCCTTCGATTTCTTTGCTTGAGCTATGGCGCCAGTGCTATCGCAGTAGAGCAGGACTGGACCATTAATAGAGGATGCTACTCCAAGCTCGATGATGAACTTTCTCAACCACATAGCTTTCTTTGCTGCATCTGATGCTGCCATGTACTCTACTTCGCAAACAGAGTCAGCCACTGTATGCTGCTTGAAACTTTTTCAGCAGATGGCTCTATCATTTAGAATAAAGATATACCCCGACACACTTTTACTGTCATCATGATCAGATTGAAAGCTGAAGTCTGTAAACTCCACAAGCTTCAGATCTGACTCACCATAAACCAACCATTGATCCTTGGTATTTCTCAAATACTTAAGAATGATTTTAACCATCTTTCAATGATTTTCTCTAGGGTCAGACTGGTATCTACTCACTACTCCTAGTGAGTATGCCATGTCTGATCTCGTACATATCATTGCATACATAATAGATCCCACTGTCGAAGTATATGAAATTCTACTCATACGCTCTCTCTCTTCAGAAGTTATCAGACAATCCTTCTTAGAAAGAGAAATTTCTTAGCCTATCAAAAGATAGCCCTTTTTGAAATTCTTTATGCTGAACCTCTTCAACATAGTTTCTATATACGTGGATTGGGATATACCAAGCATCCTTTTAGATCTATCCCTATAGATCTTCATCTCTAGGATGTAGGATGCTTCACCCAAGTTCTTCATGAAGAACTGTGATGGCAATCAGACTTTTATTTCTTGTAATACGGGGATGTCATTTTTGATTAAGAGAATATCATCCACGTATAAAATAAGAAATACCACTGCTGGATCATTTATCCATTTGTAAGTGCAGGGTTCTTCTCCGTTCTTAACGAAGCCATACGTTTTGATCACTTTATCAAAATATATATTCCAACTCCGAGATGCCTGCTTCAATCCATAAATGGATCTCTAAAGCTTGCACACCTTGAACTTATCTGTGGATGTGAATCCTTCAGATTATATCATATACACCTCTTCGATCAACTCTCCATTTAGAAAAGCTATCTTCACATCCATCTGCTAGATCTCATAGTTCAGATGGGTAGCAATGGCAAGCATGATCCGAATGAACTTGAGTATTATCATAGAGGAGAACATCTCATCATAGTCAATACCATAATATTGATGATACCTCTTGGCAATCAGACAGATTTTATAGGTCTCCATCTTTCCATCCGCACCCCTCTTTCTTTTGAAGATCCATTTACATCCAATAGATTTAATCCCTTCAGGTGGGTCAACTAATATCCATACATCATTGACCTTCATGAAATTCATTTCGAATCTCATGGCTTCTAGTCATTTCTCAGAGTCAGATCTTTGCATCGCATCCATATAAGTAATCGGATCCTCATTGTTCTCATCGAGTTCAATGGGATCACCATCCTGGATCAAGAATCCATAGTATCTATCCAGATGGCGCAATACTCTACCGGATCACCTTAATGGTGCGGGTTCATTAGGCTTCGGATCTGATCTGATCAAATCCAACTTAGGTTCAACATTCTGTGTCGAACTTTCTACCTGTTGAACTTCATCAAATTCAACCTTAGAGGCAATAGTTCCTTCATCAAGAAACTTCTTTTCTAAAAAGGTTGCCCTTAGACTGATGAGCACCTTTTGTTAATCAGCATGATAGAAATAGTATCCTTTGATCTCTTTTGGGTACCCTATGAACGTACACTTGTCAGACCTAGGTCCAAGTTTGTTTGTAACTAACCATTTGACATAAGCCGGGCACCCCCAAATCCTAAATGCTAGCTTACGTCCTATCCATATCTCATATGGAGTTTTAACTATAGACTTACTTGGAACCCTATTTAATAGATAACAAGTCGATTCGAGTGCATATCTTCAGAAGAATATCGGCAAGCTGGCAAATTCCATCATGGATCGGACTATATCTAACAGAGTCCGATTTCTTCTTTCAGACACACCATTATGCTATGGTATTCTAGGAGGAGTCCATTGGGAGAGAATTTCATTCTCTCCTAGATATATGAGAAACTCATCAGAAAGGTATTTTTCTTTTCGATCAGATCAAAGAATTTTAATACTCTTTTCAGTTTACTTTTCTACTTCACTTTGGAATCGATTGAACATTTCAAAAGAATCTGACTTATGTTTTATTAGATAGACATATCCATATCTAGATAGATCATTTATGAAAGTGATGAAATAGATATATCCACCTCTGGCACTTATGCTCATTGATCCACATACATCAATATGTACTAGACCTAAGAGCTCATTGGCTCTCTCATCTTTTTTAGTGAAAGGTAACTCGATCATTTTACCAAGAAGATAGGACTCACATGTTGGAAGTGACTCACAATCATTAACTTCGAGGATTCCCTCCTGAGTCAATCTGTTTAACTTATTCTTGTTTATATGACCTAGCCTATAGTGCCATAAGTAGATATCTGATACACTATCTAATCTAGGGTGCTTGCCAGTAGAATAGACTACATTAACAGATTATGATAATATATATATACTATTATTTAATTATTCATAGAAAGTAGTAACATCATTCACAATGACATTATAAACTCATTTTTTTATTGAAATTTCATAATTATTCATGGTCAAAAGGCCTACAGAAATGATATCTAAAAAAAATTAGGATAAAAATGACAATCACTAAGAACAATGGTATGAGATTCAAATACAAGTTTCAAAATTTCTAAAGTTAGAATTGGAACTGATCTTCCATCTCCAACATTCAGGAATCTCTCATCTTGCTCGAATCTTCTACTGACATGTAATCTCTATAATGAATTGTAAATATGATAAGGGCTATCGGTATCCAATACCTAGTTAGTAATATCATAAATAAAAAAATTACAAGAAGTTATCATATAAATACCTTGCCCAGCAACAGCTTCTTTCTCTGCCTGTTTGGATCTAAGGAGGTAATGTATTGAGGATAGTTCCTCTTTTAGTGCCCCCACTTCTTGCAAAAGAAGTATTCAGCTTGACTCTTATTGAGCTTGGTCTTTGGGGTCTGAGCCTGCACAGGTGTCCTAGCATGAACATGCACCTTCTTGATTTTCTTCTTCTTATTCTTCTTTCCTTTTCCAAAGAATCGAGAACGAGAAGACGAACCTCCCACTGAGTTCACCGACTCCTCATGGAGTTGGTGATCCTTCTCAAAGTTCTGAAGTAATCCCAGTAACCCATGGTAGTCCACTTCAGGCTTTGACATTCTATAATGTGCAAGGAATGGGAGATAAGACTTGGGCAGCGAGTTTAGTATTGCATCTTTTTTAAGTTGTTTGTGCAAGAGAAAGCCGAGCTTGCTCAAGCGCTCTATCAGCTCGATCATATACAATACATGATCAATGACAAAGGCACCAACCCATATTCTAGCATTGAAGATGGCACAACTAGTCTTGTGCCTCTCAACATCATCGAGTGTGCCAAAAGAATCCTCCAACACTTGGAGCATTTTGTTTGGCTGAGCTATCTCAAACTTGCAACTGAACTCGTTGCTCATCGCAGCCAGCATAATGCAGCGCACCATGGTTCGATCACTAAGCCACTTCTGATAAGTATCTCTAACTGTTCTACGTGCATTGGCAGTTGGCTCCTCAGGTGTAGGATCCGTCAGTACATAAAAGATCCGTTTATACTCCAGGACAATCTTCAACTTTCGATACTAGCTACCGAAGTTGGATCCCACCAACTTATCATTGTCCAACAATGATCGGAGCAATAGAGAAGTGGCCATGTCTGCACAAAAGAAAATCAAAATTTAATTAATAATTGATTCATTAAACCTAAAGATTTAAACTTTAATCAAAAGGTTTCTCCTACTAATTTATTCAAATTAGTAGCCTCTACCTCTAATTCGAGAAATTATCCTAATTCCTTAGTGGGTACTAGAATCCACATAGACTATACATAAGCATAACTTTGGTTGGCCCACCCATGTACATCTAAGGATAGGTTCATAACCAATTTTTTTTAAAATAATTTTTAATAATTAAATTTTGCCCCAGGCCCTGATCAGTTGGCTTTAGTCTTCTCAGAAAAGGATCCAATTAGGTCCAACCATTAACATGACTATACTTGGTCCATCCAACCAATGAATGATCAGGCCCAACTTTGGTTGACCCACCTGACCATCATTTAGAAAGATGTATCTAAGAGATCATATAATGAATGATAATTTCATCAACCGATAAGCACCAAGCCTTTGGGCCTCCAATGATTATCCAACTGATGGATCCATTATCATCCATTTTAATTGGAGGCTATGATCCAGTTATCAACTATTTCATTTTAGGGATCTAATAATTTTAAAAAATTTATTTATAGAAATGAGCAAGTCAGATTAACCAGCTTGTCATGATCCTCTCACTAACTTCATCAAGTCAACTAAGGGAGATCATTAATAGGCTGGTCTAGGAACACCTAAATTAGTCAAACTGATTTACCTAGCTAACATGGGTTAGCTCGAATAGTCAAATGATCCGATCAAAACATAATCTCACCAAGAGGCTAGATAAGTTCGATCAATGGAAGGGTCTGCCAGGCTTGCCTTAGACACCATCAGAAATGGCCAGGTAAGCGGGCTGCCAATTAAAAACTACTGATCTAGTTTACCTTAAACACCAATTGGTTTAATTAGTTTCAATTAGATCAACCTAACAATTTGTGCTAGACCACGTAGCTAAGAATCAAGTCCATCTTGGGTCTTATTACAGACATGGACTTGACCAACTATAACTATTGTAATTTATCTAGAGAATTCTTGACCTAATCTAAGACAATAATTGATTAGATTTAGTCAATTCTCTAATTAAGTTCATTCTTTAATCTAATCCTAGGTCTAACCCAATTAATGGACCTAATCCCTACTAATCCATTTAACCCAATGTGTTATGATTTGTATCTTAGGATCCTCAATTCACAATCCTAGATCCTAATCAATCAACTTCTTAATTCTCAATTAAGTTTTAGACTGAGGGTTGGGGTTCAACTTTTTGAAAATAATTTTCATGTTTGTAAAATATTTTTACAACATGGATTCTATCAACCAAGTTGCATGTTTGATTCATAATCAATATGCAAGTAAAATAAACATAAAACTACTTTAGATCTAATCTAAATAGGTTCATGTAATTGAAATAGTTTTAATAATAATCAATCATAAATCTCTTCTAGATCAAATCTAACACATTTATGATGATTGAAATTAGATTAAAATATTTTTAATCAGATCATAAAATATCTTAGATCTAATCTAAAATTTTATGATCAATATTTTAGATTCAGCACGTACTAGGACAACTTATTCACTGTAAGGGATAAACCTTACAGCAGGACAATCTTATGGCAGTCCGTGCAATCTAAAATATTTTTTTTTAGATTAAAACTATTTTAAAATAAATTAATAAAATTAGATCAAATTAATAAATTTTGATAGAGTTAATCATCATAAGACAACCTTAATAATAAGAAATAATCTAAATATGCATAAAAATCATGTAATAAGAACCTTGCTCTGATACCAATTGAAGAAACCAGATTTAGGATTTCACACAAGTAGATCTTGAAAACTTTTTCAAGATCTTGCAGTAAAAGACTTAAATAAATCTAAATATTTATTTAAATAAATATGTAAATACCTAGATCTTCAGATCTATTATATGATTAAGGTATGATATTAAATTCAAAAATTAAAATCAAATAAGAAAGAAAAAGATTGATCAAATCAATCTAGATCTACACTACATTCAAATGTAGGTATGAAGTTTATAGATCCAGATTCTATTATCTTGAGTAAGTTTAGATATTCTAACTTGTTGATTCCGGGACTTGAGGATGAAGTCATGAGCCACACATGCATCTGGCCTCTAGGAGTTATCTATACATGAGCCTACAATCTCTGATCTGAAGTTCCGATGCAGGAAATCAGCACAACATGCTAGTACTGTGCTGATCCTTCTTCGATGATCGATCCGATGCTTCTCTTCTTCAAAATTTGGACTCTCCAAAATATGAGAAGGAAAGATGAGAGTTTACTGATCTGAGACTCTCTCAAAAAAAACTCAAAAAAAAGGAGGAGAGATTGAAAATAAAACAGCCCTAGAAGAAGACCCTCTTCTTCTTCTCTTTTCTCTCACCTAGCACCTAGTTTGGTGCCTATGGAACCCCCATGCCCAAGGACTCTCTTCCTCTAATTTTTGCACACCCCAAACCTCTCCCAAATCTCTATATTTTTATAAAAAAATTAGAATCAAAATTCATTCAATAATTTATAGGAAAAAGAAGAGTCCAAGTCTAGGTCAAAATTTTTAGACTAAGAAAGGATCCAAATAATGAAAAGTTGTTGGGGCGCCCAACTCTTGGGCATGCCTCCTCCATAATTTTTGACATGGACCAGAAAAGAAGGGTGCACAAAAAAAGAGATTATTTTTATAGAATAAGAGAAGAATTAATTAAAAGAGGGGAGCGGCACTCAAGGGAAAGGATGTTTTGGTCAACAAGGATTCTATCTCATAGAATCCTAAGCAAAACCAATTCCTCCTTTTGACTTGGTCTTTCAATCAAACTTTCAAATATGACTTGGAGAAAGGAGAGAAAGAGGGCATGAGAAATTATGGGAAGAAAGAGATTTTCACATGAAAAATACCAAAGAAAATAGGGTATGGGGTACGTTGGGACCAAGGTGGCGCAAGGAGATAGGGAGTCCTAGTCACACTAGGACTCCTATTTTGACTTGGTCAAATAAGATCTTTTAACCAAATAAAAATTAAGAATTAAATCTAACTCTAATTAAATAAGATCCTAACCCATTTAAAGAACTTAATTAAATTATATTAAATTAAATTAATTTTAATTTATTTTTTAATCAAATTAGAAAATTGGGTTAATCCGAGTCCTAGTTAGACTAGGACTAGTTCTTCCTTGCACTTAGCTTATCCAATAAATCAATTAAACTTGATCCAATCAAGTCCAAACCAAATTTAATTAAATTATATTTAATTAGACTTAATTATAGCCTATCAACTTAATCAAATTAAGTCAATTAGCAATTTAATTGCTAATTGATCCTCCTACAATACTTGCACTAAGTTAAACATCAATCATATTATTTGTTTAACCCTAGAATAATTCTTAATCATTAATCAACCATCCGATCAGATCATAAGCTCTAATGTGTGTGACCTCATAGGTTTGAACCTAAGTCGATAGCATAAAAATAACTTTTTGTATCAATCAAAGTGACCATCTAGCAATGATACCCGACGGTCGGATAGATCGAAAGTATAGAACACCATTCTTAGAATCCATGCAGATATAGTTTTCATATAATTCATCCCCTTGACCACAATGCTTGTAGGACATATCAGAGTTCAACTATCAACTCTGATCAGATTGTCCATATTATATTTTAAAATATCAAATCCATCTGATAGATTATCTTGACCAAGATTTTGCTATATTGAAATACAGTGATACATTCTTCTGCAACTCTTGGAGTAGTCAATTCCATCTTGATCATACTCTAATTTTATAAGTACTTGACTGTGCTCAGAAGCCTTCCATTGTTGAATTAAAAATTTAGTTAGTCTGATACCAAAGCATAGTGAGTTGCTTGCAAGTCACTGAGGTGATCTCAGGTCTAAGGGATACTTATACCTATATCCCATCAGAGACATTCTCGACAGTAAAATACTTTAAAGTTGATCATGTTCAATGATGATATATCCATACATCTCATCTATATGCCATATCAGTGTCTCCACACACCTTGATTAAGAGAATAACCAACCTATATGGCATATAATGATCTATGCTCGATAGACACTATCGTCCTAATTAACAGTCTATCATTTGGTCATGAATAAATTTAAGAACTAATCGATAAATCCTCTCTTTATTAAGACTAAATAGTCCTAAGGACTTCATCACAATAATGGAGTTCATTAAAAAATGTAAACTTGTGATGAAAACAGATGCCAAAATATGTTTTATTAGTTAATAAATTAATTATAATATCTCAACCATCAATAAGCTGATGATAGGCTTTGGAACATAATTTCTAATAGTGGTTTGCTTTGAATGATCTATCTTTAGTCTTGAAAAGTTTTTTTTTAGTTCTTAAAGCTAAAAGGACTTCTCCAACAAAGTTTGAGAATCTATTTACATCATTTATTTTGATTTAGAAAAAGGTGGGGGGGGGTGAGAGATCTATTCTGATTAAAAATTTAAAAAAAAAAATGAACTCAAGTTATCCTTGAAAAGAAAAATGTGCCATAAAATCTAAACCTGATAGAATTTGATACAAAAAGGGGAAGAAAATATTTAATCTTAAAAATAGGAGGAGAAATGTTTACAAAATATTATCTAGCTTGATTTGATTGAAAATTCTAATTAACTTGTATTAAGAAAAATGAACATCGATTTGATTATATTTTTGAGTTTTTAGGTATTTTTGTTCATTCAATTTGATTTGCATTACATGATTGCCCAATTATTCTTCATAATTAAGTGAAGTTAAAAGAAATTTCAAGCATAGTCTTACTCTAAGAAATAAAATTCTAAATCTAATTTTGAAACATATTTATAAATTTAAATATGATACTAAATTTTTGATGTGCATTGCAAAATTCTTATGAATTATTTCTATCAAAATAATTTTTACTCAAGAAATGAATCTGAAAATATAATTCTCATTTGCCTTGATACTATATAGTAAAATCATTGACTTGCTCGATACATTACATACCTTTTTTAGATTTAAATAATTAAAATTTATTAAGAAAAAAATAAATATTGAATTATATATAGTGCTTGATTTCACTGCTCAAATATTTGAAAAGCTCTATTCTTCTTAAACCCTTAAAGCATAAAGTATTTGAACCTGAAAATCTAAATAAATGAATTATTTGAAATCTGATTAAAGAATCAAACTCATTCAAAAAAAAAGAGGAGAACTTTTCAGCATATGAGTTCAAGCTAATTTTGAGAAAGATCAAATATTTTAAACCTATTTTGAATCAAAAGACAATGTTTTAAAGAAGAGTTGATTTGATTTTCTAAATTTGATACATTCTGAATTTTGTTATATTCTTAAAATTGAATTGATTTTAATGATTAATTTTTGAATTTTTTTTATAAACTTTTTGATGCTATCAAAAATGAGGAGAGAAATATTAAGTATATGCTTAAAGGATTAATGTTTAAGTGTTAGGATTTGATGCCTCGAATTTGATCCATAATAGAAGAGAACCTAGAAGAAGTATCAGCAGTCAGGCAAGCTCAAATACAGGTCGAGCTAGCTTAGACTGAGATCAAGCTAGCTTGGACCACAATCGAGCCGATCCTCTCAGATAGACAGAAAGTAGGTATTCAGACAAGATGCCGTCAAACTATTTCAACCTCTGACAGAGCCGGCTCGATGGAAGAGAATAGAATAGGATGGAATTTTTTGTTTGAACTCGCATTGTAATTAATCCAAGGGGTCTACAGGAGTTGCGTGTGGACCATAGGATCCAACGGCTATGGAGGGCTATAATCATGATCTAAAGGCTGGGAGATATTCCAAAACTCCATCAAAATCCTATTCAACTCATATTAAGAGATAAAGCCCTATTAGAACTCCTATGAACTACTGAGAAAAGGATTCTCATCCTATTTAAAGGCCTAAGATGCTATGGAGCAAGGCATGGTGTGGCATGTGTGGCATAGTATAGCACGAGTAGCAAGTAGAGGCACATAGAGAGGCTCAGGCAGCCGTTAAGAGGAGCTTGGCAGAGCATCGAGTACGTATACCCCATAAGAGAGAGGCTGAGGTGCTTGCTGGTAGCAACAGGTGCATAGCATCCGACATGGAAGCTATGAGGGCAGAGCATCTTGTAACCACTGAGGGTCTCCTTAGAGATTCTGAGAGAGCTTTTGTAAGGATAGCTTCTAGTTGAGAGAGATTTATGTACTGCCAGCTGAGAGTAGGTGTTCTCTTCTTGTACTTTTTTTTTTTTCCATTATGAAGCTTGCATGCCCCATAGAGGCGAGCCTTTAAGCTGATCCACGTACTTGATTATTATTCTTATTTTATTTTTTTCTTTTTTTCTACCATAATAATCTGGTACAGATCCTCAATAAGTGATATCAAAGAGAGTTGATATCACAATAATTGGTATCAGAGCCAGGCATTATTGGAGTATAGATTGCACTAATGGTGATATAGATTGAAGAATATAGAGAAGACAAGTACAATCAAAGTGGAGATCAATAGGTTTGATAGAAAGGATAATTTTTTCTTATGGTAAGCAAGGGTAAAAGATGTCCTCATCCAATACGGATTGATCAATGCTCTCTTATACAAGGAGATGATAGCCATCATGGAGGTGAAGGATTGGAAGCAGATCTAAATGCAGATGGTGAGCACAATCCACTTGTATCTAGTGAATGATGTCATGATCCATGTACTTGATGAGACTTTTTTGATGGTACTATGGTCGAAGCTCGAGGAGTTGTACATGGTAAAGTCGCTCACCAATACGTTATTCCTTTAGAGACAGCTCTACCAACTATGGATGGACAAAGGCCAAAGCGTGCAGGAGTATCTATCCAACTTCTAAAAGATCCTCACCGACCTCCTCAGCATTGGCAAAAAAATTGAGGAGAAGACCAGGGTGTTAGTCTTACTATCTTCACTTCCACCCTCTTTCAAATCTTTGCTGACTACTCTTCTTGTAAGCAAAAGCACCATCAAGATGGAAGAGGTGACTTCGGTGATTTTTTATAATGAGATTCTCAGAAGGAAGAATCCAGCTTTGAGCTCAGATGACAGCAGCTCAGCTTTGACAATTTCTAGAGGAGCAGACGATAGAAGATGGAGTGATAGGAGATCACGAGATCGGCACTCCAGGTCCAAAATGAGGAACCAAAGCAAGATTAGATGCTACTGGTGCGATGAGTTTGGGCATCGAGTCAAGGATTATCCATAACTCAAGGATTGAATGAGGGCTATTATGGTGATGGTCAGTAGTGATACAGAAGACAGTGATGATGTTCTTCTGATTACTGATGAGATATCTACTTTTTTCTCTCAGTGGATTATGGATTCTACTTGTTCTCATCATGTATATTGCAGAGAGGAGCTATTTAACTCTCTGAAAACTAGTGAGGACATCGTGTTCCTGCCAGATAGATCAATTTGTGAGATTAAGGGCAGCGGAATGATCAACATGAAGCTCCATGATGGAATAGTGAAGAAGTTGGATAAAATCTAATACATACCCAACTTTAAGAAGAATCTAATCTCACTGAGAAGACTGAATTCGATCAATTTTAGATGGAAAGCTGATGGAGGAATCCTAAAGGCCATATAATGCAGTAGGATGATGATAAAAAGAAGAAAGTATGGAGGATACTACCTTATGGTAGGGAGTCCAGTGCAAGATGGAGCTCCAGGTGGAGATAGATCGGGCATGAGACAGGAGACTCGAGAGGACAACATGCGATGTCGTAAGGTAAAGTTTCTATTACCATAAGAGGCTATCCTGAGCATGTCTTAGGTCAGAAGGATCATAGCCATTAATGAAGGTGGGATCGAGCAGTTTGGCTCAACTTTCATGTTTGCCCATCCATAAGACAACAAATGATTGCCTCAGGGCATGGGGGCGAGAAGATCTAGAAGCTCTCAAAGTCAAGTGGAGGCCAAATATCAAGTCGAGATGGAGATTGTTAGGATTGATAGCTCAAATTTGACCCACAGCAGAGGAGAACCCAGAAAAAGTATTAATAGTTGGGCTGGCTCGGATACGGGTCGAGCTCGCTCAGGTTGAGATCGAGCTGGCTTGGACCGCAGTCAAGCCGACCCTCTCAAGTAGATAAAAAGTAGGTATTCGGATGAGATGCAGTCGAGCCAGCTCAATCTCTGATAGAGCCGACTCGACGAAAGCAAATAAAACATGATGAAATTTTCTGTTTAGACTCGAATTATAATTAATCCAAGGGGTCTACGGGAGTTGCATGTAGACAACTGGATCCAGCGGCTATGGAGGGTTGCGGTCATAATTTGAAGGCTGAAAAATATTTTAAAACTCCATCAAAATTTTGTTCGACTCATATTATAAGATAGAGCCCTATTAGGACTTCTATGAACTACTGAGAAGAGGATTCTCATCCTATTTAAAGGCCTGAGATGCTGTGGAGCGAGGCATGGTGTGACATATGTGGCACAATATGGTAGAGTAGCAAGCAGAGGCATGCAGAGAGGCTCAAGCAGCCACAAAGAGGAGCTTGAAAGAGTGCTGAGTACGTGCAGCTCATAAAAGAGAGGCTAAGGTGCTTACAAGTAGCAATAGGTGCATAGCATCCAGTGCGAAAGTCGTGAGGGCGGAGCATCTTGTAACCGCTGAGGATCTTCTTGAGAATTTTGAGAGAGCTTTTATGAGGATAGCTTCTAGTTGAGAGAGATTTATGTACAGCGAGTTGAGAGTGGATGTTCTCCTCTTATACTTTTTTTTTTCATAGTGAAGTTTGCATGCCCCATGGAGGTGAGTCTTTAGACTGATCTATGTACTTGATTGTTGTTCTTATTTTATTTTTTTCTTTCTTTCTGCCGTAATAATCTGGTACTAAATCCTCAACAAGTGGTATTAGAGTGAGTTGATATCATAATATTAAAAAACTCAATAAATTTAATGCTTGAAATCTTGATAAATCATTGATTTGAATTGAAACATCATTTTGATATGAGTTTATGAAATATGTATGTACTAATGATATACAATAAATCAAAGACTCATTAAAAATTTTATTTCATTATTTATAATGTCTTGATTTACATTAGTTTCTTTAGCATATACTCAAAGTTTTACCATCATCAAAGAGAAAGAGATTGTTGACCCTGTGATTGAATTTAATGATTGTCAAACTTTGAGTATATTATGTATCTAATCATATATTTCAAAAATATATGTAGGATTTTTCAAGTATCCAAAATAAAAAATTTATCTTAAAAATAAATTCTCTCAAGATGTCATGCTAAAATACTTAAAAGAATAAATTCACATAAATTTGGATAGCTTAGTATGAAGAAAGTAAGATTACAAGAAGAGAAAATAAAATTAAAGGAAGCAATTATATTTAGAAGAGATTGGGATCAAGAAATTCAAGTTAAAAAGATCAAACAATGAAGAAAAATGAAGTTGAAAAGTTTAGAGCCAACCCATCCAAGAATCGAGCGAGCTCTGGCACAGCACGCTCTTGATACGTTGGCTTGGCATGCAGCCGAGCCAACTCTCTCAGGACAACAGAAATACTATTTTTCAAGTCTGCAGTTCGAACCAGCTCGAGGCAAATCTAAGCTAGCTCTCTTAGAATAATAGAAAATTGATTTTTTGAGTTCTGCGGTTCGAGCCAACTTAAAACTAGATTCAAGCTAGCTCTATCGTTGAGCCAGCTTGAAACCAGATCCGAGCCAGCTTGATGTTGTTTGACAGGTATAACGACTAATTCTGAAACTTATCCTATTTTGCCTAGAACTTTTTTCAATGGCTATTTTTTATCTCCAATGGCTATAAACGGCTAGATCTCACTCTTCAACAATCTACAAGTATATTTTTGGCTAAAAAATCAAATTGGAAGTAAGAGATTTAGAAAAAGTGAGCAAAAGGTGTGATCTCTTCAAAAATAAGTGAGAGCCACATTGCACATCCACAAAGAAAGAAAAACAGAGGTTCAAGAGCTGAAATTCAGAGAGAATTCAAAAGCAATTATTCACAAGATTCCAAGCATCCTCTCAACATTCAAAAGAAGAGAAAGCAAGCTTCAATCAAGCCATTCTTCGGCCTCTTCTTCGAGTTGAAAATTTATATTTTTTCTATCTTATCTAATATAAAAACTTTGTCTTGTTTTGTGTCTTCTTTACAAGTTTCTTTAGGATAAAAAAAACTTAGAATTAGGCCCATCCAAGCTCAGAATTGGATAAGTATAAGATTTAGTTGATGAGCCAAAAAATCAATTGGATTATTAATGAGTCTGAAAAAACTAATGGTATAAGATTTTGGTTGGCGCTCCTATTGAAAACTAATTGAATTTGTTTATAAGCTCGGAAAAATAAACATGTTATAATCAAGGATGGATTATAGTAAAAATTTTAAAAAAAGCATGAAGAGTAAACATAGGAGCGGGTTGCTCTGAACTACCATAAATCTCTTTATCTTTTTGGTGTGATTGCTTGGTTTAATTTCTTACTTTACATATTTTCTTTATATACTTGCATTATCTTATTAATTCTGCTGCTATATATTACATATTCACCACAAACACTCAAGTTAGTTTAATTTGGAGCACATTCTCGCGTAAAGTTTAATTTGATTAAAATTTTATAAAAATTTAATTCACCCCCTCGCTCCTCTTGGGTTGCTATCTCTGAGCAATAGGTACATATGGATAAGTATTTGGGCATGACATGATTCTATGTCTAGCTTATCTAAGATATTATATGATTGAAGTATTGAATTACACGATAACTTTTCATAGCATGATATTTTGGCTATTCTATCGAAATTTTACATCCTCTGGATAGTCATGATATTTTGCTAGTTATCAATTTTGACTTGTAGGCTCTTATAAATTAAAAAAGTTTAATTCAATTATTAATTAAAAGAAGTTCTAATTAATTGATGTACTTGGGCTTAACATATTTTGGACTAATTAATTAAAAGAGTTCTAACTAAGTTAAATGGACATGAGTCTGGATCTAATGCTGGCTAGATATAGAACCCAATGGGTCATATACTTATATAATTATTATCAAGGACTTAAGATTAGGTCTTGGAGGATCAAATTGAAATAATTACTAAAGTTATGGATTTCTGAGAAATCATAGAGGACTATAAATAAGCATGCTGGCACATGTTAAAATCCTAGAACAATCCTAGCACAACCTCACGCCTAAGAGAGCTCCATGCCTAAGAGATAATCTAACGTCCAAAAGAAGATCTCATGCCCAAACAATCTCATGCTCCAAGAGATAGCTCATAGCAAAAAGAAAAGAAAAAGGAAAGGAGGCAGCCGAATTCCTTGAGAAGGAATTCATCAATAGTGGAGAGGCAGAAGTCTTTGATAAATTCTTGTATGGACTAGCATTGGAGAGCATTCAATTGGATGCCTACTAGAAATCAAACAAGCAAGTAATTCAAGATCTTCTTGGAGGTATTCATATTCTTCTCTTTTATTTGATTATTTTTTTTGTGTTTGATTGTAATCATCAAGATGATCTTGATTTTTGGATTCGGATCATATGTTTTTAATTATTGAATGTATTAAAAAAAATTTAAATCTCAACAGTAATATCAGAGTCATCCTTGATTGATTCAATCAAACTTTATATTTTTATTATATTATAGATTAGATCTAGTTCATAATATGTGATGATCTAATTTTGTATGATGTTTAATTATTAATTTGTTACATCAATTATAAAAATAAAATTATTTTGCTCATGATCAAACCTTCGCATAAGATGCCATGGTTTGATGGCTTGTGTGACAAGTTTGGGTAGCCTGTTGCTATAAAAAAATCTGCCATGAAAAGGCTGCCTGATGCGTATGATGTGCAAGGCAGGCACTGCTGCGGCGGCTGCACAGCTAGGACATCCTAAACCCCCTATCCCACCGTCGAGGTTTGATTACACCACCATGATAGCCAGCAATACGGTTGAAGGCGGCGGCTGCCATAAATTCTATGGTAGAAAGATGCTACAATCATAATACTAGGATGTTTTAGACTTCATACAATGTTAAAAGATGAATTGGATGAGAATTAGAACTAGTGTTATAAAAGGATTTGAATTCATATTAACTAGAATTTAATTATCATAATGAGATTAGGATTCTTGTTAATTAACAATTTGAAGTTGATTAAAATTCATAATCCTAATTAAATTAGGATTCTTGTTAATTGGAGTTGCATGTAAACTAGAATTTTACAATCCTAATTGGATTAGGATTATTATTAAACAAGGATTCTAAGTTAACTAAATATTCACAAACCTAATTAGATTAGGATTTGAATTAAACTTGACTTAGTACAAGTTAGGATGAATTCTAGTTGACTTAGGACAAGAGTAAAATCCTGGTTGACTAAAAGTTGAATTAAAGTTGACTTACGTCAAATATTGACATACGATTGGCTTATAATTGTCTAATATAAAAATACTAGATTTTTACATTCCTAATTAGATTAGGAGGTAAGTAAAAACTGAAATTTTTAATTTAATTAAAATTGGGTCAAGGGTTGATCCCGTATGATAATTAAAAATTGAAATTGAATCAAGAGTTGGGTCCAAATCATAATCCAATGGTAGTCAGTCCAAAAGTTAGACCAAGAACATAAGTACACCCTAGATGAGCCAGGTGCCTATAAAATTAAACGTCATAATGCACTTGTGACACAATATGAATGATGTCACAATTAGAACAATAAAGTAGTTTAATTTCATGCTTTATATAAATGTTATGAATTGCATGATAGATGGTTATGGACTAAAAGGACCCATGTGATGAATGTAATGAATGGATGAATGTGTATGGATGATTATTATTTTATTTGATAAAATAGGCCTCCGTGCCCCTGCTTCATATATTTCTCTAGTTGTTTCTTCTTTCTTGATCCCTCCTATGTATCTTTCCTAACTATCGATTGGGATTTTCTTGCATGTTGATATAAAAGTAGTCCATAAAATTTATTTGTAAGTAAATAGAAAATGTTGCATTATATTTGTCATCAAGCCTTCATGGAGATGAAGACAAAACCACCATATGGATCAAATGAGATGGCGCAACATGTGATGCACCTAGCATAAGACCCATAATCCATCTAAATGGCTCAGGTAGATTACATTAGAGAAAAATCCATACCTATCCAATTTAGTATATATGCTCTAATGATGGTAGTTAAATGTATATTATGTATGTGATGAAAATATATATGTTTGAATGTGCATGAGACCAAATAGACCAAAATCCCTCATAAAATTATATTAAGTTATAATAGTGAAGAGTTAAGAACATTATCCATGCCTTCCTTCATACTAAGCCAATAGAGTATATCGAAATCTATAGTGAGTTTATTGTGCCATCCACAAGGCTCGCTATAGAGATTGATATATTATTATCTTAGTGCATAGAGATGCTTATGGAATATTTGATGTACAATGTTGCCTTATTGTCCTATCCATAAGGATGGCATTATTTAAGTATGACTATATGAGAATGAATGGTATGATTTAACTAAAATATTATAGTTTATTATACTATCCATGCTATAAATATTTTAGAGGTAAAAGATATATTGAAAATTGCATAAGATACACTTAGTAAGAGTTACCTACCCTTGAACTTATAAACATTTGTTGTGCTATCCACAAGATTTTTATGAGAAATTGAGATCTCAACCCTATTAAGAAATCTTCCAATAGGATTTCTCATTTTTTATAGCCCTGGGATTCACCAAGTAAATGAGAGACACAATTAGAGAAAAAATCTCACATAATTGTGTATGTTATCATGAGTAATCCACTTATACATTGTTCTTATTTTTGTAGATTCATCTACATCATGACATCTTTACTTTTATTGTGCAGCATACTTGATACCAACAAGTTGACCGACCCAAACTATATGGATTGGTTGAGAAATTTGTGAATAGTTCTCGCCCACAAGAAAGTCTCCTATATTCTTAATACTCCTAATCTTGATCCAATTGGGGATACATGATGCCATAGAGGAGGAAAGAGCCACTTCGAACAAGTGGCAAGATGACACTATAACAATCAAATGTATCATGTTAGCTTCTATGATGAATGAGTTACAGAGACAACATGAAAGTATGGATCCACAATCCATACATCTCAATTTGAGAGAGTTGTATGGTGAGCATAGAAAAACTACTATGTATAAGATATCTAAGCAGTTATTCAATGCTAGGATGAGGGAAGGAATATCTGTACAAATCCATGTGCCCAAAATGATTAACTAAATCACTCGATTAAGTCAATTGAATTTTGTTATAAATGGTGAATAGAGCCAAGATTTGATCCTATAATCATTTTCTGATTCCTTCTCCTAGTTTGTGATTAATTATCATATGAACAAACTAAATACAAGTCTATCAAAGCTGCTTAATATGTTGAAGACAGTTGAAAGCTATTTCAAGAATAAAAATGATCCTATTCTGCTGGTGGATGAGCTTGCTAGAAAGAAGATAGGCAAAAAAGGTTCCAAGAAAAAGAAAAGGTTGAACTTTAAGGATAGCATCTCCAAGGAGAAGAAGATGAAGAATGTCTCTACCAAAGATACCTATTTTCATTAAAGCAAAAATGGGTATTAGAAGAGAAATTACAAGATTTATATTGTAAGTGTGAAGCAGTAAAAGAATGCCAAGATTGCATCTACTAAAGATTTGTATATATTAGAAACCAATTTATTATTGAGTACTTCAGCTTTAGACTTTTGGGTATTAGATACCATCTGTGGTTTTCATTTATATAACTTATTGTAGAGACTGCAGAGAATAAGAAAGCTAAAAAAAGATGATTTCAAGCTGATTGATGCTAGTAGAGAGTCCATCCAAGAAGCTGTAGAACCTATATGATAAAGTTACCTTCGAGCAAAGTTTTGAAATTAGGATATTGTTATTACATGCCAAAAATAATTAAAAATATTATTTTTGTACCTTTATTATTTGAATATGGTTATGAAATAAAAAGATAGGATAAAGGTTGATATATTTATCATTCTGGTAAATTTTATGATAATGGATATGTGGACAATGATCTCATATTTCTATCACTCAATGATAATGTTCTTCATATTGATCAAACCAAGAAAAAAAGAGAGAAGATATGAATGTCATATACCTCTGGGACTGTTGATTTGGCCATGTTAATGAGTCAATAATAAATAAGTTATACAAGAAAAAGTGTTTTGATTTATATGATTTTAAATCATATAAAATTTGTGAATCTTATCTCATGGGAAAGATGATCAAGAATCCATTTACTGGACATCAAGAAAGGGCAACTAAGTTATTAGGCCTCGTACATATAGATGTTTGTAGCCTAATAACAACCAGGATAGGGAAGGATACTCCTACTTCATCACCTTCACTAATGACTTATTAAGGTTTGGATATGTGTATTTGCTAAAATACAAATTCAAAATCTTTGATAAGTTTTGTTGGTGCAGAAATCCGTCGCCGCCGGAAGTCGCCGCAATCGAGGCCGCTGGAAGCCGCCGGGGACCTGCAAAACGAAGTCCCGCCCGGAACCGGTGGGGTGGTGGCTCCGGCAGGACCCTCCGACGGTCAAGTTAGTTTCCGACCAACAGTAATGGAGTGCTCGGAATGAGTTCCGGAGCTTAGAGGTGAGGAGGGGAGCTTAGAGAGTCGAGAGTTCAGAGAGCTTAGCCTTAGTATGTCGGGAGGGGTCCTTTTATAGCGGAGCTTAGTTGATGGTGACGGCTGTGCCGTCTGGCAGAGAGTCGTCGAGCAGCATGGAGTTTGGTACGAAAAGGAAGGCGTCGTCTGGTAGATCGTGGGAGCCATACCGGCGAGCTGTGGGCCACGTGGAATCCGGTACGGAGAGGAAGGCGTCGTCCGGTAGATCGTGGGAGCCATACCGACGAGCCGTGGGCCGCATGGAGTCCGGTACGGAGAGGAAGGCGTCGTCCGGTTTTGCTGCAGGCGACAGTTCGTCCAATGGAGTTCGGGCTTGTAACAGAGTTCGGCCGAGGGGGAAGCTGGGGGAGTTCGTCTGGCTGAAGGGTCGGCCGTCTGTAGAGTTCGGCCGCTGAGAGGCCCGAAGAAGCTCGGCTGGCCAGTTGAAGGACTTCGGTTGCCAGTTGGTTCGGCCAGGGCTCGCTGAGGAGTTCGATCCGAAGGAGTTCGGCTGCACGGGCTCGCCTGCGGTCGGTCCGAAGGAGTTCGGCCGTGGGAAGCCCGAAGGAGCTCGGCTGCACGGGCTCGCCTGGGGTCGGTCCGAAGGAGTTCGGCCGTGGGGCCCGAAGGAGTTCGGGCTCGTAGGAGAGTTCGGCTGAAGGGAAAACCCGGGAGGAGCTCGGATGGCCGAACGGGCGTCTGGGAGGAGTCCGTCTCCCGAAGAAGTCCAGCCGCTTGGAGTCCAAGGAGCTCGGCCGTCAGGAAGTTCGGCCGGCGGTGGAAGTTCGTCCTCTAGGCAGTTCGGCCCGGACCTTGGCGCAGGGGAGTTCGGCCTCTAGGCAGTTCGGCCCGGACCTTGGCGCAGGGGAGTTCGGCCTCTAGGCAGTTCGGCCGTGGTAGGGGCTCGGCCTGGCGCCTGGCGCTAAAGCTCTTCAGCGGCTACTGGTTACATTGGGCTGAGCGTCGGGCCGGGCTTCGGCAGGAGCGGGATTTATCCCCAACAATAGCCCCCCCACTCCCGAGTTCAAAAATTAAAGGAAGGGAGTACCAAAACAGGCGACTGCCGAAGTCTTCTTCCAGGCTCCGCATTTGTTGCATCCGAAGCTCGGGGGAGGTCTCATCTCCAGCCAAGATTGACGCTGAAGTTGAGGCTGAGGCTTGGGGGAGACCTCATCTTCAGTCGATGTTTGGAGTTGAAATGGAACTCGTTTCCGGCTAGAGTCGATGAAGCTGATGTTGAAGCCGAAGTAAGACTCGCCTCCTTCGGTCGAGGTCGGATTTGAGCTCCTCGGGGGCGACATTATCTTCGTCAGTTGAAGTCGACTCGAGTCGACTGAGACCTCCTATCTTGCAGCCGAGGTTGAAGTGCGCGCTCGGGGGAGATCTTATCTCCTACGGCCGAGCTGAAGTGCGCGCTCGGGGGAGATCTTATCTCCTGCAGCCGAAGTGAAGTGCGCGCTTGGGGGAGATCTTATCTCCCGCAGCCGAAGTGAAGTGCGCGCTCGGGGGAGATCTTATCTCCTGCAGTCGAAGTGAAGTGCGCGCTCGGAGGAGATCTTATCTCCTGCAGCCGAAGTGAAGTGCGCGCTCGGGGGAGATCTTATCTCCTGCAGCCGAAGCGAAGTGCGCGCTCGGGGGAGATCTTTATCTCCTGCAGTCGAAGCGAAGTGCGCGCTCGGGGGAGATCTTATCTCCTGCAGTCGAAGTGAAGTGCGCGCTCGGGGGAGATCTTATCTCCTGCAGCCGAGCTTGTTGTTCGGGAGAGATCTTATTTCTGGCCGAACTTTGCCTTCGGGATAGATCTTATCTCTGGCCGAGGTTGCGGTTCGGGAGAGATCTTATCTCTGGCCGACCTTGTTGTTCGGGAGAGATCTTATCTCTGGCCGAACTTGTTGTTCGGGAGAGATCTTATCTCTGGCCGAACTTGTTGTTCGGGAGAGATCTTATCTCTGGCCGAACTTTGCCTTCGGGAGAGATCTTATCTCTGGTCGAGGTTGCGGTTCGGGAGAGATCTTATCTCTGGCCGACCTTATTGTTCGGGAGAGATCTTATCTCTGGCCGAACTTGGCCTTCGGGAGAGATCTTATCTCTGGCCGAGGTTGCGGTTCGGGAGAGATCTTATCTCTGGCCGACCTTATTGTTCGGGAGAGATCTTATCTCTGGCCGAACTTGGCCTTCGGGAGAGATCTTATCTCTGGCCGAGGTTGCGGTTCGGGAGAGATCTTATCTCTGGCCGACCTTATTATTCGGGAGAGATCTTATCTCTGGCCGAACTTGGCCTTCGGGAGAGATCTTATCTCTGACCGAGGTTGCGGTTCGGGAGAGATCTTATCTCTGGCCGACCTTTGTTGTTCGGGAGAGATCTTATCTCTGGTCGAACTTGGCCTTCGGGAGAGATCTTATCTCTGGCCGACCTTGTTGTTCGGGAGAGATCTTATCTCTGGCCGAACTTGTTGTTCGGGAGAGATCTTATCTCTGGCCGAACTTTGCCTTCGGGAGAGATCTTATCTCTGGCCGAGGTTGCGGTTCGGGAGAGATCTTATCTCTGGCCGACCTTGTTGTTCGGAGAGATCTTATCTCTGGCCGAACTTGTTGTTCGGGAGAGATCTTATCTCTGGCCGAACTTTGCCTTCGGGAGAGATCTTATCTCTGGCCGAGGTTGCGGTTCGGGAGAGATCTTATCTCTGGCCGACCTTATTGTTCGGGAGAGATCTTATCTCTGGCCGAACTTGGCCTTCGGGAGAGATCTTATCTCTGGCCGAGGTTGCGGTTCGGGAGAGATCTTATCTCTGGCCGACCTTATTGTTTCGGGAGAGATCTTATCTCTGGCCGAACTTGGCCTTCGGGAGAGATCTTATCTCTGGCCGAGGTTGCGGTTCGGGAGAGATCTTATCTCTGGCCGACCTTGTTGTTCGGGAGAGATCTTATCTCTGGCCGAAACTTGGCCTTCGGGAGAGATCTTATCTCTGGCCGAGGTTGCGGTTCGGGAGAGATCTTATCTCTGGCCGACCTTGTTGTTCGGGAGAGATCTTATCTCTGGCCGAACTTGTTGTTCGGGAGAGATCTTATCTCTGGTTCCGAACTTTGCCTTCGGGAGAGATCTTATCTCTGGCCGAGGTTGCGGTTCGGGAGAGATCTTATCTCTGGCCGACCTTGTTGTTCGGGAGAGATCTTATCTCTGGCCGAACTTGTTGTTCGGGGAGATCTTATCTCTGGCTTCGTTGTTCGGGAGAGATCTTATCTCTGGCCGGGAGAGACCTTATTGTTCGGGAGAGATCTTATCTCTGGAACTTCTTCGGAGAGATCTTATCTCTGGCCGAGGTTGTTCGGGAGAGATCTTATCTCTGGCCGACCTTAGGTTATCTCTGGGTTCGGGAGAGATCTTATCTCTGGCCGAACTTTTGCCTTCGGGAGAGATCTTATCTCTGGCCGAGGTTGCGGTTCGGGAGAGATCTTATCTCTGGCCGACCTTGTTGTTCGGGAGAATCTTATCTCTGGCCGAACTTGTTGTTCGGGAGAGATCTTATCTCTCTCTGGCCGAGGTTGCGGTTCGGAGATCTTATATCCTGGCCGACCTTGTTGTTCGGGAGAGATCTTATCTCTGGCCGAACTTTGCCTTCGGAGAGATCTTATCTCTTGCCGAGGTTGATGCTCGCGTTAGGACGAGGTTCTCCTCCTGTTCCTAACCGAGGTTGTTCACGGTCGCTCGAGAGAGATCTTATCTCTAGCCGAGATTGATGTGCGCGCTCGGGGGAGATCTTATCTCCTGCGGCCGAGCTTCTCTCGGGGGAGATCTTATCTCTCGGGGGAGATCTTATGCGGGCCGAGGTGCGCGCTCGGGAGAGATCTTATCTCCTGCGGCCGAGCTTGTCGCTCGCGTTAGGACGAGGTTCTCCTCCTGTTCCTAACGCGGCGATTATTGACTGCTGCTCTCCTGTCATCGCATAGTTTTTGCATCCAGAAATAATATTTGCAGAGGGGAGAATTTTACCGAAGGGAAGTCGTGGACAGCGCGCTCTCGTTTGAGGGGTCGACGGGGTGTTGTTCCTCGGAGCTCCCTCGAGCAGCAAGTCCCGTCCAGACGACCTCCTCTATCTCCTGCCGGCCTTCATAATTTGGACCATGCTTCTCTTGACTTTGTCGCTGGGGATGACAATCACCGATGTAGCTAGCTCCTAGCTCCTCCCCGGGGTGGCGTTGATGACGCCGCGGGACGGCCAACCTTCTTGTCTTTTTCAGTTACGGCAGTGCCTATAGCCGATCTTCTCCTTGATTGCACATGTTTGGAGAGGCCGTAGTCCTTCAGGTCTTGGCGGTTGGCTCTTAACTTTGCCGAGAATTCGAGTTAGAGGAGCGGGTCGTAGTTGCGGAACCTTCCGGGAGGGGGGCTTCGTTCCGTCCTTGCCAGCGCCGAACTTTTTTTTGGAGGTTGAGTTGAGGAGTTCGGCTTTCCACCGAGCTTCATTTTACCTTGATGCCGAGCTTTGGGGTGAGCCCGGCTTTTCTCGCCCGAACTTCATTCCGCCTCCAGTGAACACTTTGTAGGCGGTTCCTTTGGGGGACATTCTGGAGCGTGAGTTCGGCCTTACTTGCGCCGAACTTCGTTCCACTTTCCCGCGGAAGCTTCCGCGGGAGGACTTCATACTTCTTTGTCGGAGCTTCCTCGCTGACGGGCTCATAGGTGGGTTCGGCCTTCCTCGCGCCGAACTTCATTCCGCTTCAGCGGGGGAACTTCTGCTCTCCGTTTCTCTCTTAGGGGCGATTGGGCTCCTCCCTAAGGCTGATTCCTACGCATTTCTTCGGCAATAAGTTCTGGGGTGGACGACCTCCTCATGCTGAACCCCTCAATTTGGTGCAAGCTCTTGTTGCTGGGAGATGGCGAATCGCTGACGCACCGAGATCTTTCCAGGGGCCATGTGAATGACGCCGTAAGGTGGCCGACCTTCTTGTAGTCTGGCTACGGCAGCGCCCTTAGCCGATCTTTTTCTGCTTCAGGCCGGTACCGGAGGAATTTACCCAGCCGACCCGTTCAGACGAGCTCCTCATCTTTCAATTTGAAGGCTTCTTCCGCACGGGCATATCTCTCGGCTCGAGCCAGCAGGTCGGCGAAGTCCCTGGGATACCTTTTTTCCAGAGAGAACAGCAAGCTATTTTTCTGAAGGCCGCCCTTAAGTGCGGCCATCGCGACAGACTGATCCAGGTCCCGGACTTCCAATGCCGCGGCATTGAATCGAGTGACGTAAGTCCGGATGGATTCCCCTTGCTTCTGCTTGACGCTCATCAGGGAAATCTGAACCCTCGGCTCGGTCGTCGGTTGCTGATGAAGTGGGCCGCAAACCGACTGCTCATCTGGTCGAAAGAGAAGATCGTGTTGGGCTTCAACGCCGAGTACCAGTTCCTCGCTGCTCCCTTTAAGGTAGACGGGAAGGCTCGGCACAGCACGGCATCTGAAGCGCCGTGAAGCAGCATCATGGCCCGGAAGGCCCCCAGGTGATCAATCGGATCAGAAGTTCCATCGTAGCTTTCCAGTTGAGGGAGCTCGAAGGTCGGTGGAACAGGTTCTTGCATGATTTTCTGCGAGAAAGGAGGGTCTGCACAAACGTCATCACCACGCGAGGGGGGACGAAGTTCTTCAATTCGCCGGTTCATTTCCAAGAGCCTTTGGTCCAGCAGGTCCTCACGGTCTCTGATCTCCAAGGCTTTCTGGTGAGATGGGCGCGAGGCTTCACCCTTGGTCGATCCATGATCCGAACAAGGGTTCTCCCTCCTCCGCCTCTCCAATCCGGGTATCGGAGGTCGGGCTGCCCAGGCCGGTCGCTCTTGGACCGGATCATCGACCGGATCATCCGACTTCGGAGAGTCCCGTGCCGGTCGGGCTGGCACTGGGACTTGTTGTGCAGCACCGCCTGCACCGCCTGCCTCCGTGAGACCACGAACGTGCTGGATGAGCTGTTGAACTTGAATGCTCCGTATCCACTACGGCTATAGACGGGGGCTGAGTCACCGGGGCCGGAGCAGGACAGAACGGACGAGACGGACTCGGAGAGGAGCCGTGGAAGCCCGTCGAGCGGCCGCCGCGTCGAAGCCCTTCTGGGGGGCATTTCCTCTTTCCAGAGAAGGAATTCTGAAGAGGGAGAAGAGAGATCCGGAGCAGGGGAGGGAAATCGTCGCCGAGCACTCCTTTAAGAACAAGGGAACCTCGAAGGTTTAGTCCCTTCGGTTCCCACAGACGGCGCCAATCTGTTGGTGCAGAAATCCGTCGCCGCCGGAGGTCGCCGCAATCGAGGCCGCTGGAAGCCGCCGGGGACCTGCAAAATGAAGTCCCGCCCGGAACCGGTGGGGTGGTGGCTCCGGCAGGACCCTCCGACGGTCAAGTTAGTTTCCGACCAACAGTAATGGAGTGCTCGGAATGAGTTCCGGAGCTTAGAGGTGAGGAGGGGAGCTTAGAGAGTCGAGAGTTCAGAGAGCTTAGCCTTAGTATGTCGGGAGGCGTCCTTTTATAGCGGAGCTTAGTTGATGGTGACGGCTGTGCCGTCTGGCAGAGAGTCGTCGAGCAGCATGGAGTTTGGTACGGAAAGGAAGGCGTCGTCTGGTAGATTGTGGGAGCCATACCGGCGAGCTGTGGGCCGCGTGGAATCCGGTACGGAGAGGAAGGCGTCGTTCAGGCAGATCGTGGGATGGCCATACCGGCGAGCCGTGGGCCGCATGGAGTTCGGTACGGAGAGGAAGGCGTCGTCCGGAAGTGGCGTTGCCTACAGGTGGTAGCCAGTGTCGTCCAATGGAGTCGTCGCCTGCCGCTGATGGCGATAATTCAGAGTCTCTAAGGAGAGTCCGACAGAAGGAAAGGCTGGGGGAGTTCGGTCTGGCTGAAGGGTCGGCCGTCTGTAGAGTTCGGCCGAGGGATGATTGCCGAGGAGTTCGATCGCTGAGAGGCCCGAAGAAGCTCGGCTGGGGCCAGTTGAAGGACTTCGGTTGCTAGTTGGTTCGGCCAGGGCTCGCTGAGGAGTTCGGTCCGCTAAGAGGAGTTCGGCTGCAAGCTCGGCTCGCCTGCGAGTCGGTCCGAAGGAGTTCGGCCGTGGGAAGCCCGAAGGAGCTCGGCTGCACGGGCTCGCCTGGGGTCGGTCCGAAGGAGTTCGGCCGTGGGGCCCGAAGGAGTTCGGGCTCGTAGGAGAGTTCGGCTGAAGGGAAAACCCGGGAGGAGCTCGGATGGCCGAACGGGCGTCTGGGAGGAGTCCGTCTCCCGAAGAAGTCCAGCCGCTTGGAGTCCAAGGAGCTCGGCCGTCAGGAAGTTCGGCCGGCGGTGGAAGTTCGTCCTCTAGGCAGTTCGGCCCGGACCTTGGCGCAGGGGAGTTCGGCCTCTAGGCAGTTCGGCCCGGACCTTGGCGCAGGGGAGTTCGGCCTCTAGGCAGTTCGGCCGTGGTAGGGGCTCGGCCTGGCGCCTGGCGCTAAAGCTCTTCAGCGGCTACTGGTTACATTGGGCTGAGCGTCGGGCCGGGCTTCGGCAGGAGCGGGATTTATCCCCAACAAGTTTAATGAGTACCAAAGCATAGTTGAAAAACAAACTGGTAAGAGTATTAAAACTCTTCAATTTGATTGAAGGATGAATACTTAACTAGTGAATTTCTCAATCATCTTAAAGAAAAGAGAACTCTCTCTTAATGGACTTCTTGTACACTACAATTAAATGATGTTGTGGAAATGAGAAATTATATTTTATTAGATATGGTATAGTCCATGTATGCTTCATAGATCTTCCAATCTCATTCTAGGGATATATCCTAAAAACTGCCACATACATTCTACGTAAGATATCATCTAAATATATTTCTAGCACTCCATATAAGAT
Source organism: Cocos nucifera (assembly GCA_006176705.1). Lineage (NCBI taxonomy): Eukaryota > Viridiplantae > Streptophyta > Magnoliopsida > Arecales > Arecaceae > Cocos > Cocos nucifera. The sequence continues at coordinate 2,194,709 of QRFJ01000027.1, read as the reverse complement.
AAAAAGAAAAGAGGCCAAGACTTAAACATCTGAAGATATGGAGTTGCCCTGCTTATGTCAATAGAGTTGAAGGATACAAGTTGAGTGCTAGATCAGATACGTGCAAATTTGTAGGTTATCCTAGGCAGAGTATGGATACTACTTCTACCATCCTATTGAATAAAAGATGCTTGTCAATAAGCATGCCACTTTCTTGAAAAAAGAGTTTATCCAAGAAAGGGGCAATAAAAGGATAAATGAACTAGGAGAAGTTCAAAACCTACGAACTATCTCACAACAACTTTTGGATAGTATACAAGTTGTTCCTCAACCAGTAGTGCCCACTAATGAGGTACAACCACAACACACTTTCTCTCTGAAAGTTAAAGAGAGTGCATAATGCATCTCTCAGATATAGCTATCATTGAGAATGATAATAAGCCACACATCATTGGGAATGATGATCCCATGACCTATTTAAAAGCGGTCATAAATAGTAACTTTGATAGATGGTTTGAAGCCACGAAATCTGAAATAAACTTTATGTATACCAATCAAGTATGGACTTTGGTTTATGCACCTAAGGGTGTGACCCCAATAGGCTGCAATTGGATCTTTAAGAAGAAGACTGGAGCTGATGATTGAGTAGAAACCTACAAGGCTAGGGTAGCAGCAAAAGGCTTCAAGCAAAGGCAAGATATTGACTATGAAGAAATATTTTCACCAGTAGCTATACTCAAATCCATTCATATTTTGCTTGCTATAGCTGCATATCATAACTATGAAATCTAACTGTTGGGGATAAATCCCGCGCCTGCCGAAGCCCGGCCCGACGCTCAGCCCAATGTAACCAGTAGCCGCTGAAGAGCTTCAGCACCAGGCGCCAGGCTGAACTCCTTCAGACTTCCCACGGCCGAACTCCTTCGGACCGACTCCAAGCGACCGAGCTTCAATGAAGTCCTCTCAGCGGCCGAACTCCTTCGGACCGACTCCAAGCGACCGAGCTTCAATGAAGTCCTCTCAACGGCCGAACTCCTTCGGACCGACTCCAAGCGATCGAGCTTCAATGAAGTCCTCTCAGCGGCCGAACTCCTTCGGACCGACTCCAAGCGACCGAGCTTCAATGAAGTCCTCTCAGCGGCCGAACTCCTTCGGACCGACTCCAAGCGACCGAGCTTCAATGAAGTCCTCTCAGCGGTCGAACTCCTTCGGACCGACTCCAAGCGACCGAGCTTCAATGAAGTCCTCTCAGCGGCCGAACTCCTTCGGACCGACTCCAAGCGACCGAGCTTCAATGAAGTCCTCTCAGCGCCCGAACTCCTCAGCGGACGGGCTTTAGTGGAATCCCCAAGCGGTCGTCACTCAGGAGCCCGAACTCCTCAGCAGTCGTCACTCAGGAGCCCGAACCCCTCAGCAGTCGTCACTGGGCCGAACTCCTCAGCGGTCGCCCTCATCAAATTTCGGCCGACCGAGCTCCTACCGAACTCTCAAGTGTCCAAGCCTCAGCCCAAGTCCAACAGCCGGCCGAACCCCAAACGGCCGAGCTGCGGCTTCTCAGCAGTCGAACTCTTCTGCGGACGAGCCTTAGCTGCATACCTGTTGCCAGACGCCTATGGGAGCCGAACTCCCTCCTATCTTCCTCTTCAGGAGCTCGAACTCCTCCGAAATGGGCACACGACGAAGGCCTTCAACCCTCCATTCGGCAAGCTCTGCAACCATCACCATCAGTCAGTCCGCCGCACCATCAGTCAGTCCGCCGCGGGCGATAGCGACCCACTGTCAGGCGGCGATGGCTGTCACCCTCAATCCGCCGCACACGGCACCATCCCATGAGACTGACTCCGCCGAACCTCGAGCTGCCCGACGACTCTCTGCCAGACGGCACAGCCGTCACCATCAACTAAGCTCCGCTATAAAAGGACCCCTCCCGACATACTAAGGCTAAGCTCTCTGAACTCTCGACTCTCTAAGCTCCCCTCCTCACCTCTAAGCTCCGGAACTCATTCCGAGCACTCCATTACTGTTGGTCGGAAACTAACTTGACCGTCGGAGGGTCCTGCCGGAGCCACCACCCCACCGGTTCCGGGCGGGACTTCGTTTTGCAGGTCCCCGGCGGCTTCCAGCGGCCTCGATTGCGGCGACCTCCGGCGGCGACGGATTTCTGCACCAACAGATTGGCACCGTCTGTGGGAACGAGGGACTGAACCTTCGAGGTTCCCTTGTTCTTAAAGGAGTGCTCGGCGATGATTTCCCTCCCCTTCTCCGGATCTCTCCTCTCCCTCTTCAGAATTCCTTCTCTGGAAAGAGGAAATGCCCCCCAGAAGGGCTTCGATGCGGCGCTCGACGGCTTCCGCAGCTCGATCCCCTCCGAGTCCGTCTGTCCCTGCTCCGGCCCCGACGGCCTAGGTTCCACCTGAACCCGCGGTGGATGTGAAGCAGTTCGGCCTGCTTGACCGACAGATCCGTGGCCGTGGCCTCACGGAGGCGTTGCATGCTTTACAGCAGCCTCCGGTAGCGACTCCACCAGCAAGCCCGCCATAAGGGCGTGAGAAATCAGCCTTAAGGAAGAGCCCAATCGCCCTGAAGAGAGAAACAGAGAGCAGAGGTTCCCCACCGACGCGGAAAGAAGTTCGGCTCGGTGAAAAGCCGGGCTCCCCCCAAAGCTCGGCATCAAGGTAAAATGAAGCTCGGTGGAAAGCCGAACTCCTCAACTCAACCTCCAAAATAAAGTTCGGCGCCGGCAAGGACGGAACGAAGCCCCCCTCCCGGAAGGTTCCGCAACTACGACCCGCTCCTCTAATTCTCGGCAAAGTTAAGAGCCAACCGCCAAGACCTGAAGGGCTACGGCCTCTCCAAACATGCGCGATCAAGGAGAAGATCGGCTATAGGCACTGCCGGAACCGGAAAAGACAAGAAGGTTGGCCGTCCCGCGGCGTCATCAACGCCACCCCGGGGAGGAGCTAGGAGCTAGCTACATCGGTGATTGTCATCCCCAGCGACAAAGTCAAGAGAAGCATGGTCCAAATTATGAAGGCCGGCATGAGATAGAGGAGGTCGTCTGGACTGGACTTGCTGCTCGAGGGAGCTCCGAGGAACAACGCCCCGTCGACCCCTCAAACGAGAGCGCGCTGTCCATGATTTCCCTTCGGTAAAATTCTCCCCTCTGCATAATATTATTTCTGGATGCGAAAACTATGCGATGACAGGAGAGCAGCAGTCAATAATCGCCGCGTTAGGAACAGGAGGAGAACCTCGTCCTAACGCGAGCAACAAGCTCGGCCGCAGGAGATAAGATCTCCCCCGAGCACGCACCTCGGCCGCAGGAGATAAGATCTCCCCCGAGAGAAGCTCGGCCGTAGGAGATAAGATCTCCCCCGAGTGCGCACATCGATCTCGGCTAGAGATAAGATCTCTCCCGAGCGACCGTGAACAACCTCGGTTAGGAACAGGAGGAGAACCTCATCCTAACGCGAGCATCAACCTCGGCAAGAGATAAGATCTCTCCCGAAGGCAAAGTTCGGTCAGAGATAAGATCTCTCCCGAACAACAAGGTCGGCCAGAGATAAGATCTCTCCCGAACCGCAACCTCGGCTTATCTCTCCCGAGGGCCAAGTTCGGCCAGAGATAAGATCTCTCCCGAACAATAAGGTCGGCCAGAGATAAGATCTCTCCCGAACCGCAACCTCGGCCAGAGATAAGATCTCTCCCGAAGGCCAAGTTCGGCCAGAGATAAGATCTCTCCCGAACAATAAGGTCGGCCAGAGATAAGATCTCTCCCGAACCACAACCTCGGCCAGAGATAAGATCTCTCCCGAAGGCCAAGTTCGGCCAGAGATAAGATCTCTCCCGAACAATAAGGTCGGCCAGAGATAAGATCTCTCCCGAACCGCAACCTCGGCCAGAGATAAGATCTCTCCCGAAGGCCAAGTTCGGCCAGAGATAAGATCTCTCCCGAACAACAAGGTCGGCCAGAGATAAGATCTCTCCCGAACCGCAACCTCGGCCAGAGATAAGATCTCTCCCGAGGGCCAAGTTCGGCCAGAGATAAGATCTCTCCCGAACAATAAGGTCGGCCAGAGATAAGATCTCTCCCGAACCGCAACCTCGGCCAGAGATAAGATCTCTCCCGAAGGCCAAGTTCGGCCAGAGATAAGATCTCTCCCGAACAATAAGGTCGGCCAGAGATAAGATCTCTCCCGAACCGCAACCTCGGCCAGAGATAAGATCTCTCCCGAAGGCCAAGTTCGGTCAGAGATAAGATCTCTCCCGAACAATAAGGCCAACCAGAAATAAGGTCTCTCCCGAACAACAAGCTCGGCTGCAGGAGATAAGATCTCCCCCGAGCGCGCACTTCACTTCGGCTGCAGGAGATAAGATCTCCCCCGAGCGCGCACTTCGCTTCGGCTGCAGGAGATAAGATCTCCCCCAAGCGCGCGCTTCGCTTCGGCTGCAGGAGATAAGATCTCCCCCGAGCGCGCGCTTCACTTCGACTGCAGGAGACAAGATCTCCCCCGAGCGCGCGCTTCACTTCGGCTGCGGGAGATAAGATCTCCCCAAAGCGCGCATTTCACTTCGGCTGCAGGAGATAAGATCTCCCCCGAGCGCGCACTTCAGCTCGGCCGTAGGAGATAAGATCTCCCCCGAGCGCGCACTTCAACCTCGGCTAGAGATAAGATCTCTCCCGAGCGACCGTCGACAAACCTCGGCTAGAGATAAGATCTCTCCCGAGCGACCGGAACAGCCTCAGTTAGGAACAGGAGGAGAACCTCGTCCTAACACAAGTACCAACCTCGGCCGCAGGAGATAAGATCTCCCCCGAGGGAAGCTCGGCTGCAGGAGATAAGATCTCCCCGAGCGTGCACTCCACTTCGGCTGCAGGAGATAAGATCTCCCCCGAGCGCGCACTTCACTTCGGCTGCAGGAGATAAGATCTCCCCCGAGCGCGCACTTCACTCCGGCTGCAGGAGATAAGATCTCCCCCGAGTGCGCACTTCACTCGGCTGCAGGAGATAAGATCTCCCCCGAGCGCGCACTTCACTTCGGCCGCAGGAGATAAGATCTCCCCCGAGGGAAGCTCGGCCGTAGGAGATAAGATCTCCCCCGAGCGCGCACTTTAACCTCGGCTGCAAGATAGGAGGTCTCCCTCGAGTCGACTTCAACTGACGAAGATAATGTCGCCCCCGAGGAGCTCAAATCCGACCTCGACCGAAGGAGGCGAGTCTTACTTCGGCTTCAACATCAGCTTCATCGACTTTAGCCGGAAACGAGTTCCATTTCAACTCCAAACATCGACTGAAGATGAGGTCTCCCCCAAGCCTCAGCCTCAACTTCAGCGTCAATCTTGGCTGGAGATGAGACCTCCCCCGAGCTTCGGATGCAACAAATGCGGAGCCTGGAAGAAGACTTCGGCAGTCGCCTGTTTTGGTACTCCCTTCCTTCAATTTTTGAACTCGGGAGTGGGGGGGCTACTGTTGGGGATAAATCCCGCGCCTGTCGAAGCCCAGCCCGACGCTCAGCCCAATGTAACCAGTAGCCGCTGAAGAGCTTCAGCACCAGGCGCCAGGCTGAACTCCTTCGGACTTCCCACGGCCGAACTCCTTCGGACCGACTCCAAGCGACCGAGCTTCAATGAAGTCCTCTCAGCGGCCGAACTCCTTCGGACCGACTCCAAGCGACCGAGCTTCAATGAAGTCCTCTCAGCGGCCGAACTCCTTCGGACCGACTCCAAGCGATCGAGCTTCAATGAAGTCCTCTCAGCGGCCGAACTTCTTCGGACCGACTCCAAGCGACCGAGCTTCAATGAAGTCCTCTCAGCGGCCGAACTCCTTCGGACCGACTCCAAGCGACCGAGCTTCAATGAAGTCCTCTCAGCGCCCGAACTCCTCAGCGGACGGGCTTTAGTGGAATCCCCAAGCGGTCGTCACTCAGGAGCCCGAACTCCTCAGCAGTCGTCACTCAGGAGCCCGAACTCCTCAGCAGTCGTCACTTACGAGCCCGAACCCCTCAGCAGTCGTCACTGGGCCGAACTCCTCAGCGGTCGCCCTCATCAAACTTCGGCCGACCGAGCTCCTACCGAACTCTCAAGTGTCCAAGCCTCAGCCCAAGTCCAACAGCCGGCCGAACCCCAAACGGCCGAGCTCGGATTCTCAGCAGTCGAACTCTTCTGCGGACGAGCCTTAGCTGCATACCTGTTGCCAGACGCCTATGGGAGCCGAACTCCCTCCTATCTTCCTCTTCAGGAGCCCGAACTCCTCCGAAATGGGCACACGACGAAGGCCTTCAACCCTCCATTCGGCAAGCTCTGCAACCATCACCATCAGTCAGTCCGCCGCACCATCAGTCAGTCCGCCGCGGGCGATAGCGACCCACTGTCAGGCGGCGATGGCTGTCACCCTCAATCCGCCGCACACGGCACCATCCCGTGAGACTGACTCCGCCGAACCTCGAGCTGCCCGACGACTCTCTGCCAGACGGCACAGCCGTCACCATCAACTAAGCTCCGCTATAAAAGGACCCCTCCCGACATACTAAGGCTAAGCTCTCTGAACTCTCGACTCTCTAAGCTCCCCTCCTCACCTCTAAGCTCCGGAACTCATTCCGAGCACTCCATTACTGTTGGTCGGAAACTAACTTGACCGTCGGAGGGTCCTGCCGGAGCCACCACCCCACCGGTTCTGGGCGGGACTTCGTTTTGCAGGTCCCCGGCGGCTTCCAGCGGCCTCGATTGCGGCGACCTCCGGCGGCGACGGATTTCTGCACCAACACTAACAAATAAATGTAAAGACTACTTTCCTCAATAGAAATCTTGAGAAAGAAGTCTACATGACTCAGCCAGAGAGATTTATCTCCAATAGAAGGGCAAATCAAGTATGCAAGCTAAAAAAAATTATTTATGGATTAAAGCAAACATCAAAAAGTTGAAACATCTATTTTGATAAGATAGTTAAATCATTTGACTTTATCAAAAATATGGATGAACCGTGCATGTATAAAAAGATAAGTAAGAGTGTTGTTGTCTTTTTTTTATATGTAGATGACATACTACTCATTAGAAATGATATTTCAATATTGCAATCGATCAAGACTTGGCTATCACAGAAGTTTTCTACGAAAAACTTGGATAAGGCATCCTATATACTCAGTATAAATATCTATGAGATAAATCTAAGAGGATGCTAGGCTTGTCCCAGTCTAGATACATAAATCTCATGTTGAAAAGGTTTAATATAGATGGGTGTAAGAGATGTTACTTATCCATAAGTCACAGTATACATCTCTCTAAGAAGATATCTTCTAAGACACCTAAAGAGAGAAAAAGAATGAGCACAATCCCTTATGCTTCAGCTATGGAGTCAATTATGTATGCTATGTTATATATCAGGCCTAATGTAGCTTATGCTTTGCATATATCTAGAAGAGGATCATTGAAAAGCTATGAAAAATATTCTCAAGTACTCAGGAAGGGCTAGAGATATTTTTTTAATATATGTGGATCAGATCTGAAACTAGAAGGATATATAAATTCTACTTTTCAATATGATCCTAATGATAGCTAATCCATCTCGTATTTACTCTATATAGAGGAGCAGTGAGTTGGAAGAGTTCCAAATAGCAAATTGTAGCTGACTTAATTACTGAGGTAGAATATATTGCTGTAAGTGAAGCTCCTAAGGAAGCCATCTAGATAAAGAAGTTCATCATAAAGTTGGATGTGATTCCACAAATTGAACACCCTATGCCACTTTATTATAACAATACTGGGGCTATTGCTCAAGTAAAGAAACCAAGGTCTCATCAAAAATTCAAGCACATCCTAAGACGATTTCATCTCATTCATAAAATTATTGAAAGACAAGATATGATCATAGAGTGAGTTGACACCAAGAACAACATAGCAGACCTGTGCACTAAAGCCTTATTATAGCAGTAATTTGACTACCACCTTGATAGCATGGGCATCAAGTATAAGAGCAATTGGCTTTGGTGCAAGTGGAAGATTGAAAAAATAGTGTCATGCAAGCCTATCGCATAAATGATATAATTGGATTTTTCTATTTTATTTTTCTACTCATATACATGACATTGAGTCATAGGATAGCTCCAATCAAAAATATTTCTAATCATAGGATCATTGAGTCGGGGATCAATGATATCAGTAAGACTGACACATCTTATATATACTCAAAAAAAAGGATGATTGATCTCATAATCATTTATGTAGAGACATTAATATAAGAGTGTGGGTGCTCATTTAAGAATTTTACTAAACTAACTCAGAGGGAGAACATCTAATAGAGCCTTATAAGCATATTAATAGATGATTCTCTGGTGGGAGTGGTGCAAGTGATCCTTAGACTTGAGATTATCATCGTACCTTGTGTATAGAGATCTATATTTTGGTCCATTCCCTAGCATGACTCTTTGAGACATGTGGGATATTCTGGGCATAGTGAAGCAAGCATGGAGATTGTGAGTAGTCAATAAGTAATCGATCATTTCTTATAAGAAGAGAGAACATTCTATGTGATCTCATAGGATGATGACTCAAAAAGTCTTTGGCCAAAGCATGATAAAAATGAGAAAGAGTTTTCAATGTTTCATCAATTGAGTCATCATCAATAGATCGAGGTACATATGGATAAGTATTTGGGCTTGATATGATTCCATACCAATGGCTTATATGAGATGTTATGTAATCGAAAGATTGAATTACATAATAATTTTCTATGAAAAAATGTTTTGATTTTCTAACAAAATTTTACATCTTTTAGGTAGTCATAACACGTTGGTAGATATCAATTATGACTTATAGGCTCTTATGAATTAAAGAGTTTCATTTAGCAATTAATTTGAAGGTGTTCTGATTAATTTTTGCACTTAGGCTTAACATGTTTTAGACCTAATTAATTAAAAGAGTTTTAACTAAGTTAGATGGACATGAGCTTGGGCCTACTGCTGGCAAGATATGAAATCCAATAGGTTACACACTTATAAAATTGTTATTAAGGACTTAAGATTAGACCTTGGAAGACTTAATTGAAATAATTTCTAAAGTTATAGATTTATGAAAAATCCTAGAGGGCTATAAATAAGTATGCTAGTATATGTTATAAACCTAGAATAACACTAAGACAACTCCATGCTTAAGAGAGCTCCATGCCTAAGAGAATTGACACCAAAAAGGAGATCTCACACCCAAGCAATCTCACGCTCCAAGAGATTGCTCACAGCAAAAAGAAAAGAAAAAGAAAAGGAGGTGGCCAAATTCTTTAAGAAGGAATTCAGCAATAGTGGAGAGGAAGAAGTGCCTGATCAATTCCTGTGTGGACTAGTATTGGAGGGATTCAATTGGATGCCTAGTAAAAATTAAACAAGCAAGCAATCCAAGATCTTTTTGGTGTTAGATGTATGATCCGGAAAGTCAATTATTGGCAGACATATTATAATTTTTTAGAACATAAATTTATACTTAATTTATTAAAATTATAATTATGGATAATTATTTTCATTCTAAAGTAATGTATCCTAAAATCGTCTAAGAAATTAATGGTCAATGACACATATTCTCAAGAGTTGAGAATTTAAGACATATATCATTATAAATTAATTTCTAAATTACTCCCAATTAATGATCATCATAGGGATGGTGATAGATCTGATTAGACTGATGTACAAATTATTTTTCTTTTGGATAGATAGGTCTTCAGTCTATAATGTGGGGACACTGGAGCGAGAGTGCAAGTGGTTGATATATATCAATGGTACTGAGCATGACCAAGAAGAGAAATCACATGGATGCCTCCTCGCTCGTCAATGACATGTCGATACTGTAGTTGTATGAGTGGTTCTTTGATCTGAGGTACATCAACTATTCATCTCGAGGATGCTATAGTTTGAATGCACCATAACTCGGTCTTCTAGCCATATGGAACCTTAAGGTGTAGGTTGGCTACAGTACATTCACTATAAGAATTTAGTTACACCAAGAGAGAATCTATCGACCTTAGTAGTTGAGTAATCCTATGCAACTTAAAAAGTTGAGTCCATAAGTCTGTGGCCACAGCAGTATGATTATGGAAAGAAGTTTTCATTGGACTCATGATTAGACTCGAGCTAATTAAGTCTAGCATATGATGGATGCTTAAAATTTAACGAGATTCCATGACCTATATCTTGTTAGGATGCTCGATAGAAGAATTTGATCATACTGTAACTATACCTAGAGATTTATCTTTTCAATTCTGATGGCTTGCCACTACATATTGCTAGATACCACTGATGGATTGTGAGAGCTCACTAAGATCATTCTGGATCGATGATCCTTGATGAATGTGAGTTAAAATTATTTCAATCCATTGAAAGAAGTTTAATTATACTATAATGGAGATTATGGTATATCTCACTACCAAAATAGAATTGAACCTATGAGGTTACACAATAAGAGATTTAATCTTGGATTGACCAATTAGGCTTGCGAAGTCATAATTGGAATAGGATTTGGTAAAATCCTATAAGGTTTATGCACACTATGCTAGCATATGGTTAAACCTAAATTTTTCTCTTGACTTAATTTCTTATTTGATAAGGTTTAGATTAAGTCAATAGCCTTATTCCTAACCTAATTTATTTGGATCAAGAGGGACACCACATTGGACGCCTCAATAGGATTGGGTCTAGCCAATTAGTTGGCTCATTTCCTCTTTTACTCCCTTGACTTGACGTAGATTTTATAAAAAGGATGCATGCCACCTCTGGATGAGATTAAGAGGGGCACACGCCTTGGCATGTTCCAGGTGCGCTCACCATTGGCATCCATGTGGAGGAATGGAAGGAGCACATGCCCCTCTCTGATTTCAGCATGTGGAGAAGGGAGAGAGGGCATAGGCCCCCTCTCTTTCTTGCTTGGATGAGGATAAGTGGCTGCCAAGTATTGGTGCCCACTTTACTTACCTTTTTAGGAGGGATCACATACCATTTAAACCCAATTTTCTTTGGAAGAAAATTAGATTAAATGGAATGTATTGTTATTTGATAACAACCAGCTATTTTATCTCATTTGGTTTAAATTTTGAATTCAAATCAAGGATCTATAAAATAGATAGCCTTTTAGGATTTGCTAATGATAAAAAATCTAATTTTCATCTTCTCTCGCTGTGTCCATACCCCCTCTCCCTCTTCCATCTCCATTGCACGTCCAAAAGATTGGGCGTCCCTATCTTTACATGCCTAAGATAGTTAAGCGAGTCCTATTCTATGCCAAAAAGAAGAAAGTGAGATGTCAAGCATTGAGATCATGAGAAGAAAATCAAAAGTTGATCTAGGATTCAGAATGGCTACAGATCATCTTGGAGAAGACGGATCTACCAAGAGAAGGACGATCCAAGGTTAATCCTGATAGATCCCTGTAGAGGCTGGGCATGTGCGCAGCTCAAAAGTGAATCTCCTCTAGATCCATGAAAATTGGATTGCGGTGTTCATCTATCCATGTAAGGTGATAATAAGATTATCACATCCTCTTTAGCATGCTGATTTCTTATATTGATTTTCTGATTTAGGTCTATGTATCCAATGTTGGATCAATTTTTGTTTTTAAATCTACTACTTCTACAATCAATCAATCTGGTATGCAATCCGATCCTTCAACTGATATTAGAGTCAAGTTATTGTGATCATAGATCTAAGTTAGATTCATTTTCAGATGAGATCTGAAGTTTGTTGTAGATCTAAAAGGAGTTTTAGATTGGATCAGCATGTTTTTATATATATGAGATACATATACTTGCATATGAAATATGTAGATTGAATCATAAATATAAGATATGTTGATTTAGTTTGTTCTGAGTAGTCTAGTATTCGGAATGGGTATATCACTATGGCCGTCCAGTCATAAGAGGAAGCAGGGATTAAAGTTCCTTTCTTGTCTAATCGATAGGTTCTCTTATGGCGTGTAGGGGTGCCGCTTGTGATGTCTCATGAAGAAGAATAGTGAAAAAAAAAATTATATGCAAAATTTTAGATCTATAAATAAGAATTAAAGATCTAAACATAAACTTTAAAGATATAAAATTTAGAATTAAAGATCTAAAAATTTTATGTAGTTTTGCATGAATTAAATTTGCATGAGATGCATAGATCTAAAAATTGTGATTACAATCTATTTCTATGTGAAGCATGAGATGTTTAGATCTGAAATACATGTGATATATGGTGTATGATCTTGATTAAATCATTCTTATGTTAGATATTTTAATTAATGGCTATAGATTCTATCTATTATGTAAGCCATTGTCTTTAAGGTTAATCTAGAATTATCCTGATATAAGGTTGCCCTGGCATAATAGTATATGGTTGTCCTAGAATGAGACTAGATCAATCATTAATCGAAATTAAAATCATCTATTATATAAAATGATTTAATCACACATGAATCAGATGGACAATCGGGCTAAATTTCATGAAACCTATGGCCGGCATGCCTGTCGAGTCGACTCATGCTCTATTCGAGTCGACTCATGTTTATTGGAGTCGACTCGAGACCCTAGTGAGTTGGTGAAGAAAAATTCTGATTTTTCGGACCAGGTTCGTTCAGATCTGATCGAATCAAGAGATATATTTTAAAATTTTTTTCTTTAATCCAGATCAGATCTAAGATATTTTAGATTTGATTCTTATTATTTTAATAATTAAAATAAATTTAGATAAATCAAATTAAATTTAATTTACCTTGAAGTGGGTAATCCTATTACCCGTTAATGATCCTATAAGCAGCGAAAGGTTCTGGATCTAGCCACATAAGTGCCTGGCCTCTATCGATATCTACTCAGGCTGGATCTGAAGATTCTCTTCTTCTCTATCACATCTCCAAAAATTAAATCTGGATCTGATCTGGAGGATCTTCAAAATACCTTTCGAAGATCTGCAGTTGTCCTTTGCAGCAGCACAGCCTTCTAGCTTTCAGTCACCTTTCTCTCGTCTAGATTGCACCAACAAAGAATCCAAACCACTTTGGGCATGGAGAGGAGAGGGAGAAGATGGATTTGGCATGGAGGAGGAGAGGAGAGGAGGCCTTGGGGCATGGGAATTGAATTCCTTTTCCAATGCTCTTTGGGTTGGGCGCAGGATCTTATTTATAGACTATGCATGATCCAACTCCTCTTCTTCTCAATCAATCATAATCCTTTATAAAATCAGATCTAAATCTGATTATGAAAATAGAGTCCCTTGGATTTCTCCTTAGATGGCACCTAAGATCAGTCAAAGTTGGTTCTTAGAAGAACTCTAATTAGAATTCAAAAAAGAGATGGAGTCCCTATCCAACAGAGACTCCTAGGCGCCTCCAGCTTGGGTGCATGCTAGGGTGGCATGCGCTCCTCCTTGCCAGGTTCTGGTAGGGGGACAAGCCCCCATCAGCTCTCCAATAGGTGCATGACACATGGATAGAAGTCAAAGTGTCAATGGTCAACATTTGACCAATCAAATATTAACTTTTGACCAAAGTCAAAGAACGAGAAATGGTAGGTGACCAAAAATGATAGGTAATGTCTTACAAAATAAGACAATCTTTTCTGACCTGAACAAGCTCAAGTCAGACCAAGTAAAGGCCTCTAATTGAACATAAACTCCTTTGGATCAATCACCATCCTCGTGATGATCCTATGGTCGGGAGCATTTTATGAGTTAATAATGATTATTCATGTCTTAAATTTTTAACTCTTGAAAATATGAATTATCATTACCATTAACTCAAAGGATGTATCACAGACACTGAAAATACATATGTGATAGAAAATAATCTATTTTATTAATTTAGTTAAAATTATAATTTTGTTCCTAGAAGTGTATTACAAGTGTCAGCCAATTCTGGCTTCCAGGGCACATATATCTAATAGTTGGCTCATTTGTAGATGAGCTGATTCAATGCAGCAGGCTGAGGCTTGTAGTTTCTATTCGTCATAGATGAGTCAACTCAATCTCATAGTTGAGATGACTCACTGTGATGAGTCGACTCGAGTTCCAGGGTGAGTTGACTTAAGTCTGCAGATAGCAAAATTATATAAGATATAATGTAAATTGGTTTAGATTAAAAATTATTTTGACATCTAAACTAAATCCATGTTCATAATGCACTTAATTGAGAATTAAGATTTGAACATATAAGATCTAAAATTATGGATTTAAGATCTAAATTTCATTGCATAAGACATGGGGCTATAGGTATGGGTTGAACAGATTAGGTCTTATGATTGACTATAATTAGGTTCTTTGATTTAATCAGATTAAAACCCTTGTCAATTTTGAGTAGTTGATTGAACCTAATCAACTATTGGTTAGAATTAGATCATAAGGGCTCAAAGTTGAGTTTAGTTGTAGTTCGTTGCATCAATTCATATTTTAATATGAATTGATTAACTCAAGACCAAATTTGGCTCAATGGTTCAAGCCCAAGTTATTAGATTGACCTATTTGACTATGATTGACCAATTAATGTCTAAAGTAAGTTTGGCATTTTGACCGATGATTTTTAATTGGGAGCATGCTTATCTAGCCAACTCATTGGTGTCTAAGGCAAGCATCGGTAGACCCTTCCACCAATCTCACTTACATGACCAACTTGGTCGATCATGTCTTGAATAAGGTTGCTTAGTCATTCGAGTTCACCCATACCAACTAGATTAGATCGGACATGAGATATGCTAACCTAAACTAGGTAGATCAGATATGAGATGTGTTGATCTAAACTAGTTTGATCAGACATAAGATGTGCTAAACTAAATCAGGTTAGTCAGAAATGAGAAGTACTGACCTAAATCAGACCTAGTCATTTACATGAGAGTATGTGACTATGTAGAAGAGACCTAAATAAAACATCCTCAATAATATTAAGTCGAGAGGTCTTTCACCATTATAGAGTGGTGTGCCATCTTCGATGTTGATTGTTCTCGACTGGATACAGTGGTTCAGTTTCGTCAGGAGAAAAGCAACCATTCTATTATTGTGGGATGAAGATGGGGTTGGGCCCACGATCTGTCAGGTGAGGGTCCAATGATGACTTCACTCGCGCCAATGGTGGGTCTGTCTTAACTAAGGAATGAGGCCAAGATCTATCAGGTGAGATCTCAGGACTTAGAGACCAAGTCTGCTGCAATTTGCATGAGATGCATTGGATAAGAGTTATCCACCTATTGGTTGACACATTCACCAAGATTTATCAAGCAAGGTGGTGTGTCAGTCAATGGGACTGTAGTATCCACTAGAAATCTTAACTTGTGTAGGGGTTCCTGCTTCCTAATCTGATGAGTGTTGGGATCCGATGAAATAGTGAAAATCTAATTTATTTTTTAAAGTTCCTAGAATAAAGTTTAAAATCTAGTACAAATATCTAATTGGAATCCTCTTCTCTCTTCAGTTTATTACTCAGCTTCAAATCCCTTTAGACTGGGACTCTCTCAAATTATAGTAGTTGCTAAATTATTTGATTTGATCAAATATTATGATTGAGTCCTGATCAAGTTAAATTAGATTTAATTTAAAAAGATTCAAGTTTGAGTTTGACTCAGACTAGGTTTTATTAGTCTAATGGGATTGGACTTCATAAGTAGTTGACTTATCTTGAAACCCAAACCCAATTGGAGTGGACCAAGTCCAAGTTTCAACTGATTGACCGTGATGAACTACAAGAACTGGCTTAGCAACTTCTGAATGGTTCTGATCTCTAGAAAAGGTTAGGATATGTTCTAGACCAGAATTCTCTTGTGTTACTAAACTATCCAACCGCTGAAATGTTCAGTGCTTAATTATCAGATGGATGATGGCAATTAGATTAGATGCTATTTCTTGGCCTTAGTGTCAGCATGAGAACATCAAGAATTTAGGGCTATGACAACTAACCTACAAGAGTTGTATGTGAGCGGAGCCTGACTGCATGTTAAGTAGTCAATCCATGATCATTTTTGACAATGGTTAAGGACCTGAATAAGCTTGAGAAGCTTATGATGACCATGCATAAGGAACTCAAGTGGATTTGATACAACAGTCCTTAATAGTTCATTTGGTCGATTTATAGTAAACTACCATGTGAATGATAATGATAGCACATTATCAAAATTGTTAAACATGTTGGTGATCACTAAGAAAATCTTGAAAAGTTCAAGGGGTTGTGTTCTTATTATGAAAAATCTAGCTCTAGGAGAGAGTTTCTTAGAACAAGAGGACTACAGAAGAATGAGCCAAAGAAGGATCTTCTCAAGGAGAAGGCGTCAGGCAAAGAAATGAGTTTCTGCTATGGTGCTGATAACCACTCTGATGGGAATTGTCCTTTTACTTGGATAGCCTAAAGAGGAAGGATAACATACATTGTCAAGGTATGCATGTTATATCTATTTACATGTTGATGTATTCATATAGTGAGTGTGCCATAGAATTTGAGAGATCTACGGATGTGATAAACCAAAGTATATATGGTATCTCAGACAAGGTTATTAAGATGAGGATGGGATATACAAATTTGGAAAGGGGGTGTCTCTTTGACACATGAATTATAAGTTTGTGGATCTTGTCCTTAAGGAAAATTGACCAAACTACTCCTTGTAGGATATGGGGAGAGGACCACTATATACAGGCCTATTTGATGGAAAATCCCTTAAGGTTCTTTGATTGGATCGAGAAGGTGAATATCTTAGTGAAGATTTTGGAACTATCTCATAGAAATGGCATAGTCTCGTAGTGAACTCCTCCAGGTATGCCTCAGCTCTATGAGATATCAAGAAGAAGGATTAAGATTCTATTGGATATGGTTCGGTCCATAATGAGGTTCACTCACTAATCTTTACTTCTTTAGGAACATACTTTAATCTATTGAATAGGATACTAATTGTACTTTCCAATGGATCATAATGTAATTATAACCCATCATGCCATATTCTAGAAAAATAGTTTATCCACGATAGTGGTAATGGGAGGACATTAAAACCTATTCATTCTAAGCCGGTTAGTATTGTACCTCTTCCACCCCTAGTAGGGTCTCTGCCTTCGAAAAGATACTTGGTTATGCTTTTAGAGGATGTAGAGAAAGTGTTCCTTATGGAAGATAGGGATCAAGTAGTTGATTCTAAGACCTATGACAAGGCAATATATGACATCGATTCTGAGAAATGGATGGAAGCATTATAGTCAAAGATTGACCTGACGCATTCCAGCCAAATCTGATCTTAGCGGATCCACTGGAGGATATTGTATCCATTGGATGTAAATAAATCTACAAAAAGCAATTAGATGTAGTCGGATGTGAAAATTATTTTCTTAATAGATATCTTGTGAAGATATCTTTGTGGATCAGCCTAATAGATTTCATTTTCAATGATGGAGATCACAAGATCTACAAGCTGCATGGATCCATTTTGGATTAATGCAAGCATCTTGGAGTTGGATTGATGCGATTAAAATGTTTGATTTCATCAAAAATAAGGAAAAACCTTGAGTTTCCAAATAGATCAGTGGGAGGATAAGATTCGTCTGATTGGAAAAGGTGTTCCTATGTTGACTTTGGTCAAGAGTTGGTTGTCAAAAGAGTCCTCCAGAAAGATCTAGGGATAGCATCTAGAAATGAAGGTTTGTAGAGACATATCTGATAGGATGCTAGGCCTTTCACAAGAAAAGTATATAAAGAAGGTGTTGAAGAGGCTCAGCATGGAAACTCCAAGAGGGATTTTATCCCTTAGACATGGCATTAGTCTCTTCAAAAAGATGTGTCCTAGCACATCTAAGGAGATTTAGCTCATGAGCTAGATCCCTTGCGCTTCAGCTAAAGGGAGCCTCAAGAATGTCATGCTATGTACTCGACTTAATCTTGCTATGAATGTCACAAGCAAACATCAGTTGAATCCAGGTATAGGACATTGGATAGCTATTAAGAATGTTCTTAAGTACTTGAGAAGCACTAAGGATTAGCTCTTGGTTTAAAGAAGGATTTTGAGTTGTGGGATTTATGGGTACACATGCTCAAATTTTATGTATGACATTGATTGTAGAGAGTTTACATCAGGATGTGTGCAATATGAAAATTAGTAGATTAGAAGAGTTCCAAATAATCAATTATTATAGGAAGCTGAGTTAGTCATCATTTCCAAAGGTGCTAGGTAAGATCTTCTAGTCCATGTATTTTTGTTGCATTTGATGTTATGAGATGGCATCATAGTGATAGTCTTGGCACCATAGCTTTTAGCTTATGAAGCCTTGGTCTCACCAGAATGCCCAGCATATGGAAAAGGGGACTTTAAATAATACGTGATTACCTCAACATCAAAGATATCAAGGTAAAGAGAGTTGACCCCATGGAATCATGGTGGATCCACTGACTAAGCCATTTAGCCAGCTATAAAATGAAGTCTATCTTGAGAAGATGGGACTTAAATTCATTACCAATTGACTTTTGGTCAAGTGAAAGATTATTAGATGTGTGATCTGAAAAGCCAATTATTGACAAACACATAATTTTTTAGCACATAAATTTATACTTAATTTATTAAAATTATAGTTATGGACAATTATTTTTATTCTAGAGTAATGTATCCTAAAATCATCCAAAAAATTAATGGTCAATTACACATATTCTTAAGAGTTGAGAATTTAAGACATGTATCATTGTAGATTAATTCTTAAACTGCTCCTAGTCAATGATCATTATAGGAATAGTAATGGACCCGATTAGACTGATGCACGAGTCAACTTTTTTTTTGGATAGATGGGTCATAAGTCTATAGTATAGAAATACTGAAGCAAGAGTGTAGGTGGTTGATATAGATCAACGGTACTGAGCACAACCAAGAATGAGAAGTCATATGGATGCCTACTCACTCGTCAGTGACTTTTCGATGCTGTAGTTGTGTAAGTGGTTCTCTAACCTGAGGTGCATCAACCATTCATCTTAAGGGTGCTATAGTTTGACTATACCGTAACTCAGTCTCCTAGCCATATGGAGCCTTAAGGTATATGTTGGCTGTAGTATGTTCATTATAAGAATTGAATTGCACCAAGAGGGAATCTATCGATCTTAGTAGTTAAGGAGCAGTCCTATACAACTTAAGAGGCTGAGTTCAAAAGTCTGTGGCTATAGCAGCATGATTATGAAAAAAAGTTTTCATGGGATTCATGATTGGACTCGAGCTAATTAAGTTTGACATATGATGGATGCTTAGGGTTTAACAAGATTTCATGATCTGCATCCTCTCGGGATTCTCGATAGAAAAACTTGATCACACGGTAACTACATATCTCTTCAATTTTGATGGCTTGTCACTACATATTGCTAAATATTAGTGATGGATTGTGAGAGCTCACTAAGATCATTCTAGATCGACGATCCTAGATGGATGTGAGTTGAAATTATTTTAATCCATTGAAAAAAATTTTAATGATATTATGATGGGGATTATGGTATATCTTACTACCAAATAGAATTGAACCTATTGAAGAAAATGTGCAGGATTTTTAGCTCTACTTTCAAAAATTTTTTGGAAAATCATATATAGTGAAAACTATTAATAATCAAATTAACAATGAGAGCTACAGATCTAATCTAAAAAATCCTACACGCTATAGGATCTAATGTATCATATATGCATGCATATCTAAAAAATAAAATAGCAACTATAGTAAAACTATTTTACTATTTCTACGTGTTCAGAACACGTTACCTTTTCACGAGTAGATAATCTTCGTAATTTGATCTCCTTCATGTAGATCTGATTGCCGTGATGCAACCATAGATGCATCTAACCTCCATGGATAATCCATACGAGATTCTTATCCCGACCAGTTCCTTCCGAGTGCTAGCTCGCTATAAGAACCTTTGATGGCTAATTTTAGATCGAACTCCTTCAATCTTCTTCACCAGCTCTTTGGACGCTCCGGTTTGTCGATGAATGTACAAGATGATGAAGAGGAGATCTTTTTGGTTGGATCTATGAGGTCACGATCCTCATAACTTACAAATTTGAATCCTGAATCCTAGATAATTTCTAGGGTGTGCACTCACCCAAAAACCCTTGGCAACACTCTTGAAATTTCTCTCAAGAAACTCTCGATATTTTTATGCACAATCAGATGGACCTCATGGAGAGGGACTTCTCTTCTTAGATTCTTCTTAGATTGCATTGCACACCCCTTCACAAAACTTCTTTTAATCTACACCAAAAAGAGTAGAGTGCACATGGAAGGATAAGGATCAGGTGGTTGCTTATTAGAATTCAAACTCCATTTGAATTCAAATAATAACCATCTGATTTTATCCACTTAAGGACATGAGAAGGATGGGAATGCACGCTCTTGTGCATGAATTTTTTTATGAGAATTCTCAATTCTCGTGGAGAAAAGGTTGGATGCAAGTTTTGGTGAGGTGGCGTATGGGAAGACTAGTCAAACTAGTTTTAATCTTGTCCTCTAATCGAACCAATCCAATCCAAATTAGTTAGGCCCAATTAGACCAAATTAAATCTAACTTATTTAGGCTTAATTAGATTCAGTTAAATCCTAGTCAAATCAGAAATTAATCAAGCCAAACCTCTGATCAAATCAGGGATTAAATCTTTTTGACGATTAGATCATCTTATAACCTAATTAGATCAAATCCAAATGAATCCAATTCAATTGGTCTTGATCCAAAAATAATCACTCAATCAAATTGAGTTAATTAGTGATCAAATCACTAATTAATCTTCTCTTGATCAACTATTAGATCGAATAGAAACCTCTAATGTGTGTGATCCTACAGATTCGAACCTAAGCCGACAGCACAGGAACCATTTTCTTGAACTAATCGAAGTGACCATCTAGCAACGGTACCCGATGTCTGGATATACCGAATAGTACAATCACAACATTCAGAATCTATGTGAATATGGTTACTGCATAATTCATCCCTTTGATCTTTATGTATATGATGACTTTAAAGTTTGACTGTCAATCCTAAAAGATACATCCAAATCGTATCTCAAAGTAATTAGTCCTGTGACCCCTCACAAGGACTACTTGGCCAAAGCTTTGCTAAATTGAAATACTATTGAACACAGCTCCTGAGTCAAGGAGTGGTCAATCCCATCATGACTCACGTACTGACTTCTCAAGTACTTGACTATACCCAAAAATCTTCCATCACTGAATTAGAAATTCTGGTAGTCCGACAATAAAGCACAGTGAGTTCCTTGGAAGTCATCATGGTGATCTCAAGTTGGAGGAACACTTATGCCCATATTCCATCAAAGCAATTTTTGATAGCAGAAAAGCTCCAAAGTTGATCACGTTCAGTACAGATGTACTCTTATATCTCATCTGCATGTCATACCAGTGTCTTCATACTCATTGATTAAGAAAATAACCAACCTATATGGCACACAACGATCTATACTTGATAAACATTATCATCCTTAATGATAACGTATCAATTGATCACGAACATATTTAAGGACTAAATAATAAATCCTTCTTTATCGATTCTAAATTATCCTAAAGAGTTCATCACAATAAATAGAAGTTCATTAGAAGATGAAAGATTTATAATAAAAAAGCCAAAATAATTTTTATTTAATTAATAATTTATATATAATTATATTAATTAGCTCAATCATCAATAGGTTGACGATTGACTTTGGAACACTATTCCCAATAATCTTTCACTTGGTCTAAAGTCAATCGATGCAGTATTGTATACCCATCTTCGACTTGAAATTATCGAACTCCTTCACTGCAATGGCTTTAGTGAATGGATCGACTAGATTCTTCTTTCCATCGATCTTCTAAAAATCAACGTCACCTCGATCCATGATCTTTCAGATAAGATAGAAGTGATGCAGAATGTGCTTCGTCCGCTAGTGTGCTTTGGGTTTCTTCACTGGAGCAATGGCTCCAAAGCTATCGCAGAAGAGCAGAACTAGACCATCTAGAGAGGATGCTACTCCGAGTTCGATGATGAACTTTTTCAGAACACCACTTCTTTGACAACATCTGATGCAGCAATATACTCTGCCTCGCATACTGAATCGGCCATGGGTGTGCTATTTAAAACTTTTTCAGTAGACAGCACCACCATTAAGGATAAATATATATCCCGACACACTCTTGCTATCATCATGATCAGACTGAAAATTTGAGTCTGTAAATATCATAAGTTTCAAGTCCGATTCATCATAAACAAACAACTGGTCCTTAGTATTTCTCAAATACTTTAGGATGGTTTTAACAACCTTCCAGTGGTTCTCCTCTGGATCAGATTGGTGTCTACTCACTATCCCTAGTGAGTATGCCATATCTGGTCACATACATGTCATAGCATACATAATAGAATCCACTATCAAAGCATATGAAATTCTATTCATACGCTCTCTCTCTCTTGAGGTGTTGTCGAATAATCTCTCTTTGAGAGAAAAATTTCATGGCCTATTGGTAGATAGTCCTTCTTAAAATTCTCCATACTGAACCTCTTCAGCACAGTATCTATGTACGTAGACTAGGACAATCCAAACAATCTTTTAGATCTATCTTTATAGATCTTCATCCCTAAGATGTAGGAAGTTTCTCCTAGATCCTTCATGGAGAACTGTAACGATAGTCAGATCATTATTTCTTGTAATGCAGGAACATCATTCTTGATTAAGAGAATATCATCCACATACAGAATGAAAAATATAACTGCTGGACCATTAGCCCACTTATATATGCAGGACTCTTCTTCATTCTTAATGAAGCCATACGTCTTGATTGTTCTATCAAAATGTATGTTCCAAGTCTGATATACCTACTTCAGTCCATAAATAGATCTTTGAAACTTACATACCTTAGACTCATCTATGGATGTGAAACCTTCAGGTTGTATCATATGCACCTCTTCAGTCAGCTCTCCATTTAGAAAAATTATTTTTACATCTATTTGCCAGATTTTATAATCCAGATATGCAGCTATCGCAAGCATGATCTGAATGAACTTGAGCATTGCCATAGGAGAAAACATCTTGTCATAGTCTATACCATAATATTGACGATATCCTTTGATAATTAGACGGACTTTATAAGTCTCCATCTTTTCGTCTGCACCTATTTTTCTTTTGAAGACCCACTTACATCCTATGAATTTTATCCCTTCGGGTGGGTCAATCAATGTCCATACTCATTGACCTTCATAGACTCCATTTTGGATCTCATGATCTTAAGCCATTTTTCAGAATCAGATCTCTGCATTGCATCCATGTAGGTGATCGGATCCTCATCGTTCTCATCGAATTCGATAGGATCTCCATCCTGGACCAAGAAATCGTAGTATCTTTCCGGCTGATGTGGTACTCTACCAAATCATCTTAAGGATGCAGGTGCAGTAAGCTCCGAGTCTGATCAAATCAAATCCGATTCAGATTTAGCTACTTATGTCGGTTCTTCCACTTGTCGCATTTTCTCAAGTTCGATCATAGAGGCATTAGTCCCTTCACCAAGGAACTTTTTTTCTAAAAAAACCATCTTAAGGCTGACAAACAATTTTTGTTCATCAGCTAGGTAGAAATAATACCCTTTGATCTCTTTCGGATACCTAATAAAGCTACACTTGTTAGACCTAAATCCTAGCTTGTCCGTTACTAAATATTTGACATAAGCCAGACACCCTCAAATCCTAAGATGCAAGAGTACTGGCTTACGCCCTGTCCACATCTCATATGGCATTTTAGAAATAGACTCACTCGGAATCCTATTCAAAATATAATAAGCTAACTCAAGTGCATATCCCTAAAAGGAGATCGATAGACCGGTAAACCCCATCATAGATCGAACCATGTTCAATAAGGTCCAATTCCTCCTTTCGGACACACCATTATGCTGTGGTGCTCCAGGAGGAGTCCATTGAGAGAGAATCTCATTCTTCTCAAGATATGTTAGAAAATCACTAGAAAGGTACTCACCCCCTTGGTCAGATCAAAGAGTTTTAATACTCTTTCTAGTTTGCTTTTCTTCTTCATTATGGAATAGTTTGAACATTTCAAATGACTTTGACTTGTGCTTTATTAAATAGACATATCCATACCTCAATAGATCATCTATGAAGGTTATGAAGTAAAAATATCCATCTCTAGCACTTGTACTCATGGGTCCACATACATCAGTATGTACTAGATCTAGGAGTTCACTGGCACGTACACTCTTTCCAATAAATGGTGACTTGGTCATCTTACCAAGAAGATAAGACTCATAGGTCAGTAGTGATTCACAATCACTAATCTCAAGAATTTTTTCTTAAGTCAACTTGTTTATTCTGTTCTTATTGATGTGACCTAGCCTACAATGCCAAATATAGATATTTGATACATCATCTATTCTAGAATGTTTATCGAAGGTTTGGACTATGTTGATAGGCTGTGATAATAGATAAATTTCGTTATTCAATTGTCCAACATAAACTATAACATCATACAAAATGATATCATAAAAATATATCTTTATTGAAAACTGATAACTGTTCTTGGCCAAAAGGCCTACAGAAATTACATTCAATAAAAAACTTGGACAAAACTGACAATCACTAAGAATAATTCTATGAGAATTGATTACAAGATTCATAACTCCTAAAGCTAGAACTGAAACTTATCTTCCATCTCCAACATTCAGAAATCTCTCACCTTCATCAAATCTCCTACTGATCTGAAAATTCTGTATCAAATTATAAATATGATAAGAGCTTTCGATATCTAATACCTAGGTAGTGGTATCACAAATTGAGAAGTTGCAAGGTGTTATTATATAATTATCTTGCCCAGCAACTACTTGCTTCTTTCTGAGCCTGTTTGGATCCAAGGTGGCAATGTACTGAGGATAGTTTCTCTTCCAATGCCCCTGCTTCTTGCAAAAGAAACACTCCGTCTGGCTTTGGTCAAGCTTGTGCTTCTTGATCTGACCCTATGTAGACGTCCCAGTATGCGGTTGCACCTTCTTGCTCTTCTTCTTCTTATTCTTCTTCTCTTTCTTAAAGGATCGATCAGAAGAAGATCCTCCTACAACATTCACCAATTTTTTTTGGAGCTGATGATCCTTCTCAAAGTTCTGCAGCAATCCCAATAACCCATAGTAGTTTACTATAGGCTTTGTCATTCTAAAATGAGTAAGAAATGGAAGGAAGGACTTAGGCAATGAATTCAGGATCGCATCCTTCCGAAGCTGCTCATGCAAAAAAAATCCAACTTACTCAAGCATTCAATCAACTCGATCATCTATAATACATGATCAGTGATTGATATCCCATCCCTCATACGAGCATTGAAAATGGCATAGCTAGTTTTATGCCTTTCAACATCGTCAGGTGTGCCAAAGGAGTCGTTCAACATTTGAAGCATCTCCTCGGATTGGGCATTCTCAAATCTATGGTTGAACTCATCATTCATCGCTGCTAGTATAATACACCGAATGATGGTGCGGTCATTTAGCCACTTCTGGTAAGTATCTCTTACCGTCTTAATAGCATTTGGAGCTGGCTCCTCGGGTGTCGGATCAGTCAATACGTATAAGATCCATTCATGCTCTAGGATGATCTTCAACTTTCGATACCAGCTATCGAAGTTGGATCCCATGAGTTTATCATTATCCAACAATGATCGAAGCGATAGGGTAGTGGCAATTTCTGCACAAAATGAAAATCATAGACCTAATTAGTATATGAATTATTTACTCTAAAGACTTGAATTTTAGTATAAAGATTCTTCCACTATTTTATTTAAATCGATAGCCTCTACCTCCAATTTAAGAAATTACCACTAATTTTTTAGTAGATACTAGAATCCACATAGACGACACATGAGCCCAACTTTAGTTGATTAACCCATGTGCACCTATGGGTAGGTTCATAACTAATTGCTTCACCAAATAACTTCTAGTAGTTTTTTAATTTTGCCCCAAAAGTCCAATCAGTAGGCTTTAGCCTCCATTGAAAAGATCCAGTTAGGTCTAACTATTAATATGACCACATATGGTGCATCATACCAATGAATGATTAGGTTTGACTTTGGCCGACCAATCTGACCATAATTAGAAAGACATAATCAAATTATCATATTACGAATGATAATTTCATTAGTCAATAAGCACCAGATCTTTGGACCTCCAATAATTATTAAACTAATGGATCCATTATCACTTAACTTAATGGAAGCCTATGACTTAGTTATCATCATAACTTTATCATTTTAAGGATCTAATAATTTTAAAAAATTTTATTAACCAATTTTAAAAAAATTAACCAGCCAATTTGGATTCTTCCACTGACTTCATCAAGTCAGGTCAATAAGGATCTAATTAAAGCCAGCATTATGAGCATCTAAATCAGTCAAACTAATTTATCTAATTGACATGGGTGATCCCAAATCACCAAATGATCTAATCAAAATCTAATTCATCAGGATGGCCAGATAAATAAGATCAGTGAAAGGGATATGCCATTAATTCATCAAAGATCAAATCAGTGTGAGTAGCTCTCAATTAAAAATCACTGGTTTGAGCTGTCAGACTTATCTTAGACACCATCCAATTCATTAGTTTTAATTTAACAATCCTAGCAATTTTAGGTTTGATCGTATAGCCACGAATTAAGTCCATTTGGTCCTCGTTAAAGGCATAGGCTTGACCAACTATAACTATTATAATTTGGTCTAAAGAGTCCTTGACCTAATCTAAATCAATATTTGATTAGATTTGATCAATTACTCTAATTTAGTTCATTCTTTAACTAACCTTAGGTCTAATCCAATTAATGGACCTAATTCAACTAACCCGATAATCCATAATTTTTTGATCAATATCTTAGGATCTTTAATTCATAATTCTAGACCCTTATTAATCATGCTTAATTCTTAATTAAGTTTAAGATAGAGGGTTGGGGTTCGGCATTTCAAAAATATCTTTTTTAAATTTTGAAAGGTTATCTATATCCTAGCACTATTTCACTAAATAGGTCGACTCATTTCAAAATTGGATTGGCTTATTTTATAAACAAGTATTAGATGTAGATTTGATTTTATAAAACCAGCCAATAGACATTGAGCCAACTTCTCAGTCGGGCTGGCTCGAATCCTATCCAAGCTGGCTCGAATAAAAGTCGAGTCGGCTCGATTTCTGAGACAGTCGGCTCGGGCAAAAATCCAGAAGCCTAACATTCTCGACAAGTAGGTTCGAATCCTATCCGAGCAAGTCCGAATTAAAGTTGAGCCGACACAGTTCTTGATCGAGCTGGCTGAAGCATCAATCTAGAAAGTATATCATGGCTGGCAAGCTGGTCGAGCTAGCTCGATTCTTGAGCGAGCCGACTCGACTGGTGAACAGAACCTTCCTAAGATCCTACTCATGTTTAATCTAAATCTATGTACTCTATATAAAAAATCATGAAACTATTTAGATCTAATCTTAATACTAAATCATGATAAAATTTAGATTAAACATGTTCAAATATATCATAAAAATCATTAGATCTAATCTAAAATTTTTATGATTAGTGTTATAGATCGCAACATATTAGGACAATCTTTTCACTATAAGGAATAAACCTTACAGCAGGACAACCTACAGTCCATGCGATCATCATTTTTATTTTTTAGATCAGATTATTATTTAGATCTAATCTAAAAATAATCTAAAACATGCACATATAATACATCATAGAACCTGCCGCTTTGATACCAATTGAAGGAGATGATGCAAGGTTTCTATCCCTACTTTCAAATTTTTTTTAGAAAATCATATGCAGCAAAAACTATTAATAATCGAATTAACAATTAAAGCTATAGATCTAATCTGAAAAATCCTATATGGTACAGAATCTAATATATCATATATGCATGCATATCTAAAAAATAAAATAGCAAGTGTAGTAAAACTATTTTACTACTTCTACGTGTTTAGAACATGTTACCTTTTCGTAGGTAGATGATCTCCACAATCTAATCTTCTCGGTATAGATTTGATTATCGCAATGCAGCCACACATGCATCTGGCCTCCATGGGTAATCCACATAAGGCCCTGATCCTGATCAGTTTCTTCTGAGTGCTAACTCGCTGCAAGAACCTTTGATGGCTGATTTCAGATCAAACTCCTTCGATCTTCTTCACCAACTCTTTGGATGCTCTGGTTTATCTATGAATGCAGAAGATGATGAAGAGAAGGTCTTTTTGGTTGGATCTATAAAGTCATGACCCTCATAACTCACAAATCTGAATCCTGAATCCTAGATAATTTCTAAGGTATGCACTCATCCAAAAACCCTTGGCAACACTCCTAGAATTTCTCTCAAGAAACTCTCAGTATTTTCATGCACAATCAGTGGACCTCGTGGAGAGGGACTTCTCTTCTCAGATTCTTCTTAGATTGCATCGCACGCCCCTTCACAAAACTCCTTTTAATCTATGCCAAAAGAGTAGAGTGCGCATGGAAGGATAAGGATTAGTTGGTTGCTTATTCGAATTCAAACTCCATTTGAATTCAAATAATAATCACCTTATGTTATCCACTTAAGGACGTGAGAAGGAAGGGTGTGCACCCTATTGTGCATGAATTTCTTCACAAGAATTCTCAATTCTCATGGAGAAAAGGCTGGGCGCAAGTTTTGGTGAGGTGGCGCATGGGAAGACTAGTCAAACTAGTCTTAATCTTTTGTCCTCTATTCGAACTAATCCAATCCAAAATGGTTAGGCCCAAATAGACCAAATTAAACCCAACTTATTTAGTCTTAATTAGGCTTAGTTAAATCCTAATCAAATCAAAAATTAATCAAGCCAAATCGTTGATCAAATCAGGGATTAAACCTCTTTAACGATTAGATCATCTTATAACCTAATTGGGTCAAATCCAAATAAATTTAATTCAATTGGTTTTGATTCAAAAATAATCACTCAATCAAATTGAGTTAATTAATAATCAAATTACTAATTAATCTTCTCTTGATCAGTCATTAGATCGGATAGGAACCTCTAGTGTGTGTGATCTCGTAGGTTCAAACCTAAGTCGGTAGCACAGAAATCATTTTTCTGAACTAATTGAAGTGACCATCTAACAATGGTACTCAATGTTCAGACAGGTCGAATAGTACAATCACAATATTCAGAACCTACATGAATATGGTTACTGCATAATTCATCCCTTTAACCTCTATGTATAGAATGACTTTAAAGTTTGACTGTTAACCCTAGAAGATACATTCAAATCGTGTCTCAAAGCAATTAATCCTGTGACCCCTTATAAGAACTACCCTAACCAAGGCTTTGTTAAATTAAAATACTATTGAACACAACTCCTGAGTCTAGGAGTGATCAATTCCATCTTGACTTACGCACCAACTTCTCAAGTACTTGACTGTACCCAAAAAATTTTCGTCACTATATTAAAAATTCAGATAGTTCAATACTAAAGCATAGTGAGTTGCTTGAAAGTCACCATGGTGATCTCAGATCGGAGGGATACTTATGTTCATATTCCATCAGAACAATTTTTGACAGTAGAAAAGCTTCAGAGTTGATCACGTTCAGTGCAGATGTATCCCTACATCTTACCTGTATAACATACCAATACCTCCACACTCATTGATTAAGAAGATAACCAACCTATATGGCATACAATGATCTATACTCGATAAACATTATCGTCGTTGATAACAACGTATCAATTGATCATAAACATATTTAAGAACTAAACGATCAATCTTCCTTTATCGATTCTAAATAGTCCTAAGGACTTCATCATAATAGATAGGAGTTCATTAGAAGATGAAAGATTTATGATGAAAAAGCCAAAATAATTTTTATTCAATTAATAATTTATATATAATTATATTAATTAGCTCAATCATCAACAGGCTAACGATTGGCTTTGAGACACTATTTTCAAAACTTATGGGATCACATAATAAAGGATTTAATCTTGGATTGACTATTTGGGCTTGTGAAGTCATAATTGGATTAGGATTTGGTAAAATTCTATTGGATTTAGGCACATCATACTAACACATGGTTAAACTTAAATTCTTCTCTGGACTTAATTCCTTATTTGATAAGGTTTAGATTAAATCAATAGGCTTATTTTGAACCTAATTTATTTAGATCAAGAGGACACCATTTTGGGTGCCTTAATAGAATTGGGTCCAATCAATTAGTTGGCTCATTTCTCTTTTTCTCCCTTGACTTGGTGTAGATTTTATGAAAATGGTGCCACCTCTGGATGAGATCAAAAAGGGCACATGCCTTGGCATATTCCAAATGCACTCATCATTGGGATCCATATGGAGGAATGAGAGAAGCGCATGCCCCTCTTTGATTTCAACATGTAGAGAAGGGAGAGAGGGCACTCACCCCCTCTCTTTCTTGCTTGGACGAGGACAAGTAGCTGCCAAGTATTGGTGCCCACTTTACTTATCTTTTTGGAAGGGATCACATACCATTTAGACATAATTTTCTTTGGAAGAAAATAAGATTAAATTGAATGTATTGTTATGGGATAACAACTAGCTATTTTATCCCATTTGGTTTGAATTTTGAATTCAAATCAAGGGTTTATAAAATGGACAGCCTTTTAGGATTTGCGAGTGATAAAAAATCTGATTTTCATTTTCTTTCCCTGTGTCCACGCCCCCTCTCTCTCTTCCATCTCCATTGCATGCCCAAAGGGTTGGACGTCCTCATCTTCACATGCCTAAGGTAGTTAGATGAGTCCTATTCTATGCCAAAAAGGGAGAAAGTGAGATCTCAAGCATTAAAATTGTGAGAAGAAGATCAAAAATTGATCTAGGATCCAGAAGGGCTACAAATCATTTTAGAGAAGATGGATCTACCAAGAGAAGGACGATCCAAGGTCGATCCCAGTAGATACCTATAGAGGCCGGATACGGGCATGGCTCAATAGCAAACCTTCTTCAAATTCACAAAAGTTGGATTATGATGTTCATCTATCCGTGCAAAGTGATAATGAGATTATCACATCCTCTTTTGCATATTGATTTCTTATACTAATTTTCTAATTTAAATCTATGTATCCTATTGGGGATAAAATGTCTCTCACCAAAGTCCACTCGGATGTTCGACCTCGGCTTAGTGCTAGCTGGAATCATAATGATCAGGTTCGAACTTCAATCAAGTTGATTCCCTGATCTAAGTAAATTTTGAAAAATCGATCTTTAGATCTTGCACACCAGTCAACAAACCTTCCAACTTCCTCCTAATAATTGCAGACCTTGCCAAATCATATTGTGACCTTCGGCCCGATGGGCTAGAATAGTAAAAGCAGCTTACTATTCGATTGGTTTCGGTCTCCAGCCCAGAATAAACAGCAGTTGCCCCATGAATATGGGACTCCAGCACTATCTAACCTTGACTAGCAGCCGACCTTAGGTGTCGGTTGAACTCTTCTACTTCACTCTGTAGATAGTAGATCTCACCAATTTCGCACCAAGAACTTCAGTTAGACGAACTTGAGTCAGCAAGAGAACCTTGCCATCAATATGAGTCCGATCTTCAATCTGGAATAAGTAGTAGGCACTTCACAAGCAATGAATCTCAATACTCATCCATCCACCTTGGATATCCGCTGAACTTTCTCAAGAGAGCTTGACCGCAGTTCTCATCAAAAAATTTGCCATCCCTTTTTGGCCTCTAGTCCTCCAAATTGGAATATCCACGTTCGCTCTTGACCAACCTTGAAGGCGGCCAAGCTCCTGAAATCTGTCAAGATAGCTCGATCGAGGTTTAAACTCAAAGCCTAATCCATGAGCCCATCATCCATAACTTAGAAGTCGACCTTCAAGCTTAATTGAACCGACCTTCAATTCCAAATCTCAGCGTGAATACTGCACTACCTAGCTGGAAAGCCTCCAACCTTCCATTCTTGTTGGCCAGGAAGCTAACTTGATCGTCGGAGTTTCCACGTCATAACCATCCACCTCTGGTCCAGATTTTATCTTACAAGTCTTGTCAGTGAGATCATCTCCTTCACCTCCGGTCTGGACTTTATCTTGCAGATCTCGTCGATAAGATCGTCTCATCCACCTCCAGCGAACTCCGACGGTCGTCCATTTTCTGCACCAACATATCCAATGTCAGATTGATTTTTATTTTTAAATCCGCTGCTTCTACAATCAATCGATCCGATATGCAATTCGATCCTTCAACTGGTATCAAATCTAGGTTATTATGATCATAGATCTAAGTTAGACTCATTTTTAGATGAGATCTGAAGTTTGTTGTAGATCTAAAAAGAGTTTTAGATTGGATCAGTATGTTTTTATATATATGAGATATATATACTTGCATATGAAATATGTAGATTGAATCATGCATATGAGATATGTAGATTTAGTTTGTTCTGAGTAGTCTAGTACTCGGAATGGGTACATCACCATGATCGTCCGAGCATAAATGAAAGCAGGGATTAAATTCCCTCCCTTTTTTTAAAAAAAAAAAAGAGGGCCAAGGCCCACAAATTACTAGAAAGATTTAAAACCATATTTTTTGAAAGTAATTGGATAATTGTAAATCTCAAATCTACATTATAGCTTCAATACTTTTTTCCTTGCATGACCAGATAAACAAGTACCAGAAAACTTGTGATCAACTTTTGATGAAGCAATGGTTCTAGACTAAGAGATATCACTAATGAAGCTTTTTAAGTGAAAAGAGAGTATGCTAGCACTCTAGAACTTCAACACTTCCATATAAAGGGCATGTTTCCTTGCAAGGAAAACTATCTAGAAAACTTATTTTCCTTGAAATATATTATAATATAATAATATATTAATATATAATAAAAATAATAATATTTATAATACTTCTATCAAAATATTTATTATAATTATTAACTAATAATAATAGATGCATTATATTATATTATATTATTCTTATAATAATAATATAATAGAATATATTATTATAATTTATTATCATATTATTGTTTTATATTCTATTATACTAATATATTATATAATAAAATTGTATTATATTATATCATACTGGTATTATGATAATGCTACATTACCACCATTATTATATTATATATTTATAATATTATCTTTTTACTAAAGGTAGTTTCTCGATTATGTAAAATCAGATACATTTTAGGCCTGTTTTGGATTAAAATTGGTGGGCTAGACCAACTTTAGCCAAAAAGTTTATCAAAAAAAAGTTGGAGATGATGCAGGGATTTACGATCCTCTACCTGACCTTCTGCTGTGGGGGGATAAGGCCATGAAATTGATGCCAACGATTGTTTGTCGTTGGGGTTGTCAGTAACCATCGAAAGACCTTCATTGAATAGAGCCTATCTTCTCCCAAATTTCCTCTATTTAACCCCACTTCCCTCAATTAAATCCACCATCAAGCTCTCTCCACCTTCTTCCCTTTCCTTTCTCATATCCAGCAATTATTGAGATGCCGTTGCCAACCACCGCATCACTCAAAACCCTCCTCCTTCTTCTTATGTTCTGTTTTTACTCTTGACCAATCATCCTTTTTGCCATCGGAATCCTCCACCATCATCCATAACTTATTGCCGCCGCCGCCTCTAGTAAGGCTCTTCCCTTCTCCTCTTATTTCTTCCTCGATCAAGAGATCGAGCTGCTACTAAGGCAATAAGAGACGATGCCCCTCCCTCTTGTCCCTCGACTAGATCACCACCTTAGGCCGTGGCCACCTTGCCACCGGCCACCACATCCATGCCACATCTCCTCTCAGTTTCTTATGCCATGGGGAAACCTCTGTTTAGGCCCCCATGGTTGCCATGGAATAGAGATGGAGAAATAGAGAGAGAGAGAGAGAAGAAAGAAAGAAAGAAAGAAAAAGACATTCAATTTTAATTTACACTTACAGTATATAATTTTAGTTTGAAATCTTTTAGTACTATTCTTATTTGAGGAAAAGTTTTACACAATCTTGAAAAATTTTCTAAGATAAAGATACCTAGCAACTTATTGGCACTAAAGCCTATGTATATTATTATTTTTTTATAAGAGATATTTTTAGTAATGAGAGATCATGAATTAGGTCTAAATTGATCTCCCAGTGACCAGTTTAGACCATCTAGAGCAGGCTCATAATCAGGCACAGATCAAGGCCAAACTGAAAATCTCTCTATTCATTTTAATTTTTGTTGAATTGAAGGCTAATAAAAATTATGAATTGCTTATGCTAGAGCTTTCATCATCAGAAGAGCAATAGATCTAAAGATTGGACTAAGTCGAAGATCATTAATTTTGGATCCAATCGACTGTAAATTTCATTTATTTTTGAGTTTTTATTTAATATATTTGATGTATTTTCAAGTTAAAAATTATACAAAAATTATAGTATTTAAAAAATTGAACATTTAGAAAATTATATATTTTATGTATAAATAAATTCAAAATTATGGATCAGGCATAGTTTACCCTGACATGATTGTAAATTTTTTTTGATTCCTCTAAGTTGCATTGGAATTACATTTGCATGAACTTTTGACTGAGAATAATTCTATTATTTTTATAAATAAAATATAAAAATATATCAAAAAATATTATGAAAATAAGTATGTTGATTATTATTAAGTGGAGAAAAAAAATTCTTCAGTTAGATTATGATTTGGATCAGCCATCAAGATGATCGTTGGCTATATGACTAGAAACTAGTTTCTCTTTAGTCAAGCCAATCGGGGCTAATCGTTGGCAGAGGTAATTCTTCTAAATCTAGCTAATTGAGCTGATAGATATTGATGGATTGTATGTTCTATATTCAATAACTAATCTCTTCTAAGCTTTGTGATGGAGCTGATTGTGGCCATAGTCACCAAAGATTGAAAGTAATTTTTATATTTTATTATTATATATGGTATATTTTTAAAAATTAAAATTATGTTGATATATACATTTATTATTGTTAATTATGATATTTTAAAAAAAATTAATTATAGTTGATCTTTCAGATATATTAAAAACTTATTAAATCTATAAAGTTCACTCTTTTTCTTTTATTTTTTTAAATTTAAAAAAATTATGGGACTTGAGATTGAATGGTGAGGAGCTTAGGATCTAGAAGTCGTATGGTTAATATTTTCATAGAGAAATTGATTAGATATTCTTATTAGTACTAAGAGTATTCTAGTCACTAGCTGAGTTTAAAGGAGAAGGCAGGTTTTGCGTGTCGTTTGAATCCTAAGAATATGCTGCCGCCTATAGTGTACTTAGTTCGAGCCCTGGGCTGCGGCGTGATAGGTTATAAACAATTGTTAAATTTCCGGAATCTTCCTCAAATCAAAGTTTGCATATGCTTGAAACGAGCATCATCTATACTCACCAACTAACGGAAGCTTCTCCGCTGAACATCCGTGGAAGAGACCAAGCCACATGACTTGAGTTTCCGTTGAATTCCATTCGATTAGCTTAACCCTCTAGAACATTAGACGTAAAAAACAATCTCCAAAAAAGACAAAGGAGATGGTTCTAAAATCCAATCCTCCAATTTGTCTCATCCTTAGACCACCGTTTAATCTGACAGCTACGGAGAAACAACCGAACTCGGACACGGTGGCCGGACGTTGGAGAGAGTGGTTGGTGGAACTCACCCACACAAGTTAGGTAACCATTCTCCCTTAAATTGCACCCTCAGACAAATAACGCCAGCAATAATAAACGCTCTGGATCAAACTATCACAAGAAAAGACTGTATAACTGACGGTAATGATGCAAATTGTACGTAAGGATAAAGTACTCTCAGGATCAACTTATTGCGAATCTGATAGCCAGACATCGAAAGGTTCGCCACCTAGCGATCGCGGCCCATAAACCCTCAATAAAAACCCGTCTTTGGCTTTCGTATTCTTTTTTCCGTTCTCGATCTCTTCTCGTGCTGAGCGAGACGGATTTAGATCTATATTTCGATCCATAGAGGAGGAGGAGGAGGAGGAGTGAGGGAGAGAAGAGATGGGGAGCAACAGCGGAGTGGATCTGGCGGACATACCATCGGTAGATCTGATGACGGAGCTTCTCCGCCGCATGAAGTGCGCCTCCAAGCCCGACAAGCGCCTCATCCTCATCGGTATATAGATTTTCTCTGGATCTGATCTAAGATTATTCTCTAGGGCTAGATTTGCCTTTTTTCCTCTATTTTTCTTCGTTTTCTTTTCTTCCAGTTTAGGTTTATTTGGGATTTCATCTCTAATGTACAGCCTTCTTTTCTTTTTGGCTGTGATCTTTTTGCTTTGTTTGGGCTCAGGGTTCTGGGATGCGCTTTTCTTGAAAAAAGGGTGGAGTTTTTTGGCTGCGTTGTTACTTTTAAGGCTCTCACGGACTAGGATGATAGTTTTTTTCTTAATCTTTTTCTTAGTTATCGATGTGTATCGTTATTGCGTATGAAGAAAGACTGATTTTTTATAAGCTTTAGATGAATGTGCTGCAAACCGTGATTCTGAAGCCTAAATGATTGCCTTTTATTTACGGCAAAGGGAGGAAATTTCATTATTCGATTTCTTTTTCCTTTTTTTTTGGGGGGGTGGGGGGTATGAGACTTATAGTTTCATTTCATTGGACTAGCAGGAAAAGGAACTTGTTTTGGACATTCCGACAGAGTCTGATAATACTCCTCTAAGTGAATTTCTACCAAAATGAGAGAATAAGTTCCCTTTTTAAAATAAGACATACTCTTGATTAGATGTAGACTGTGTTAATCAGTTATCCGCATGAGGAATCAGAATAGGAAGTTATTCCTCTAGTTCTTCTGGATGGATGAGAATGTTGGGTAGCAGTGTCAGCACGTTGGAATGATATGCCTTAAACAGGTGTGAGTTTGCTGCAGCAGCAGATGTGTTTTGGCTCTTGTTTTAAGCGGCAAAACTATTCACAATTGTTTTAGATCCTTGCACCATTCTTGATGTTTCATTCCTATTGTGCTCTGCAACTTCTGTTGTTATAACATGTTACATTATTCTTCCATTTGAACCGTTCCATCTTGCATCACAAATCTGAGATGAATGTTACCATGAAATATTCTTTTTTTGTTGCTGTTTATGCCATACCATTCTAAATCATATCGCAAGCTCACTCAATTGTTGCATCCCATGTCTAGTTAATTGTAATTTTATTCTTGTGTTACCGCTCATGTATCTCAATTTACTCATCTTGGGGTCAACTCTAGCTGGATCAACAAGAAGAATTGCATAAGTGAGTATAATGTGATCTTGTATGCCTTCAAATCACTAGTTGATTGAAAAATGATCTGCAAATAGATTTTTAATTAAGATACACAAAATCTAAAAATTAACTTAGCTTTATATTATTTATTTTGTTTTCTTTTCTTTTTGGGGGGAGTTATCAAATCACTTCCATGATCAATTTAGAAGATCTTTAGCCTAGGCAATGAGAAGATTAAACAGATAACATCTTGGAGGAATGTTTTTCTCAAGTGTCAAATGCATGAACTAGAAGCATCATTTTGGTACACCTACAATGCTCCATTCATGTTAGATATTGCTTTACATATAAAGATCTTTATAAGTCGTCACAATCAATGATTGCACTAGACATCTTTTAACCTTCATTTCTTGAAGGGATTTAAGGGAACATTTCTTTCATATGTTGGAACTTAGGTATGTTTTCATGAGATGTTTCTGATTATTGATGTATGTGTTGTTTAATTAAAATATACTGTAATTATTTTGTTTCTGTTGGCTAACCAATCGACTCCAAAAGCTTGAATTGATGGTGAAAGGTCAACAATGTCTATTGGGCTTAACATTCTCTCCCCCCATGCACAGCTTGGATCATGCACATGGAAGGACCACAATGACTGAAATGAGTCAAGATAACAAAGACATTGATTGATAAGTCCAGACAATAACCAGGATAATTAAATAAGTAATTAGCATGGAGGAGATTATAAGTTGCGATCTGCAGTAACTTTGAGCTCTAATATCATGTTGACTAACCAATTGGTCCCAAAAGCCTAAGTTGATAGAGAAAGGGTTAAAAGTACATATCAGGCTTAATAGTTTTCCACATCATTTGTCTATGAAACCTTTATAATAGGTCTCTTTTTTTTCTAAAAGAGATAGAGAACAATAGATTGATTGAGAGATTATTTCTAAGTTTTCTTTAATGCTTAAGTGCAGGTCCACCAGGATCTGGAAAGGGGACCCAGTCACCAATAATTAAGGATGAATATTGCTTATGCCATTTGGCCACGGGTGATATGTTGAGGGCTGCTGTTGCTGCCAAGACCCCTCTTGGGATCAAAGCTAAGGAGGCCATGGAGAAGGTACTAATGAGTAACCAAAAATAAGGGTAATAATCAAAGAGTACCTTTTTACAATTTTTTTTTTTTTTTTTTTTTGTTTTGCTCCTCTCTTTTCAGGGTGAGCTTGTCTCTGATGACTTGGTTGTTGGAATAATCGATGAAGCCATTAAGAAACCATCATGCCAGAAGGGCTTCATTCTTGATGGGTTCCCAAGGACGGTTGTTCAAGCACAAAAGGTTAATTTCTTTTTCCTTACATTATAATGCTACCTGGATGATGAGTGTGTAGAGCCTCTACTGCTTTTTATGGAACTATATTTTTTGTTAAGTAAATTTTTTGTCAATTTCCTGGCAAATTCTGCATGCAGCTTGATGAGATGTTGGCAAAGCAGGGCACCAAAATTGACAAGGTGCTCAACTTTGCAATTGATGATGTCATACTGGAAGAAAGAATTACTGGTCGTTGGATCCATCAATCTAGTGGAAGGACTTACCACTCAAAATTTGCTCCTCCAAAGGTTCCTGGCATCGATGATGTAAGTGGATAATAATCAATAATTTACTTTTTTTTTTTTTTTTTTGAACTGAAGCATGCTTTATACTTGGGGTGTTTTATGTATGATATGTTGAATAGGCATGATAAAAGGTAGCCATGTAGGTAACATGTGTCTATCTGCTGATGTTTAAGTTGGCAAGATCGTTACAATGCCACTTGTTTAGCCATTACACCTCTCTACTCTATGGATCTGGGGGAGGCTTAGTAGGATGGAAAGATGGTCCAGGAGCATTTGTTTGTTTGCTCAATGTGAAGGAATATTAAAACCTTAATGCATAGAGTGGCAATTCTCTAATGCATGTGAATGTTAATGACATGCTATAAGCTCATGAACTGTGGGCAGTATCTATTTCAAGTTTTCTTGAATCATGGTATCAATATTGATATGCTTGAGCACACTCCAATCAAGAGATGGGTTTTCCAGTTTAACTCTTTAAGTGCCTTTCTGATAGGCAATTATTGTGCTGTTGTATTGCCATTGGCGTATAGATAAGTGAATTAATTAACAACTGTTGTAGGTCTAGCAATAATTTTGAAACTTCTTGCTTTACAACTTGGGGAACCATCATTGCTTTTTGTATCTATAGTAACCGAGGCTTCACATCTTTCTTGTCTGAGAAACATGCTAGACTGTGTATAGATCCCTGGATGCTGCATCTAAGTGCAAGTAGCCCCATACATGGTTTGTGGTTTGCTCCTAATAGGAGTGCTTATTACCTACCATGGATGATTCCTCTTTTATCTGTAAACTTGTTTTATCACATTACTTGTGTTGCAAATTACCTCATGCAAATTTTTTCATGCATGTCATGTTAGCTAGCTTTATTGTCTCTGAGCTTTTGGCAATGCCTCAGAACACCAGATATTCTGTCCAGTCCTGTCTAACTTGCTGAGTCATATGCATTGCTTATATTTGTTCCTTTTTTAAGGTCACTGGAGAGCCACTGATTCAAAGGAAGGATGACACAGCTGAGGTCCTCAAGTCAAGGCTTGAAGCATTCCACAGACAAACTGAACCTGTATGGCATTTCGTTTATGTTCTGCCTATGCCTGCTCAGATTTTTATTGATTTCTTAAGATTGAGATTTTGAGAGCTTCCCTTATTTATTTGATTTTTTCCATGAAAGTTAATGTTAAGATAAATATATGTTTTTGTTCAACAACCTGTTAGTTCTGGTTCACATCCTATGTAATTTCAGCAGTTAGATAATGCCCATCTTTCCTCCTATTTGTAGGTATTTTGTTTTTCCTATGCTTCATGCAGAATCATCATGGTTCAAAACCATGAACTTTTTAAACCTTCTCACAACTTCCATCTATGTCTTAGTAGGCCTCTTCAGTCTCTCCTGATCCTTCATGACAAATCTGAGAGCTTGTTTCTTTCTGGAGCCTTCTCAAGTTCTTTTACATGGCCTACAATCCTCTTTTTTCAACTTCTACTTCACGCCAGTTTTGAAATATTATACATGTCTCAGCTTGCCTTGGTTCAGGATAGTGATTCCATCAAATCCTCATTTTTTATGGTGGTGCTTATTCCGTCTACCTTGATTCTCTTACGGCCCAAACATGATATTGCTGTCTTGCGCTCCCACTCTAATTCCAAAAGATGTTGGTCTCTTTCACCA
Organism: Cocos nucifera; assembly: GCA_006176705.1. Lineage (NCBI taxonomy): Eukaryota > Viridiplantae > Streptophyta > Magnoliopsida > Arecales > Arecaceae > Cocos > Cocos nucifera. The sequence goes on along the minus strand of QRFJ01000027.1, from coordinate 2,154,299 downwards.
TTTGATCATGAAATATATTCAAGATGGCCAAAAATGTACTTTATTTTGATAATACTGTCCTATATATAATGTTCATGGAAAGATGTGTATTTTATACATGTAAATAAACATGTAAATCCAATTTTGTACATGTGCATATCTGGTTGGTCTACAAAAATATATTTTATGCTCTTGTACATCTATTCATAGTCTGTGATTACTTGTGCATGTGGACATATGCCCATCTAGAAAACAACTAGATAGATGTCATGTTTTTCTATATATATATATATATATATATATATATATATATATATATATACACATATTCATCAATGGTTCCCGTATTGAGGTTTTCCTGTCATTGCTTCGAGATGACCTCTTTGATTTTGTTTAGAACTTGACCTGATGGAAAAAATTGATTCAGTGGCTTCATATGATTCTGAGATTTTTGCATAGACACATTGCTCTGTTCATTTTCATCATATTATATCAACCTGAATCCTTAATATATATATATACTGAATCCTTAATATGTATGTAGGTAGGTAGGTAGGTACGTACATAGGTATGTATGTATGTTGCATTAAATGAATTGCAAGATTGTATGTATGTATGTATGTATGTTGCATTAAATGAATTGCAGGATTGTATGTTGCATTAAATGAATTGCAACATTGTTTGGAAAAACATGACCTAATTTTATGGGCACTGTCATCTTTAAGGACATAGCCTTATTTTCAGTTGTTATTGAAAGATTCTGGTCTCTGTTTGAATATCTTGAAATTCCACATGAAGAAATTGTGCAACATGGAGAAGCTCTTGTGCGATATTGAGCGACGCATGACAAATGTATGGTCAAGTCTTTTCCCGGATATGCAGGGTTTCTTTCAAATGTATCCTGGGACTTAAACCTGTTGTTCATCATTGACTGGTCAGTTTTATGCAAATCCTAGGTTTTAGATAAAGGTTTTTAATTATATAAGAAGTAAGATTCTTGCAGGAGAGTTTATTTTGCTACTTGTTAAGAATAAGAAATTAAAATGTATCGGGTTCTATATCATCCAAAAATGTCATATCAAATCTTGAGATTGAGTGTATTTATTTAGTGATTTGCAACCTCATCGCATGCTTAAACCAATCATTTTATACTGTTCAATATGCCTCATTATTTTTTCCTAGAAATCCTGATATGCAGGGTTTCTTTCAAATTTATCCTGGGACTTAAACCTGTTGTTCATCATTGAGGGGTCAGTTTTATACAAACACTAGGTTTTACATAAAGATTTTTAATTATATAAGAAGGAAGATTCTTGCAGGAGCGCTTATTTTGCTAGTTGTTAAGAATAAGAAATTAAAATGTATTTGGTTCTATATCGGCCAAAACTGTCATATCAAATCTTGAGATTGAGTGTGTTTCTTCAGTGATGTGCAACCTTATCACATGCTTAAACCAATCGTTTTATACTGTTCAATGTGCCTCGTTATTTTCCTTCATCTTCAAATTTTTCATCAGACTAGTCCAAGCCAATGGGTTGCTGCTTTTTACGTTGTAGGTCATTGATTACTACTCCAAGAAGAGTGTTGTGGCGCAGCTTCATGCTGACAAAGCCCCAAAAGATGTCACCGCTGAGGTTCAGAAGGCTCTTTCATGAGGGAAACTGTGCCTTACCATTCAACTTAAATTTAACTTGATCAATGAAACTCACCTGGGCATTGGTTAACCTGTGCAATCTGATACATTGTCAGCTGGAGGTTCAATCTCCTGAATTGCTTTTTCCCCCTTTCACCAAACATTTTGCACTTCGGCTTTTTTGCTTGAGAGTTCTTAACAAATGCAGACCAGAATAAAGTTTTCGACATGCAACCAAGAGTTTTTTGTAGTAAAATTTGTGATGTGGCATGAAATTGATCGGATATTTTCTGTGAAAATGTTTCTGTAGTGAAAGTTGTGATGTGGCATGGAATTGATCAGATCTCTTGGGTGAAAATGTTTCGAAATCCGAAGCTGTGTGGTTTTGTTGACTGATGTTTATTTCAGGCTTGCAAAGGTCACCCTCTGTGATTGGACTGTAAGATTCCTATTATAATTGGTCAGGGTCTTAGATGTCCGGTGTGTTAACATGCTTGTGTTAACAGGGGTTCATGGCACAAAGTTACTGAAATCATGCTGTCATGATCTGAATTTTGTAGCAGTATATTCAGCATCATTTAGGATGTAGGTTGAGCACCAACTGGCATGCTTCTGGTGTCGGTAGCCATGTTGCATCTGGATGTGGCACATGGAAGGTGAAGGAGCCTGAAGTAATATTTAATGGTTGTGTTAATAACTAATGTTATTTGCTTCTTCATGATATGAATGGTGCGTCTCTCCCTCTTCCTCCTGTTTTTGTGTTTGGTTTCACCTTCAATTGCGATTATATTTTTATTTTTTGGTTAGAAATATGGTTATATTTTTAGTTTTATCTTTTTGGTTATCATTTTGATTTTCATCTATGCTGATGCCGCCCTTAAAAAATATTATAGATATATTTGGTTGGGTACAGTGGGACTATGAGTGATTCCATTTTGGTCATTTGGTTGAGGGGTCTTGTTCTCATCCAATTCTTGTGGGGGAAGAGAATGTCTCAATCTTTCAAAATATATTTTTTTATTTTTCAGTCATGAACCAACAAATGACCAAATTTGTTGGAGGATGTCTATTTTATTTTTTATTTTTATTTCAATTGTAATTCCATTGGTGGATTAAATGCATCCCATATGTTCATTATAAGCCAATTATTTCTAAGCAAGCGAAAATTATGGGTCTTATGTATGCATTTTGTTATTAGGAATAAATGTAGAGAAATGAGGCAAATACATGGGAATGAAAAAAGAATGCATTTATTAATGAATTCAAACAAGTTTAATCTGTAAAGTCACCGCCATATATTATGATGCCTTTTATGATTTCTTCTCTTTAATAAACCATATCCTAACAATCGTTCGGATGTAGGACTGGAGATGGCTAATCCATTAATGTGACCAAGGTCCGTTGGTTGTCACTTGTCACCATTTCTTCTCAATTGGACACCCACAGCAATTAACCGTGGAAGGTTGGAGAATATGACGATGAAGAATTTATTTGTAGATGGAGAAAGGAAATGAAATATTAACTTCATCACCCATGTATTTGACGAAGGCTAGAAAGGAAGAATCTTATCCATCGCCATTCGCATATCAGGTTGGGCTCGGAAGGATCGGTGCCCTCCCAAGTCAAGTCTGGAAGGTTTGGCTAGTTTAGGTTTGCTAAAATTAGCATCCATCCAAGTGGCACTTTTTTTTGGGAAAGCATCTCTTGCCGCAATGTGCTGCATCATACTCACTGTCATGTTCTCCTTGAATCTTCAAGAGCACGGTGGGTGCGGTGTCTAGCTATCAATCCGTCTAGCTATCAATCCTGGTATGGTCTTGGATCTCTCCATGGTCATTACTACTTGTTACTAGAGGGTTCTGAAGAGTCGCTGATGTGGCTGGAGCATGATACTTTTCTAGATTCACGGCACTAGATAGTATCTGCAAAAGAAGTCCATACTTGTCAGGAGTGTTCCGGTAGAGAATCCTTCGATGCTTAAATTAGTTGAAGCCTTGAAAATAGTTAAAAAAAAAGAAGATAAGAACCAAAAGGATAGAGAGTGTTTTCCTTCCTCCTCCCCTTTGCTTGAGCTCCTCCCCCCCCTTTTCCTTACCTGAGGGTCTCCTTTGTACATTTTTTTGTATGGAGGTTGAGCCCCCATTAACCAAAATCTATCAGTTTATTAGATCCAGCACTGCCGGCCGTTAGATCACATTTTGGCCTTTCGTTAAGAGAGGAGTCTCTCCCACTTTCTCTGAATCGAGGTTATTAGTCATAGATGTCAGGCAAATATTCCTTTTGCTTGGCCAATTGGATTGACGGTCTTTGGTCCGCATCGGATGTGGCATCACCAAGTCATCTTGGGCAAGCCCAAAAGGACTAGACTCCATCGTCGAGTCACGTTCTTAACAAATGCCCTCTACTTTCAAGTTCGAAGTGGCTTTTTAACTTTGGGCAAAAAAAGTTATCATCTTGGTAGTTGAACCGCCGACCCAATCATCGAGTACATCCCCTTTATTGTACTTTGAAAGAAGAAGAAATTTTAAGGGATTAATGCCGAATGCTTCATGACCCACTATGCCATTATCGTGGGGGGAGTTTGAGGAATTGTGGGACAATGCCCCAAGAAGAAAAAATCTGGAGATTGTCTTTAGACCCGCCAAGGCTTGCCATGTGTTAGGTGATGGCAAATTTTTAGGCATATTTTACAGATCGTCTCACATGGCTCGATCGGAAAGGTGTGTGAGCCACAAGGTCCACCGCTTCGAAGTCAACCAAGTGGTAAAATTTAGTGACTTGATGACCAAATCTGCATCGTTGGTGGCTTATATAAATAGACCACCCATCCGACCAGTTTTCATCATCTCATTGCTAGTTGTTCTTTTGTTGTCGTAGCCATCAGGAGAAAATTATCTTTTCTATCTTGTAGCCATGAAGCCATCACCGTTATCCATTAAGTTGGTTGTGAAGAAGAATATAAGCTCCTCGAAAGGAGAGTCCTCATCCAAAAGGACGAGGAGCACCCAACCGAAGCCTCCTACTCTCGCTCTCTCACGGTTTGGGTATGCTACATCAGTGGCATCAAAGTCACTTCAAACTCTTTTTCTATCAAATTGGGCTCCACCTCCTCCTATAGAGTCGGCAAGGCTCAGAGCAGACCTTCCTTTGCTTGGAGGTAGCGGGGGGGTCCACCGATGCTTCAACCGGTATTCCTACCAAGGTCAGGTATTGGTGTATTGAGGAGTACAAAGCTTTGGTGAATTTCAAGGAGGAGATCGTCGAGACATCTTCTGCTGCTTTCATTCAGGGCTTCGAGGACTATAAGACTTGCTTGAAGCTGATGGTTTCGAAGTTAGATCTAAGACATCTTCATCTTAAGAATAGTGATAAAGAAGTCGGAGTATTTTCCTCAGATGAAGACTAGGTCTTCCTCTTTTTTATTCTTATTTTCAATGCCTTTTTTTTGGCATCATTATGTAAATAATTTTTTAGTTAATGAAAAATACATTTTCATGGTATTTACCTTTCATACGAAGCTTTGTGCTTTTTGCAATACTTTGTGTCAGTTGGCTCTTTACCTCGATCAAGGATCCAAATGGTTCGAATAGGTCGACAGGGTTGGTTTCCATGCTTGAGCCAAGATTTCTCTTGACCTTATCCAAAGTACTTGCTTCGTCAGCATGTGGTGAATGAACTTTTGAAAATTACAAGCTTATTTGTGCACTAGGCGTTGGATGCTGATTAGTATCATACCGTCTTCCATAGATTAGACATAGTGATGATTCATCTCGGGGGTTGTATAGCAGATAATCGTATAATCCAGAAACTTGGTGGGGCCTTGCACTTAGTGCTAATACCTGCTCTTTAGGAGGTGCAATCTTTGAGGCCTTTCAGGTGGCAATATTTGTCACGCAATCAGTAGGACATTTAAACATGCCTGGGCCTACCCCCTTATTAAGTAGGTGTTTCGCTGCTTGGTATTAGTATTGCCTCAGTTATTGTCCATAATATCGTGGTGGTGTCACCTTATCTAGTGTCGAAGGATCGTTGGCACTCTTCTCCATCTTAGAAGATCTTCCTTCTTAGCAAACATACTGCTTTGGCATGCGAGATATTGGAAAATACCGTTGCTCTGACCGTAGGGCCATAGTAACAGTCATCTGGGGCCTTCTAATGCATTCTCGTACACAAAGATTATTTTTGCCTTTTTGGAGGACTTATTTCTTGCCTTCCCTAGTGTTTCTTTCTGGCCCTCCTTAAAAGAATATCCAGAAGATGGATGAGTTTCTAAAATGTAAACAGCCATTACATCCTTGATATCCCTTTGTGGAGGCTGGTACTCGATGTAAAATGGGGAATTCTGCTCTCCCCATCGGGAGTTGCATTGGCTAGTGCTCGGCTTATGCTCTGAGGGCATCGGTTGAGCCCAAGCTCTATAATTCTTTTTCTTTTGTTGCAACGAGCTTTGCTTAATTGAAATTAACATATGATAAATTTTTTTGGGATGTACACAAACCTCTCGAATAAAGTGCTTCTTTTGCTGAGATTTTTTTTTATGTGTCATCCAACATTTCTTTCATTATTGCTGCCGGCTCTTACTGGCAGTATAGGATCCTTGGAGGGTTAGCCCTTCTTCTATTGTTATCGCCAACTTCTACTTATAGTATGGGATCCCTAGAGGATTAGCCTCTATTGGCTTCAATGGGCTATGCAGCCTCAATGGACTGCAGTGGCTACAGTGGGCCACGTCGACTATAATAGGTCGAATTGCTATAGTGGGCAGAGTCAACTACGATAGACCGAAGCTGGCTATAGTGGACCATGATAGCTATAGTGGGCCGAGGCTGGCTACAATAGGCCAGCTTGACTTCGGTGGACTATGATAGTTGCAGTGGCTCGAGGCTGACTACAATGGGTTGAGACTGGCTATAGTGGGCCATGACGACTATAGTATATCATATCGACTACAATGGATCGAGGCTGGCTATAGTGGACCAAAGTAGCTATAGTGGATCGAATCGATTACAGTGGATCGAGGCTGGCTACAGTGGACTAGTGGCTTCAATGGACCATGACAGCTGTAGTGGGTTGTATCGACTATAGTAGGCCGAGACTGGCTATAGTAGATCAGAATGGCTACAGTGGGCCATATCTTCGACTTCAGTGGGCCACATCTTCAACTTTTTCGGCTTCGATGGGCTGTGCGACTATAGTGAGCTACGGTGGCTATAGTAGACCACGTCTTCGACTTATTTGGCTTCAGTGCGCCATAAGGCTACAATAGGTCATAGCCGCTATAATTGGCCCGACTTCTTCAGCTTCAATGGGCCATGCAGCTACAATGGACCATGATGGCTACAGTGGATCATGTCTTTGACTTCTTTGGCTTTAGCGGGCCATGTAGCTATAGTGGATCACGATGGCTATAGTGGGTCATGTCTTCGACTTATTTAGCTTTAGTGGACTGCAATGGCTATAATGAGCCATGTCTTCGACTTTAGTGGGTTGTGTAGCTACAGTGGACCATAATGGCTATAGTGGACCATGTCTTCTCGGCTTCTTCGATTTCAATGAGCTATGCGGCTATAATAGACCATGGTAGCTATAGTGGGCCACGTCTTTAGCTTCAGTGGGTTGTGCGAGACAAGGCATCATTTCGGATGTCCTCGACTCTTCCAACCTACAAGGCCTCCAAGCTCTAGGAAGCCTCGGAGAGCTTTTTAACCTTTGTTGGATACCTAGCCACTATTAGTCCCCAAGCCTCGAGAGGTTCGAGGCTTCACTCATGCATGGGGTTCAACAAAAAATTCAATTTCCTCAGTTGGATCATTACAAGCCTTATAAGCTTTTTGCGATTGCCCTGATGGTGCTATTGTGGGGACCCAAGCCTCATTCGACTAAGTCTCAGTCTTATCTTGGCCTTCCTTGAATCCGTTGACAATTTTATCCTTCAAAGTGCACTATAAGATAAAACATTAGTTAAACTTCTATTACAAACTGAAGTTAATATTTATACTATAGCTAGCTATCATCAACAGCGTGGCAATGGCATTGTTGACTTTCCATGAAAATCAAGAAGGAGAATGATGCCCCCCCAAACTTTGTCTCCTTCTCCTCAGTTTGGTCTTCTGCCCTCATGCTGCCAGTTGGGATGAAGACAATGTTGATGACACTGGCCGTCGATTGATTGTCGTTGTTCTTCTTGCCAGATGCATGATTTCATCACTCTTGAATGTACCTACCGAGATGGCCTCTCCAAATTAAGGCCTTGATCTTCTCTCTAAGTTGGCAACACTCCTCGATATTATAGCCATGGTCACAATGAAAATGATAGTATTTTTTCTTATGCCTATGATCCAGAGGAAACTTCATCAGCTTAGGTCATCGTAGATACCCTTGACCCTTGATCTCTATCAAGATCGAGGATCAGGAGACCAACAGTGAGGTGATGTCAAACTGCTAGGGCGAACTTCTCATTCAGTAGCTCTATTATGGCTGAGAAGGCATCATTTTAGCTTGGGCTGCTCGAGGATCCTCATGATTCAAAGATCTTCTTTTCCACTACCTGCTTGCACAACTTCTGAGCTTCTTCCACCTAAGCATACCTTCAAGCTTGAGCCAACAGGTTAGCATAATCCCTCGAGAACTTCTAGTTAAGGGAGAAGACAAGGCACTCATTCCATAAGCCTCGCTTAAGCACTGACATTGCCACTAACTTATCGAGGTTTCACATCTCGAGCATGACGGTGTTAAAGCGTGCGATATAGTTGTGCAGTGATTCACTCTCTTCTTGTTGGAAGGAAAAGAAACTATCAAAGTTTCTCAATAGTACTTGGTTGCTATCAAAGTGTATAATGAATTGCCTACTAAGCTGCTCGAATGAATGGATGGACTTGGATTGCAGTCTAAAATACCACACCTATGCTGACTTTTTAAGGATGGTTGGAAAGGTGAGGCAGAGAAGGGAATCAAAAGCACCCTGTAGCATCATGAAGGTTTTGTAGCCTTGGAGATGATCAAGGGGATCTATGGTGCCGTTGTATGGCTCCAACTAAAGCATTTTGAATCGGCTTGGAATTGGCTCGCCTAGAATAGTTAGGAAGAATGGAGCTTGAGAACTGAAGTTGAAACTATCATTATTTCGATGAGGCCCACTTTGGGCTTCACCAAGATGGTGCTCGATGTCTTGGACTCTCTTTCTAAGCTCTTATTCCCACTAAGATCTTTTAGGCTTAAAAGAATAGGTAGGGGCCGAATCACTAGTGGAAGAAGAGCTTCTTGAGCGCGTCTCCTCCCTCAAGCTCGGATGGAAGGGAGAGTGAACTGTAAAAGGAGGAAAATGATAAGAGTAGCACCGAGGGACAGACCCTGAGCTCAAGGAGTAATATCGCCGATCGTGATGAGAGGGAGCCGCCTAGAGGTTCGACACCATAGGCTATCATTGCTGCTCCATCACTTGTTGGAGTTGCTATACTATGCCGGTCAGTGCTTGGATCTGGTGAACTAGGATGTCTAGTGATAGTAGATCTATTGTGAACGGAGGCTGCACCATGATGGACCCATGGGCAGCACTGCTCTAGCTGTGATGAATGGATTGCCAATGAAAGATGGTGGAGATCTGCGCTTTCGTCTGCACCATTCTTTCTTTTCTCTCAAAGGAGACTGAATCCTTCCTTTAGCACTAATTTATTACTGCGAAGCTTCAGAGGATCATTGATGTGGCTAGAGCAGGATGTCGTCTTGGATCCTCAGCATCGGAGAGTGCCTGCAAAGAAAGTCCACACTCATTGAAAGTATTCCAATGGGAGATCCTCTAATGCTTAAGTTAGCTGGAGCCTTGAAAATAGTAGAAAGAAAAGAAGATGAGAACTGAGATAACGGAAAGTGTTCCCTTTCCTCCTTCCCTATGCTTGTGCTTACCCACTTTTTCCTTACCTAAGGGTCCATTTTTGTATCTCTTTTGTATGAAGGTTGAGCTCTTAGCCAAACTACTAGCCAAAATCTATGAGTTTATTAGGCCCAGCACTGCTGGTTGTTATATACGTTCTGGCCTTTCATTGAGGGGGGAGTCTCTTCTACCTCCTCTGAATCAAGATTGTTAGTCGTGGATGTCAAACGGAGATTTCTTTCACTTGGCTGGTTGGATTGATGGTCCTTGGTCTGCATTGAACGTGACCTCACTAGGTCGTCTTGGGTGAGCTCGAAAGGATTGGAGTCAGTCAGTGGTCACTTCTCCAACACTGCCCATTATGTTGTTTATCACATACTTGTTTGACGAAGAATAGTTGCACACATGAGAATGTATATTAGAGCCTCTAAGTGACTCTTATGAAATCTCCATTGCAAGCTTTGGAGTTCATCCATGCAATTGCCTCTCATTGGTCTTTGACAGTTAGGGAAAACTAAGACTCTCCCTCCATAGTTATTGTTAATTTTTAATGTAATTTATATTACATTTTAACCTCAATTCTTTAGCTATTTTTAAGCCCAACTATGATGGTAGTATGCTAGAGGTGCTAGATGGTAGAACCAATAGTGGAGCTATTGTGATCAGAGCTGCTCTGATACCAATTATCATGATACTACTTGCTCTGACACCACCTCTTGAAAAGATTCCTCGTACGGAAATGGATTCACCAAGTCCATGATCGTTATATCGATAATGATATCGATACTATAACAGAAAGAAAGAAGAGATAAATAAAAGAATACAATCAAATACATAGATTAAGCCAAAGCTTACCTCAACGGCGTATGCAAGCTTCACTATGAGAAAAGAGAAAATTAATAAAAGAAAATCATATCCTCTCAACCCTCAGACATCAATCCCTCTCTCAATAAGAAATACTCTCCCTCACAAAGCTCTCTCTCTAGAAAATTTCATGTAGCTCTGACCGCTATCTGATAGTCTATCCAAAGTCCTACTTCTACTCTCTGTCGGCACCTCTCCACGATCTGCTGCTGTTATAGCTGCCTTGTCGAACCACGCCACTACCCATCTACCACAAGCCATTTAAAGGCCTCAATCCAAGTTCCAGCATGTCTTTAAACTCCTATTAAGACACTGCAAGCCTCCTAGACCATCTGATCATGCCCTCACGCTATCGCAACCATCTGATCATGCACCCATATGTTTTTTGACACAAAACATAGCCCTGGATGCATGTTCACTGCATGAAAATGTGGTGAACCTCAAGTGGTCCATGCATGGACTACATGAAAATATTTTTTGGCATACAGACCACATGGTCTGGCCACCCCTGTGTGCTGGGCCGCATGGGCGCCTTGGCTGCTTGCACGCCTATGCGTGCCTGAGCCACTAGTGCGCCTATGGGTTGGGCCGTGGCCTGCTGCCAAGCCCACCTGCAGGCCTTCGAGCTGTAGGTGCCTTCCTAGGCTTCTTCATGTTATGAACTTCGCTATGGGCTTCTCTTCGCATTATGATCTTTACTATAGATCGAATTCGAGATATTTTTTCTCAACAATCTTCATCTCGACTCAACATCCAACCTCCTCCTAACCTTGAGAGTTTTTGGATGATCTCACCCCCATACCCTAAGACATATATCAATCAAATAATGGATGGATAAACATGTGAATCGAGCCAGGCTACCCAATTTCATCTCCATCATGTGCTATGACATGTCTGACCTAATATCTGCTCGAGGTAGCCTCTGTTAGATGTATGCCCTAGAAGCCAAATTGATTGATACATATAACTTTTTAGTGGCATAATTTTTATAATTAAATAAATTAAATATGATTAATTTTTTAATCATATAGAGTCATGTGTCCATAAATCATCCAAGAAATTAATAGGATGATGATACATATTCTTAAAAATTAAAAATTTCAAACATGTGTCATTGATGATTAATTTCTAAATGCTTCTAATCAATAAATCATCATGAGGATGGTAATTGATCTGATAAGATTGGTGCATAGATCATTTTTCTCTAGATAGATAAGTCTCGAGTCTATAGTATGGGATCATTAAAGTAAAAGTATAGATAATTATTAGAGAATAATGGTATCGAGCATGACTAATATGAGTAATCACATGGATGTCTATCTACTCATCAGTGTCATACTCGATACTGTAGTGGTGCGAGAAGTACTTAGACCTATGGTGTCTTAGCTATTCATAATGGGGCTGCTATATTTTGACTGTACAATTACATGGTTATTTGACTATTCGAAATTTCACAGTATATATTGGCTACAATAGATTCATTGTAGGAGTAGCATGTGCATCTAGATCGGATCTATCGATCTTGATAGATAAAGAGTAGTCCTATGTTATTCATGAGACTAAGTTCAAAAATCCATGGTCATGGTAATGTGAATGATGAAAAAAAATTTTCATAAGATTTTACATATAAACTTAAGTTGATTGAATATTACATATGATAAATACTGAGGTTTAATGAGTTATCCATGACCTCCATCTTGTCGGACTCATGATAGAAAGACCAAATTATACGATAACTATACCTAGAGATTCATATATTTCGTTCTGCTGGATTGCCACTACATACTGCTAGATGACACTAGTGGATTGTAAGACTTGTCGAGTATCGTCTCAATGATCGATGATCATTGATGGGTAGAGTTAGAATCGTTCCAATCTATCAAAAGAAGTTTCAATGATATTGTGATGAAGATCATAGTATATCTCACTATCAGACAGAATAGAACCTATGGGATCACACACAAAAATGATCTTTATCCGATCAGATGGTTGATCTATGATTATGAATCACAGAGGAATCTAATTATTAATATGATTGATGATTAATCCAATGTAATTATTGTAATTATCAAACTCGCTAAGTATTAGTAAATTATAGGAAGATTAATTAACAATTGGATTGCTAATTAGCTCAATTTGATTGAGCAATTGGGTTAAGATCAAGTCTAATTGAATTAGATTCAATTTGACCTGGTTTGGATTTAATTAGATCAAGCTTAATTAGATTATAAGATAAACTAATTACAAAGGAGATCAATTCCTTATTTGATTAGAAATTTAGGTTTAACCTAATTTCTAATTGAATTAGGTTCTACTCAAAAGAATTTTGGTTCCTAATTGGAGTAGGAATTCTCCTCTCTTTGGATGCACTAAATCCTAATTAGATTAAGAATTGAATTGGATTTAACCTAAGCACCAAGAAGAGTCCCAATTGACTGGGACTCTCTCTCTCCCTTGGCACCCAAATTTCTCTATGCCTAGCCTTATCCACACCCAACCCCTAGCACCCTTTCTCTCTTATTTTTGTGTGAGATTTCTCATGCAGAAACCCCTCCATGCCCCCATTGTTGCACCATCTCTCTTCTTGATAGGGATAGGGCTAATTCAAAAGGTTTTGAATTCAAAGTCTTATGAGATAAGACTTATCTCCTTATCCTATCTTTGGATGCCATTTAGAGAGGATTTTTTGGTGTGGGATAATGATTTTTTATTATAAAAAATCTAAGATGGAGCATGAGAAAATATTCTGGGGTGTGAGACATATGGGATGTGAGATCCAGAGTGCGTGGATGCAAAACCCATAAGGCATGGATGCAGGATCTAGAGCAAGATGTGGATGCGGGATCCAGAGCATGAGGACTCGAGACCCATGAGGCATGGACGCTGGATCCAGAGCAAGGCATTGATGCGGGATCTAGAGCATGGCAATGTGAGACTTATGAAGGTGGGATGCGAGATCTAGAGTTCCTCCTCTTCTTCCTCCAATACTCCATCTTCTCTGAGAGAGTCTGAGAGATCAGTAGAGATCAGCAACATCAACCATCAAGAGGTGGCTTTTGTAAGGATGCTAGCATCCCGATGAAGTTGCAGGCCTCTGATCAGATTTAAAGGCCTCATGTGAATATCCATAAAGGCTGGACATGTGTACAACTAATCAAGGACCTCGGAGTATACTACGATCATCAGCTATGGAGATCATCGACCTGCACAAAGGTATGGAGATATGATCTCCTAATTTATAATTTTTTTTTCAGATTTTAGATCAAATAATTTCATGTTAATATAATAGATCATAGATGGTTAGCAGATTAGATCTGATCGATGAATGTTAGATTAAAAATAGTTTTAATCTAAATTTAATTTTTATCATGATTAGATTAAAAAATCTAAAAATTTTTAAATGCATGCATGTAACCACTTGAAATTCGATAGTGGTATCAAAGCCACGGTTCTGATATGAACATAAATTTGATTCAGATCTGAAATCTGATGTACAAAAGTAAGATCTAAAATTGATCAATTGTTTGACATCATTCTAACATAAGATTATCCTAGTATAACTCGATTATGCTGCATGGTGTGCTAGAACGATGTAGAACATTAAAATTATTAGATCTGAAATTTTTGCATGTTAAATGATATAATTGTCATGTTGGTTTTGTTGAAAAATATATCCTAAAATTAATTAATCTATTGATGGTTATACTATTTTATAAATATAAATAATTTATTAATAAATAAAATATTTATTCTAATATTTTTATCGTAAATTTACATCTTCTAATGAACTTCTATATTGTGATGAAGTTCTTAGGACTATTTAGATTCGATAAAAAGAGAATTTATCGATTAGTTCTTAAAATTATTCACGATCAAATAATACGTTGTTAATCAGGACGATAATATTTGTCGAGTGTAGGTCGATGTATGCCATATAAGTTGGTTGTTCTCTTAACCAAAAAATATGAAAATACTGGTATGACATACAAGTAAAATATAGAGATACATCATTACTGAACATGATCAACTTAGAGCATTCTACTGTCAAAAATTGCTCTGATGAGATATGGATCTAAGTATTCCTTGGATCTGAGATCGCCACGATGATTTGCAAGCAACTCACTATGCTTTGGTGCCAGACTATCTGAATTTCTAATTCAATGAACAAAAAGTTTTAGATATAATCAAGTACTTGTGAAGTCAATGAGTGATCAAGATGGGATTGACCACTCCAAAGAGTTTGGAGATAATGCAGCACTGTATTTCAATCTAGTAAAACCTTGGCCAGGATAATTCATGAGATGGATTTGATATTTTGAAATACAATATGGATGACTTATTCAGAGTTGATAGTTAAACCCTAAGTCATCCTATGAGTATTTATGGTCAAGGGAATGAATTATACGAAAATCATATCTACATGGGTTCTAAGAATGTTACTTTATACATTCGACCTATCCAGTCGTCGAGTATCATTGCTAGATAGTCACTTCGATTAGTATAAAAATTTATTTCTATGCTACCGACTTAGGTTTGAATCTATGAGATCACACATATTAGAAATTTTGATCTGATCTGATGGTTAATCAACGATTAAGAATTATTTTAGAGTTAAAAATTCAATACGATTGATGTTTGACCTAGTGTAAGTATAGCAGAAGGATCAATTAGCAATTAAATTATTAATTAACTTAATTTGATTGAGAAATTAGACTAAGATCAAATCTAATTGAATAAAATTTAATTAGATTTAGTTTGGGCTTGATTAGATCAAGTTCAATTGGTTTATTAGATAAGCCAATTATAAGAAAGAACAATTCCTAGTTGAACTAAAACTTAAGTGCACCTAATTTCTAAATTAATTAAAAAATTAAATTAAATTTAATCTAATTTAATTAAATTTTTAATTAGATTAGGAATATCATTAATTAGGTTGCATCAAGATCTATTTTAATTGGGCTAAAAATTTGGTTTGACTAGTTAAAGCATGTAGTCCTAGTTAGACTAGGACTCCTCCCTTATGCCATCTTTCCTTTCTACATGCCTTTTTCATGATTTTTTTTATGAAAAATCTAATTCTAGAAAGGTTCTATGCCTATCCTTGCCCCCATATCTCTCTTAGATGGTTTGTGATTTTGGATTTGATCAAAACTAAGAAGAAGTGATGATCTAGACTCTATTTGATAGAGTTTGGACAAACCCAAAACTCTTATCCATTATTATGCCAATTAATCTAATTTTTTTAAACAAAATTTTATGGGAGAGAGAGAATTTTACTGTGCATCAAATATCTAAAATCCATGCCAAAAAAATTTGAGGAGGTGCCCAAGAGTTGGACGCCCCTATCCTTATTCTATTTGGACTCTCTATCTAAGTATTTGACCTTGACAGGGACTCTTCTCTAACTCTCTATTTAAAGAAAGTTAAACCATGAAATTTAAAGAAATTTTAGATCTGAGAGACAGGGCTTGGGCGTAAAGACCTTGGAAATATCAGAGTTGAGGGTGTGGGATTTTGTAAAGGCATAAATTATTGTGCTTAGGTGAGAGGAAAGGGCCTAGAGAAGAAGGATCTTCTCTAGGATTTTTATTTCAGATTTTCTTCTACAATTTTTTTAGAGAAGAACGTGGGAAGAAGACTTTTTCCAGATCCTTCCTTCTTCTTTTTTGATCCTTGGAGAGTTTAAGTCAATTGAAGAAGAAAATTCGGCATCAATCATCAATGAAGGATCAGTGCAGTGCTAGCACACTGTACTGATTTTTAGATTACTAGACTTCAAATCATGATCGAAGCTTCATGTGGACTTCTCATAGAGATTAGACATATGTGCAACTCAAAGCGACATCCTCAGCCTCAGATCAGAAAGTGGACATTCAAATCCATGAAAAAAGGTAATGAGATTTGATCTTAATTGTAGACTAGATCAGATCTAGTTTTTCTTGTTTGATGTTGATATAATCAACATCATTATTTTATATTTTATTTAATTTTTAGATTTATATGCATGCTTTAATTATATCATTAGATCCTAGATCTAGAATTTATTTACATATTTTATAGATTAATTAGATTAATTTGTAGCTTCCACTATTCTAATTTTGAAAAAAAATTCAAAATACATGCTAGAAATCCTAGGTTTTTCCTTCAGTTTTAGATTTGAAATTATTTTAGATCTAAAATAAATTGGGTTTGCCTCATATCTGAAATTAGTTTCAGATTTGAAGATGGTTAGCAAAGTTTCGATCAGATCTAAAATTTATTTTAGGTCTGAAATTAGATCTAAAATTTGGTTTCATGATCTAAAAATTTTATGCATTAGGTTCATGGGTAGACTAGTTTGGATCTATAATCTAATTACAGTCCTTAGGTTTTCGATTGGCACATTTTGGGCTCAATCGAGATGGACAACTAATCAAGTCGAATCAAAGAGTTGATTGCAATTAGATCAAGTCTGCTCGAGATCAAATTAATAGTTGTAGGATCAAATAGAATAAGTTGCATGTGTGCTAAATCAATGACCCATAATCTGGTCTTGGCTCAGTGGCTCGAGCCTCGATCACTTAGGTTAACCCAATAAAAACTAGTCAGGAACTGTTGGTGTCTAAGGCAACTAATTGAGCAATGATTATTTAATTAGGACCGTTGCCATTAGCAGCGGGGAGCCTCCTATCAATCTCTTACTTACCTAGCCAACAGTGATCAGTTTAGATTTAGATACCTGATGATTTGAGCTCAACCCATGCCCTAATTAATTAAAGATTTGTATAAGATATAAATAGATAAAAGAGACCTAAATAAATCTTCTCGCATATATTAAGTCTAGCGGTCTTCCACCACTGTAGAGATACAGACATGTTACTGGTATTTATTGTTCTCGATTAGTCACAGTGCTTTAGTTGCACTGGAAACATACAACCACTCTATTAGCAAAGATTTGCTATAGGGTAATGATGGGGTTTGGCCCAATATCTATTAAGTGAGGGATCCAAGATGGCTTCACTCTTGCATTTGAACAGTGGATCTGACTTAACTAAGTGTGGCCAATATCTGTTAGGTGAACCTACATGGCTTAAAGACCGAATCGCAACAACAAGCTTGGTAAAGCATTGGACAAGAGTTGTCCACTCCTCGGTATGCATGTCATCTATATCTGTCAGGTAACATATGTGTATATCAGTTGGACCATAGTACCTATTAGAAATCCTAATCATGAAGGGATTCCATTTCTCCACCCAAGGAGCATGGAAGATTCAAGAAAATAGGAGTTGAATTTATTTTTAAAATAAAATCTCTAAAATAAATTAAAATAATCAATTATAAAAATCTAACTAGAATCTTCTTCTCTCTATTTGAATTTCTTTGCCTCCAACCCTATTTCCATTTTTAGAAATAATCAACTAACCAAATCCAATTGTAAGGATTAACTCAGAAATTTGAAAAATTATTTTGAGTTTTGAGAAGCTTAGCTATGTCTAGGACCAAGAAATCCTAGTATTACCAAATCATCCGACTGCTGACCAACGGAAAGCACTGAAAATTGGATGGATGATCATAACAAAGTCAGGTGTAACATATTGGCATCTAAGTCAAATGAGTTGCAATGCCAGTATGAGATCATGTAGACTGCTAGAGCTATGTTGACTCACATACAAGGATTGTATGGTGAGATAAGCCAATCTATACACTATGGAGTGTCTGAGAGACTCTTCAATACTAAGATGAATCAAGGGCAGTCGGTCTACAATCATCATTTGATGATGATCAAGGATCTGAAGGAGCTTTAGAAGCTCAGTGTGACCATGTATAAGGAATTACAAGCGGATTTGATCCGGCAATCTCTTACTAGTTCGTATGGATAGTTTATAGTAAACTATCATATGAATAAGATAGATTGCATCTTGACCAAGTTATTAGACATGTTGGTGACCACAAAGGGACTTTGAAGAGTTCAAGAGATAAGGTTCTTGCTATAAAGCGGAGAAACTGTTCTAAATTCTTGGAAACCATAAAAAAATGAAAGAAACACATCTTTAGAAAGTATGTCAGATCTGCTCCTAATTGAAACTATTCTTACAGTTTTCTCTACTTTAAGTTGAGTCATAGACTCTGATTCTAGTGCACATTAGTGCTCTTCTATGCAAGATCTTTGAGAAAGTAGAAGGCTTAGGAAAGGTGAGATAACCTTTCGAGTAGACAATAGAGCAAGAGTTGCTGCTGTGGTCGTGAGCATCTATTCTTTATGATTATCGTATGGGTTTTAGGGACTATTATAATGTTCTTGCTACTAGCAAAAATTTGATTTCTATTTTAAGCCAAAATAACCATAAATTTAGTTTTCATAAAGACTATTGTACCATTTATTTTGAAAATAAAATGATTAGATGTGGCTTTATGATTAACAATCTCCATCATTTGCATGTTGATATGATTGTATCTGAGCAGATAGTAAGTGCCATTAGATCTGAGAGATCTAAAGATGAGATAATCTCAAGTATATTTGATATCTTAGGCTAGGTCATATAAGAAAACAAAGAATTAACAGACTGAAGAAAGATGGGCCCTTAAGCTCGATGATTGTTGAGTCATATCTAGTCTATGACTCTTGTCTTCAAGAAAAGATAATTAAGCTATTCTTTATGAGATATAGAAAAATAACCATTGAGATACTTGTCCTGGTATACATCAATATGTGTAGCCCATTTAATGTGGCAACCAGAGGAGGTTATCTCTACTTCATTATCTTTACTATTGATTGTCCACAGTACAGATATATGTATGAGATATGCATATCTGAAGCCTTTAAAATATTCAAAAAATTCATATATGAAGTAGAAAAGCAAACCAAAAAATTCTAAAGTTATCTTGATTAGATCGAGGAGGTTTATACCTAAGAAATTTCTCAGTTATCTTAAAAAAAATGGCATAGTCTCATAATGGAATCCACCTAGAATGCCCTAACTCAATAGGTTTTCAGAATGAAAACGTCAAACCCTATTGAATATGGTTCGATCCATAATGAGCTTCACTAATTTTTCATTATTTATTTACGAGACATGCTTTGCTTACCACTAATTATATAATGTATTGGGTTTTCTCTAAAATCCATTCTTACTATCTTATATGACATATGATATGGTAAGAAATTGAGTCTTGATCATCTCAAGATTTGGGGATATTCGGCCCATATCAAGTGATAATAGGCGGATAGGTTAGAGGCTAGGTTTACGAGAGCTCGTTTCATAAAGTATCCAAAAGAATTTTTGGGATACTATTTTTCTTTTCATAGGATCACAATGTAATTGTAAGCCGACATGCTTATTTCTGAAAAAAATAGTTTATCCAAGATAGAAGCAGTGAGAGGTAAATTAGGCTCAAAGAGAAAGTCTCTTTATAGTAACAACGAGTCATAGAACCTATAGAACCTATTGAGCTAGTAGATGGTATACCTCTTCCATCTTGTAGATCTAGTAGGATCTTCCATCCTCCTAAAAGGTACATGGATATGCTTATAGAGGATTAAAGAAAATATTTCTCATGGAAGATAAGGAACATGAAGATGATCCCAAAAACTATTATGAGGTAATGTCATCGTTTCCATAATACGATCAAATCATTTGATTTCATCAAGAAACAAGCAACCAAGTATCCTTGAAGGTCAATGGGAGTGCTTCCTTGTATTATACGTGGATGATATTCTTCTAATTGAAAATGTTGTTTCCATGATGACCTTAATTAAGGTCTAATTATCGAAAAGATTCTCCATGAAAGATCTAAGAGAAGCATCATATATTCTAGAAATAAAGATCTATAGAGATAGATCTAAAAGGATGCTTTGTCTATTATAGAAAATATACATAGAGCATGAAGAACTCCAAAAAGGAGATTGTTATTCTTCAAGCATGGAGTTCATATCTCCAAGATAGTGTACCCTAGCACACCTGAGGAGATTGAGCAAATAAGCTAAATTTCTTATGCTTTTGCTATAGGAAATCTCATGTGTGCTATGCTATGTAGTCGATCAATATATCTCTTACTGTGAGTGTCACGAGCAGATATCAGTCGAATTCAGATAAGGAGTACTAGATAGCTGTGAAATATATTCTTAAGTACTTGAAAAGGACTAATGATATATTATTGACCTTTGAACGAGAAGAATTTAGGATTTAGTGATACACAGATTGATGACAGAAGGTCTACATCAGGAGGTGTATTCCTATATTATGGTGGTATGGTATATTGAAAGAGTTCCAAACAATTGATTATTATAAATTCCACCATGGAGGTAGAGTTAATCATCATTTCTAAGGGTGCTAAGATAGCTTTCTGGTTTATATAGTTTGTTGCAGAGCTTAAAGTGATAACATGAGATATCATATAACTTTATTGCAACAACATCAGTGTCATAGCTTTGGTTACGGAATCAAGGTCTCACCAAAAGTCTGAGCATATAAGGTGTTGATTCCATCAAATTCGTGAATGCCTCATTGAGAACTATGTCAATGTGCAGAGAGTAAGACTCCATGAGGAACGTGGTAGACCCGTTGACTAAGCTATTAAGCCAGCAGGAGACTGAAGCTCATCTTGAAAAGATGAGGCTTAGGTTGATGGCCAATTAGCTTTAGCATAAGTGGAATATTATTAGATGTATATTCTAAAAGCCAAGTTGGTCGATATATGTAACCTTTTTAGTTGCATAGTTTTGTAATTAAATAAATAAAAAAAGATTAATTTTTTATTCATATAGAGTCACATGTCCATAAATCATCCAAGAAATTAATAGGATGATAACACATATTCTCAAAAGATGAAAATTTGGAACATCTATCATTGATGATTAATTTATAAATGCTTCCAATCGATGGATCATTACGAGGATGATGATTGATCCAATAAAATTTGTGCATGATCGCTTTCCTCTAGATAGATGAGTCTTGAGTTTATAGTATCAGATCATTAGAACGAGAGTGCAGATGATTGTTAGAGAATAATAGTACCGAGCATGACCAACATAAGTAATCACAAGAATGTTTATCCACTCGTCAGTGACATACTCGATGTTGCAGTGGTGTGAGTAGTCCTTAGACCTAGGTACCTTGACTATTCATAATGGAACTACTGTAGTTTGACTGCACAATCACATGGTTACCTAGCCATTCGGAGCCTTGCGGTGTATGTTGGCTATATTAGGTTCATTGTAGGAGTAAGATGTACACCAAGATGAGATCTATCGATCTTGATAGATAAGGAGTAATCCTATATTACTCATGAGATTGAGTTCAAAAATTCATGGCTATGATAGTGTAAATGATGAAAAAGAATTTTCATAATATTTCACATGTGAACTTGAGTCGATTGAATATTACATATCACAATCGATGAGATTTGACGAGTTATCTATAACCTCCATCTTGTTGAAACTCATGATAGAAGGACCGAATCATACGATAATTGTACCTAGAGGTTCATATATTCTATTCTGCTAGGTTATCACTACATACTGCTATGTGACATTGATGGATTGTAAGACTTATCGAGCATCGTCTCGATGATCGATGATTATTGATGGACTGAGTTGAAATTGTTTTAACCCATCAAAAAGAGTTTTAATGATATTATGATAGGGATCATAGTATATCTCTCTATCAGATAGAATAGAATCTATGGGGCACACACAAAAAAGATTTTTATCCGATCAGATGATTGATTTATGATTATAAATTATAAAAGAATCTAATTATCAATATGATTGATGATTGATTTAATACAATTATTATAATTATCAAACTTACTAAGTGTTAGTAAGTTATAGAAGGATTAATTAGCAATTGGATTGCTAATTGGCTTAATTTGATTGAGCAATTAGATTAAGATCAAATCTAATTGAATTGGATTCAATTTTACTTGATTTGGATTTGATTAGATCAAGCTTAATTGGATTATGAGATAACCCAATTACAAGGAAGATCAATTTCTTGTTTGATTAGAAATTTAGGTTTGACCTAATTCCTAATTAAATTAAGATCTAATCAAGCAAATTTGGGTTTCTAGTTAGACTAGAAATTATCCTCTTTTTGGGTGCACTAAATCCTAATTAGATTAGAAATTGAAGTGGGTTTAACCTAAGCACTAAGAGGAGTCCCAATTAACTGGGACTCTCTTATTTAACTGGGACTCTTTCTCTCTCGCTTGGTGCCCAAAATTCTCCACGCCTAGCTTTATCCACACCCAACCCCTAGCACCCTTTCCCTCTTATTTTTGCATGAGATTTCTCACACAAAAACCCCTACACGCCCCCCTTGTTGCACCATCTCTCTTCTGGATAGGGATAAGGTTGATTCAAAAGGTTTTGAATTCAAAGTCTTATGAGATAAGACTTATCTCTTTATCCTATCTTTTGGATGTCATTTAGAGAGGGGTTTTGGGCATGGGATGATGATTTTTTAACATAAAAAATCTGAGATGGGGCATGAGAAAATATTCTGGGGCATGAGAAATGTGGGACGCGAGATCCAGAGTGCATGGATGCAAGACCCATGAGGTGTGGATGTAGGATCTAGAGTAAGGCATGGATGTGGGATCTAGAGCATGGGGACGTAAGACCCATGAGGTATGGATGCGGGATCTAGAGCAAGGTATGGATGCAAGATCCAGAGATGGGGACGCGAGACCCATGAGGGTGGGATGGGAGATCCAAAGTTCCGCCTCTTCTTCCTCCTAAACTCCATCTTCTCTAAGAGATCGATGAAGATCATCAACATCAACCATCAAAAGATGGCTTCTGCAAGAGTGCTAACACCCTAGTGAAGTTGCAGGCCTCCAATCGGATTAGAGGGCCTCATGTGGATATCGATAGAGGCTGGATGCATATACGACTGATCAAGAATCTTAGAGTATACTATGATCATCAGCTACGAAGATCATCGACCTGCACAAAGGTATAGAGATCAGATCTCTAGTTTAATTTATTTTCTTAATCAGATTTTAGATCGGATGTTTTCATATTCATATGATAAATCCTAGGCAGCTAGCAGATTAGATCTAATGCATGTTAGATTAAAATATTTTAATCTAAATTTAATTTTCACTGCAACTAGCTTAGAAAACTTAAAAGTTTTTAAAATGCATGAATGAAACCACCTGAAATCCAACACGGCCCTCCTACGGCAATAGAAACTTTATCTTGCAACATCGCCTATCATCCTTTCGAGTCTCCCATCTCATGCTTGATCTATCTTTACCTAGACCTCCACCTCACTCTGGACTCTCACTGGCTCTTGAAACTCCATCTCATGCTAAGCCCCTCGTCAAGAGGACCCATGCTGAGCTCCTCACCAAGAGATAATATCCTTCATATTTTCTTTCCCTCAAGATAATCCTACTACTATGCATGAGCTTCAAGATTCTTCCATCAGCTGTTCACTTGTAACCGCTTGAATCCTATCTACTCAGTGATATCAGATTTCTTCTAAAACTTGGTATATATCGAATCTCATCTAATTTTTTTACTGTTCCATCATGTACCTATAAGCTGATAGTTTCAATGCCCTTAATCGCACAACTCAATCCATCCGATAGATGAACAGTATTCTCACTACTCTCTAGAAAGTTAAACAGCTCCTCTCTACAATAAACATGATGCGAATATATAAAATCTAATATCCATTATCGAAAAGAAGTAAATACCTCATCTAAGACCATAAGCACATAATCATCGGTCTTATGCATGTCACTACCTTGGACTGTCGCCGCTATAGCCTTCATCCGATCTCTGAGTTATGGATAATCTCTGACTTGATGCCCTAACTCGTCATACTAGTAGCATCTGATCTTGCTCAAGTTCCTTGTCTTAAACTTGGACCGTCTATCTTGCGATCCTCTATCATTTGTCTTCTACCACCACCACCTCCAATCATCATTATAGCCGAATCACCATCTGAACTCAAGACTTGGTTCTCCTGTATGAGAACCTCATTTTGGAAAAGTGCAAAAATAACCTCTTTCATTTTGATGGTACTCATTTCCATAAGAAGAACGGTCACCAAAGACTCAAAAGAAGAAAAAAGTGACGAAAGCAAGACCAACATCCTGTTCTTCTCAACTTTTTCATCAATGCTGAGAAGACCGATGAGGATCTTTTACAAGTTGCTAAGATGCTCCTACATGCTTTGCTCCTCAGTCATCCATAGCTGATAAAACTACTTCCAGATGATAAGAGAGCGTTAGTGAGTGATTTCGCTATATACATCTTCTCAAGTTTCAACCATATCGTCGTCAAAAAAATCTTGCTAAGCATATGGATCACCACATCTCTGCTAAGTACAAGAAGATCGTACTCGTCATCTGCATCTGGAGCTGCCTCAATCCTTTACCTCTATGGTAGCCGACATCTCCTCGCATAAGAGAGCATCGATCAACCCTTATTGGATGATCGAGCACATCCTTCATCTTTGCTTGTCATAAAAAAAAATTGATCTTCCCATCATACCTATTGATCTCTACTTTAATTGAGCTTGGCTTCTCCATCTTCTTCAATCTTGATTAATACCGCCACAATCCAGACCTCTCGTACGATCTGGCTCCGATACCAATTATTGTGACTAGAGCTATTCTAATACTAATTATTGTGATATCATTTGCTCTAGCACCACCTCTTAGAAAGATTCCTTATGCAAAATATAGATCTCCTAGATCCAAGATCGATACACCGATGATGATATTGATACCACAATAGAAAGAAAGAAGAGATAAATAAAATGACATAATTAAATGCATGGATTAAGCTAAGGCTTATCTCCATGGGGCATACAAACTTCACTATGAGAAAAGAAAAAATTTACAAGAGGAGATCACACCCTTTCAATCTTCATACATCAATCACTCTCTCTCAACTAGAAGCACTCTCCCTCATAAAGCTCTCTCTAGGAAACTTCATGTAGCTTTGACCGCTGTCTGACAGTCTATCTGAAGCCTCCTTCTTCTGCTCTCTACCGACATCTCTCCACGGTCTGCTGCTGCTACAGCTACTCTGCCGAATCATGCCACTACTCATTTACCACAAGCTCCATAGGGCCTTTTAAAGGCAGGTCTTTAAACTCCTATTAAGACACTGGAAGCCTCCTAGACCATCTGATCATGCCTCCATACTATCGCAGCCATCCGATCATGCATCTGCATGTTTTTCGGTAGAAAGCAGAGTCCTGAATGCCTATGCGCCACATGAAAATGTGATGAACCTCTAAGCAGTCCATGCGTGTGCATGGACGGTATGAAAATATATTTTTTGGCACATGGACTGCACAGTCCAGCCATGCCTGCATGCTGCGTCTGGATCGTGCACTGTGGCCTACTGGTACATCTACGTACTAGGTCATGGCCTACTACTAAGCATGTTTGTAGGCCTTCGGGCCATGGGTGCATTTTTAGATTTTTTTATGCTGTAAATTTTGTTGTGAATTTTTTTTCATACTGTGATTTTGCTGTAGGTTAAATTTTAGATATTTTTTTAATAAAAAATGAGATAGTTATCCGCAATCCTAGTCCTCTCGTGGTAGCTGCACTGACTCCTATTTGACCTCCGGTGGATTGTCCCATCATTAGTGTCATTAAAGTTTTTTATAATTAAAATTGAAGTCATTGAAGTTACTTATATTTTTAGGGAGATCAATGGTGCAGTATTTGTTGTAAATCCCCGGCCTCTAAACGCTCAATTTCATCCCTGCCCCGCTTCGTCGGGATAGGGTCATTTGCCTTGATCTCTCATTCAACCCAAGGACGAGGTAGAAACCAAGGTTAACCCTTCTAGTACCAGACCTTCGTGTACCTTCATTGGCGTGGACTTTGGTAGTACGCCACCTGGTATCATTTCGGAGACATCAAAAAGAATTGGCGGTGAAACTTTGGTGTACCTTATTTGGCATGGACTCCGGTAGTACGCCATCGACGTCATTTCGGAGAAATTAAAAAAAAAAACGATTGGAGGTGAAGGAATTTTATGGATCGATCATGAGGGGTCAAAATATATTTTTTTATATAAAATTATATTAAAAAAATCCTCCTGACTAACGTGCATGATATTTTTTTTATAAAAAATAAATTAATTTATTAAAATAATATTAATTTTAAAAAAATATAAAATAATATTTATTAAAATTTTTTTACTAAAATACTGTCCAAATAAAATCATTCTATCGACGCAATCATTTTTTTTATTCAATCAACGATAAAATTGATAAGTAAGATTGAGCCATTTGAGAGGATGACTTTGATACTCAAGAGGGAATTAGAAGTTAAAAATATTAAAAAAAAAAAATTTTTGATTAAAAACTAAATATTTCTCTTCTCTTCCAACTAAATCCTCCTCTCCATCACTTAAAAAAAAAAATATATCGCACACACCCCCTCCCCTCCCCGCCCCCCCCCACCACCCATCTCCTCTCCCTCTTAGCTCCCGGCCTCTCTCAATTCCTGCCGCCGCTCCTCGCATCCCTCCATCCCGCCCCTCTCCCCTCTTAGCCTCTCTTGGTCCCCGCCATCGCTTCCCGCATCCCCCTCCATCCTCCTCTCAGCTCGATGAGGATTGAGAGATGCCGAGAGCCAATAGAGAAGTGGGTGAGGTGAGAGGAGAGGCGGGGAGCAACAACGATGGGGATACAGAGAGCGGTGGTGGAGATCGAGAGAGGCTGAGAGGCCCAATGGAAGAGGGTGGGATGGGGTGGAGGGGGAGGCAGAGAGCGACAATGGTGGGGATCGAGAGAGGCTAAGAGCTAAGAGAGAGGGGGGTGGGGTGGGAGGGGAGGGAGGGGGGCGGGGAGAGGTGCCGGAGATCAAGAGGGAGGGGAGGGAGGGTAGTTTTGGCACCGAGCGGAGAGGGAGGTTGTTGTTGGAAGGTGGGGGGTAGGGGTGTGTGGCATAATATTTTTTTTTTTAAGTGAGAGAGAGAGAGGGAAGAGAGGGATTTAGTCGGAAGGAGAGCGAAGAATTTAAGGAAGGAGGGTTCGATTTAATTTTTTTAAATATTTTTAATTTTTAAATTACTAAACGACCTTCTTGAGTACCAAAGTCTTATAAAGATAATTCAATCAGACGAATAAAATGGTTGATTAGAAAAATAAAGTTATTTTTTGAAAAAATAATTTTATTTAAGTAGTATTTTAATTAAAAAAATTTAATGGATATTATTTTTATAATTTTTTTTAAAATTAATATTATTTTGATAAAGTAATTATGAATATATATATATATATATATATATATATATATATATATATATATATATATATATATATATATATATATATATATATATATATATATATATGGATGAGGCCTCTTGCTCAATATCTTGGGCACGTGTGGTGACACATGTCAACCTGATATAAAATTATATCTTAATAAATAAATAAATAAATTACCAGAGAAAGAGATAGAGTCGAGTCCTTTCTCCCATACGTAACTCGTGTCACCGTGGGGCAAAAGCACGCAGTAGTAAACAAATAAATAAATTATTACCAACGTCGGAGCATAGAGTTAAGACCTTACTCTGTCAGTCATCCTTGCTGGACTGGGCTTAATATTATTTTCCATTTTCATTTTTTTCTTTATTTTCTTTTCATTTTTTTAATAACATTTAACTACATGATGCTGTGCAATCATTAATTAGGGGCGTCCCTAGTCTTCATCCAAAGCCGACCGTTGCGATCTTCAATTACCAAAACGACCACTGCCAGCTCAGAAAATAACAAAACATTCCCCAACCCGAAACTGCAACAGCGGCGCATTCCTCATCAACCGAACAGGCAAACTCTCGTAATCAAATCATGAGACAGACTTTGCTCGCCAAAAGGCAAAAGAGCCCTCTTGAGCTCATCACCACAAGCTTTTCTCGCCAAATTGCCCAGCATTGTTTCTCATTTTTCTTTCCCCAAATTTAGGGTAAGAGGTTTTTATAAATTATAATATATAAATTAATTTTTTATTAGAACACACTAATCCTTATCCTTCTACACTTTTTCAGGGCCGACAATTTTAATGGATCCATCTGATATCTAACCTAATAATCAAATATAAATGAGATAGATTTTATTCAATTTAATTAAAATTTAAAATAAACATAAATTTTAAAAAATATTTAGAATAAATTTGAATCAATGCACATAATAGTATAATTTTCTCCTAATCCAATCCAATATAAATAATTTAATTTTTTTAATTTATATTTATTTTATAATATCTATATGATGAATTATCCGACCCAATGACGGCACGAGATGATTTGCCACGAAGGCCAGGGTCACTGGAGGGCAATTCAGCAATTTAATCTCTTAGACCGTGTCCCGTTGCTTTCCTACGCCTTTCTCCGGCTTCGCTTCCGTCGTAAGCCATCAGTTTCCCACCCTCTCTCTTCTCTAAATAGAGTTCCCTTCTTCGCATCTCCTCGCTTCTTCTGCTGAAAAATACTCGCTCAGAGAGCCAGAGAGAGCGAGAGACGTTGGAAGGGAAGAGGCAGCCATGTTTTATTCGCAGTCCCTTCTATCGAAGAAGGGGCCTTTAGGCAACATATGGATTGCTGCGTTTTGGTTCAAGAAGCTGAAGAAAGACCAGATTGCCGACACTGATATCTCCTCTTGTGTTGGTACGACCTCTCTCACTCTGTCTCTCTAAACATATTTTTTTTCTTTAGATTTGTCCTGTCCGCAGTGTGACTGTTGACTTCTCTGATGAATTTCACTGCTTTAGTTTCTATAATTCGAAGTGTTTGTGTGTGTGGGGGGCGGGGGGGGGGGGGGGGGTTCTTCTTCGTTTTATTTTTTCCCATTCTTATAGACCTTTTTTACCTTATTATTTTCTGGATTTTTTCCCCTCGTATACATATTTATCCTGAATTTTGTGTGTATTGTTTGGAAGAGACGAGTTGATTTGGTTTCCAAAGTTGCTAATTTTTTGATTGTTCTTATTGCACTGAAGCTGTAAATTGTGCATGGTTGTCAAAGCTGATGTTCTGTTTCTAAAATTGTCAAAACCTAGATAAATTTGGAATGGTTATTCATGAATCTTTATGCCTGAATGCTGGACTTTTTCTTTTTTTTTTTTTTTTTTTTTGTTCTCGGAAACCGAGGGTCAGATGTGGGCAGGCATTGGTGCAACGTAAGGATGCTCCATTGTGACCTACGTGTCACGGGTTCGAAACATGGAAACAGGAAACACCCTCTCCGCATGCGGGGGTAAGGTTGCGTACATCTGACCCTCTGGACCCGGTGGCGGGAGCCTTGTGCACTGAGACGCCCTTTTTGTTAGAAACAAGTTGCAAGATTGAGGGCGGGTACACATTTATACTCCCACCCACCCCTTTTTCTTTCAAGGAATAGAGGGATGGTAGAACTAATGAGCAGAAGGTTCAGCAATATTTACATCAATTACTTGTTTAGTTTGTCATGGTTTTGAGCTTAGAATTGAGTATCAAATTCTTCTTCATGGTGTTTTATGCTAGTAGCAACACTTTGATTTGCACTGTTTGCTTCCGGGTCTTAGAGAATGTCCTTTTGGTTATTCATGTCAGTGACAATGAAAACACGGGGCATTTTTTCACTGATTGTACATATGAGCTATGTGTTTGAGTTTGGTTTGGGTGTATAATCTGTGTATTAGGAATGGATGTAGTATGGAAGCATTCTTCTTCATCTAGACACTTTCAAATTCATAGGGAATCTTGCCAGGTTACTCCTGGTTGTATGAGCAGGAACTATGTGACCAAGAAGATTAGTCTGTGAAGTTGGTACCAATACCGGTTTTTCATTTTAAATTTCATGCTGGGTCCCGTTCCTGCCAGATGCCCTAACAAATAACAAGAATTTGGCATCAGTGCGGTGGGGTGATGTCAAGTTGAAAGATGGGTGTAATACTTTTATAAACTTCTACATGTCGTATATTGATCCTTTCAGGCTATCCATATTAGAGAGGTTAACCCTTGTCTAAGGATGATATATTGTGTCTTTAGAAGCTGAATTTTACATGATCATGTAAAGAAAGGTACGTAAGCAAGATATAATTTATCTCATATCTCATGTTCATTCTCGATGCTTTTCCACATTATGAGGCTAATTGTTACTTTGGTGCACCATAAATTCCATGCCAATTTCTTCTGTTCTATTGGTTGCTAGCATAAGCATCCATTCAAGCTATCTTATCCATTGCCCTGAGAATTGCCAGCTCAACAAAGAAACTTATTAAAGGCTTCAATAGCATAAATCATCCATTTTTGTTCTTGGACCATCCAAATGTAGATTCTTGCTGGTCTGTTTTTGAAATCCCGGTGATAGAAGTTGTGCATTAAAAGAGTCTATCTTGTGGGACTTACTGTTACAGGCTATCTGAATGGTTTACTATGGTACCCAATGCATGGTACAGATAAGGCTTCATAAGTAATATGTGTTGAACTGTTAGCAGAATCAAATTCTTTAAATTCTTCAATTTAAACACCTCTCTGGTCCGAGTTCAAGTGTTACTTTTCTACAATATGCATCAATTATTGATTTTAGGGTGCATTTGGTTCACAACTGAAATTGGAATCTGAATGGATTAGAATGAGAATCGGAATGGCCATATCTCCTAACGTGTTTGGTGCATGATTGGAATCGGAATTGGATTTAAATACTAGGAAAGAGTAGGGATTGATTTTGGAGAATTGGGGTATTCCCACCGCTCCTAAAAATAAAATCACAACAGGAATGGGACTTCCCCCAACCAAATGGCTGGATGGGGATCATTCTCATTCTCATCCCATTCCGGTGTCCAACCCCCCCAAACCAAACATGCCCTTAAAGTAGACCCCAGCTAACTTTAGCATTCTTGTTTCCTTTACTTTTGGATAATTATACTTATTGCATACCATGGCAAAAAACAGATAGTACTCCGGCAAAAGTGAATATTGCCTAGAATCATTAAGCATTATAGCTTGAGTTATTGCCAACTTAAGCACATACATTAGTGAAGCACAGGCATAGGAAAAAGAATGGGCCACAAGATCCATGTTTTAGCATATTTGGAGTGAATCAATGATTGTGTTTGCTTATACATCATTATATGTAAATCCATATTCGAGTCTGTTGCCTTTCTTGCTGTTAAATAAAATAAAAAGAAAATAGAAATAGACTGCAATAGTGCCATTTAACAATTGGGACTTATTTACCAAAAGTTTTGTTTCCAGTTCCTTGTTCTGATGGCTGTTTAGTTTTAATTCCCTGGTTATGTAGCAATGAGTAAGACACACAAATGCATGTAGAAAACTGGTTGTAGAACAAAAGAGTTGTGTAAGATACACATCAAGAACTAAAAATTAAATGAAACATGATCAAATTCTAATCTCTCAATAGTAGTCAAACTAAGGAGCCAAAATTATTTTCCCATTTTTTAATATTATTTTTGAGTGTTTTCTTTAATCTACATCAACTCTCTGTTGGCCATCTGGATATTATAACAATTTTTACATGTTCCCCTTCATCTAATCATCTGATTATCTAGCCATATATTGCTTGTTCTAATCATATTAAAGTGTTGGCAACCATGGTTTCTTAATAAAAAGGAGAGAATTTTTCTTGAGAAACACAGTCTGGATGCCACCAACATGGTTTGAACCATAGAATGCCGAACCGCCCCGAATCGAACAGTTTGGGGCGTGCTGAACTATATCGGCGGCCAACTAGTGCAATTCAGATGTTCGATTCGAAACACTGGCAAAAATGGAGCGAGGAGAAGAAAAGAGAGGAAGAGAGAGAGGAGGGGAGGAAAAAAGATGGAAAGAACGGTAGCCCACCGAAGCTACCGATTCAGGACTCGGCAGTCCTCTGCGAGAGGGATTAGAGAGAGAGATGTAGAGAGGGGGGGAAGGAGGGGAAGATGGCGGAGAGGCCGTCGAATGGCGAAAATCCACCCATAGCATCCGCAATTTCGAAATAGGGGTGGGTCATCCCTGTTTCATTGTTTTTTTTTTTTTTTTAATGAAGCTGATAATGAGTTTGCTGGCTTCAACCACGCGGCCACCTGATGGCTTTCCAACGGCCTCTCTGCCACCTTCCCCTCCCTCCATTCCTCTCTCTCATCTTCTTTCTCTCTAATCTCTCTCGCAAAGGACTGCAGAGCCCTAGCGGCTTAAAGGCAGCCCTTTGGTCGCCATCGCCGATGTCTCCTCCGGCCTTCCTTCCCTCCCCCTCTCTTTCTCTTTTCCTCTTTGATTCTCCCTCTTTTCCATGTTGGTTCAGATCTAGTACGGTCCAGCATGGAGGCGTACTAACTCGTACTGCCAGGTCTGGTTCCAGATCAACAAAACTTGGTTTGAACTCTAGATGTCTCCCAGGTAGATAGGGGTGCCAACCAGCTGAGTGAAGCCTAGCAAGTTAATGTAGAAACTTTAGCCAATTCATTCATATTCATGAATGTCACACTTTAATAACTAAATTCTTAAGCATAAAAATGTTTGTTAGATATAAGTTTCTATGGGATTGTGTTTGTATGGTATGTCAAAATGTCAACAAAAGGTTAATGTTCTAAAACTCCATGTTTGTTATCTCAATGACAGATTTATTTTATTGACTTACGATGACTTGTTTCTTCTGTTATCACTGTTGCAGATCAGATCATTCCTGAGGTTCAAATTTCATATAGAGTATTGGCTCAGCTACTTCTGGGTATTGTCAGGATATTTTCCAAGAAAGTTGACTATCTTTACCATGACTGCAATGAGGCTTTGACTAATATAAGAAAATCATTTATGCCTAGTCAACGGACTGTACGAAATGAAGCAATTGCCAAACCACGACATAATGTTGCACCAACGAAAAAGGTGATACATGCACCAGATCAGAGAGTTAATATCGTGGAAGAAGCAATGCCCACAGAACCAATTGAAGCCATGCGTGCATCACATAATCATGTTACTATCACTGTACCAGAAAGATTTGAACTTGATTCCTTTGATCTGGATATCTCAGATGAATGGTAAGAACCAAAAAAACTTATGAAAGCATATAAGTTCTACATTTCCTGCATCATTTGTTCGGATTAACCATTCATAATTCTGGCTTCTCCAGTGAAACTGCCAAATCACAAGAGCAGCCCATAGCTCAAGGTATCAATTTTGCACTTGCCTTTGTTTTTTCAATATAAAAAAACCCATGAGAATCTTCCATATGAAAGTAGTTTGGACTTTAAATAATATATGTTAGGCACCGGTCTCCTTTGTGTTCTTCCACTTTGCTAGACGGTAGAAAGTCTTCATTTAGTAAAAGCTCCAGATTTTACTTTCTTAAAACTCTTTGCTCCGTACTAGATGACTGGACAGACGAAAGAGATCAGACCTTTTTTCTAAATGAGGTGCATATCTTTACATTTTTTTATTCTACATCTGTCGGATTTCTTGGAATCTCTAATTTGTCAATTAATTTGCATGAGTTTCTTTCATAATAATGTGTGATCTAATTTTAGTTTTATTCACCTGACTGCAGCAGTATCTCAGGGAAACAGTAACTCATGCTGAGTTCGATTCTGCTTGTTTTACTCCAATGGATGAGTAGGGAAAGAGTCATCAAATTATTTTAATACAGTGGATTATCCATTAATTTTGTGATACTGATTAATATTTTTTTTTTAACAGTGTTCTTCCATCTCACATGATGGATATTGATTTCGAAATTAGTGAAATTTACAACTCGAATAGCCTAGGAGTAAGAGGGGAAAAAACTTGGGGATATTCTCAGCATATAGAAGTAAGTGGGAGTTTTGCAGGTTTAGTGGCCATGGAGTCACTCGGCCCTAACGTACACAATGTGGAATCAGAACATCAAGTACATCCTCTAAAGCCGCAAAAGATGATGCCATCAGATCCTGACAAAAACATACATGCTAAGGAATCACTGGCACCAGTGGAGCCAACTATGTTGCATCTATCATCAGGTCATGAAAACGCTCAAGTCCATGTGCGGGAAGATTCAAAAGCTACAAGTCCATCTAAAACTTATGATAGAACATGCTTACCATGTGATTCAGGTTGGTTGTTATGAGAATGGATTCTGCCACGATTCTAATACTTACTGGAGAAGTCATCATGGACTCTTGTTTCCATTGTTTTATGCACAAACTTATGCTATTCAACATTGATAACCTTCCCTTTTTTCTTCTTGGTTTAGGGCTTGCTTCACCAAAATTTACAGTCAGAACTCCAGCTAAAAAGGAACGTCCTTTGATGCTGAGAAAAAGAAAAAATCTTTTGGATGAAACAATTGTGCTGTCTAATGAGTAAGTATTGCTATAAATTGTAACAATGCTCCCCTTAAATTACACTGTCAAAATAAATTTCATCTGAAACCATATATTTTGTTTTACATATTTCTTATGACCACTGGAAGCAATTTTGTGATTAGACGATAGAAACCAAATATGAAACTAGACCCTGTACAGCCATGAAGTTTTGATCACAAATTCTGCCTGTTTTGAATAAATCTAGAGATGAAGGTTTAAATGAGAATTACATGTTTGAAAAGCAAGGAACGATCAAAAGCTCTATAGAGAAATGATTTTTATTCCCAGCATTAGCTATTTTTATGTGGATAAATTACGTTGTTGACAGAGATGTGTGTTGGAAGTAGGTGGTCCTGGTTAAGATTATACAAGTGAATCTATTTAGTTGTTTTATGTCAGCCAGACTTTGAGGTTTGTGATGAAACATCATTATGTTACAAGGACTACTGATATTCCTTTAGGAGGCTATTGAAGTGAGAAAGGGAAGTCCCGATTATTTCATGTGGAAAAATAGGGCATCCACTTCTAATCATGTGGCATGGTTAAAATTTAAAAGGACTACCTGTTCACAGGGGTCGCCCCATGATAAGACAGCTTTATTGATTGATAAGGACCATTATAATCTTTAAGAGTTGAGAGCAAATAAAAAGAGGATTATGATCTACTTAGTGACAAATAGGAGCTAATGCAATGTCCTGTCATTTAATACTATGTTACGTCTGGATGCCCTGTGGATAGAACATGCTGATAAACTATCTTTCTTGCATTGCCTTGCAAGATGTGTGGAGCTCTCTTGATCCCTTCACCCACAATAATATAGACCTAGAATGAGAGCTAGAGGCAGATATAGAAAGTTATGATATAGAAGCTGCCTAGGTTGAGCTCGTTGTCAAAATTATGGGAATTAGAGCTGTAATCCATCATTGATGGTGGTGAGAACTAAGAAGGCATTGTATCTCTTAGTTTTTGGAACTTCCTAGCGTCCAAAATCTCATAATTGTGACTAACACAAATATACCTAACACTGGGACTGCATTAAGCATTTTGGCACAGTTGTTGACACATTTAAGGTTGAAATCCCAACACTAAGATATATAATTAAGATCAATAGGTGCAGGCAAAGTTGTCATCATTGGCATTCCTGAATGACATTATATTTTTGCCTGTACACTTAAGCTGTCTCAATACTGAGTTAGTTTACTTCATAAGGGTATGCTACCTATTTTTCATTATTAAATGAGTATCAACTATCACACTTTACTGGTTTACACAATAACCATAAGAGCTTATGTCATACATTTGGAATTAGCAAATTGGTGCAAGTTATAATGTCTCCTTGGAAAAGATATACTAGTAATTTGTGGAACTGAAGTCAGAGAAAACATCAGTAATTCAGTATTGTCCTAAGTCATTATAATTATCTAATCTGTCATGAAATTTGTCTCTCCAATGCAGTGGTCTCTTCTTCTTTTTTTTCTAAATGTATGTGGATATTTGAAGAGCATTTTCTTTTCCTTTTTAAAAAGATTGACATGGCTGCGCCTATCCTAAACTCTCACAGGACTTTGAGGCAGGGAATACATGATGCTAGTAGTTTAATATGCAAGCGGAGGAAAGCACCTCACACATTTCTGGATGCCTGGAAGGCTGACATAATCGCCAATTTGCAGCAAACTTTTATGGATCCTCTGGTGCCCTGTAGGTTAACTTACATGTCTTTAATGATGAATGCGCATGCAACATTCAAGTTGCATTAATTATCTGTTTTGCTTATAGTTTCATCTCTTCTCAGGTACTTCTTCAGAGCTCAAAGCTCTCTTCCAGAACAAACCATCCGATTATTTATCAGCACAGAAGACACTTGCAGACTATCACACTGAATCAGGCAATGCACAAAATGGAATACCCAACAAATCTGCTGACAATGAAGAAACATGCCAGGAAAGAATCATTGAAACTCCAGCAACAGAAAGGTTTGCTGAGGAACCCAGAACTAGTAAATCATCTGAAATTGAAACCAACAAGCCATCTTCTTTGGAAACATCAGACACTGAATTGGATTGGATGGATAGGGTAAGTGAATTGTTTAGTATTCTTGGTTGCACCTATCATAGTTGGAGATCAGTACTTCATTCCTGCTGTTTCAGATCATGCTAATGTTGCTGAAGCTTTTGTTATTTTATATTCGTACAGGAGCTTGGCTCTCACGAAGAAAGCAATATAGGTCAAGGTATTGCTATGTGGGTAGTAAAAGCAATTTGGTTTAGCCTTGCCACATATCCTTTTGCTTCTATTTAGCGAAAGGAATGGTAGCTTGAATTTACTCTACATCGTTCTCATGCTTTCTTTCTTTTGTCACAGATAATGGATGGTCAGTCCGAACTAGGTAAGATGGGAGTTTTCTTTTTCTTTTTTCCAGGTTGGACCCTTTATTTTTGCCTCCATGCTGAATTGTCTTTATACCAGTTACTTCTCATTTTTCAGGGCAGTGGCACAGTATCTTTGTAGTAAGTTGCTACATATTAAAAATCAAGAACAAAAAGGATTCTTAAGTTTGGCTCGAATCCTAGAAGGGAAGACTAGAAGAAAATGTGCTAGATTTTTTTATGAAACTCTGGTATGCTTCTTATCCATGTTATTATCATAGTATCAATATCATCTGAATTATTAAAAAAATGTCAAGTTCCTCTCTTTTTTCCTTGACTATATGATTTTATAAAATATTATCCTGAATGGATTAATCCAGAATTATTTACAAATTATTGAGGTATGAAAGCTTTATAGTCAAGCCTAATGATGCTATATGGTTGCTCATAGGATTATTTATGCTATTGCTTGGAGTTCTTGCCTCACATGCTTGTTTTCACATGAATGTATTGACAAATATTTCATTAATTTTATATTCTGATTTTTTTTTATTATCTGAATATCTGTTTGTTTTTTTTTTTTTTGCTTTTAGAAAATCTTCATATTTTTTTCAAATTCTGATTCTTTGCTTGTAGCTGAGTTGCTCCCAAATGGAAAACTTGTGAATTTAGTTATTATTTCTTGTAGAAGTGGCAAAATTTTATCCAACCTAACTGACCAACTGGTCTACCACAGAAAAAAAAAGAGGTCCACACAGTAGGTGCTTTGCCGCAAAACCGTGTCCAAGCAAAGAACTGGCCAATCTAGAACTGTTTTTGTCGAGGTTTATAATTTCTGAAAATCTGGGATGGCAAAAATCAGGTCTGGTTCATTTCCAGGATGAGCAATAGCCTAAAGTTACATGTTTGTATGAGACCTGGATCCAGATTCAGATATTAGATATTCAAAAAATTTGATTTGAATTGGTTATAAACCTGTTTGACCGCATTTCAACCTGATTGCCGTGTAGAATGCAAAAGAGTGACACTCTTATAATTCAGTCAACCTGGATGCCATCCAGTTTGCCAATATGTTAGCCGTAATATATACAATAAACAAGGTTTCATCTGAATTCTTCGTAACATTCCACAATTAGTAAATATTTTATTAGCATCTGAACTTTAAATACTACAAATCATCAGAGTAAAGCTCAAAACTTGCAATATTTCATTTAGATAACATGTGACTTGAATACTTGATACTGAACATGTGGCATTAAAGTTTGCTAAAGTACAGCTTCAAAACACGTAGCATTTCACTGAATACTTGTTTGAAGATAAAGGATCTAAAAAAATTGTTACATAGTATTTTCACTTAAACCACTCAACAAATCATTTCCTGCATTCCATCAATAATCACATTCAAGCTTCATCTTGCTATTCCCATCAAAATATCACTCAGATTTATTTATATTAATCACATCCGTCACATACATGTTATAGACATACAAAACAAAATTTAGATATTGAATGCTGCAAACCCTCAAGGACTAAAGAAATCTACATGGAAAAGCCAAGCATGCCTGTGGGGTGACATTCTTCTGTTTTCCAACCAAAAATCCCTCCAATCTTTAATGTTAAAATGCACCAAAAGCACACCTATCATGTGCTAGAACAAAAGATAAAATAACAAATGCTTTTGCCACAACTTTATAAATCTATAGTATTAACTAGAAACTAACTAGTATGACAACCAGAGTATTTAGGTCATAGTACCTCTTGTTCATTCATTTCCATTTCAATCAATCTCTGCTTCCTCGGAGGCATGAGAAGAATTCCAGCAGAAATATCCAAATAGAAGAACTTCTTAAGATGGTCATCTCTGTCCTCCGTTTTTTTTTTTTTTTGGATGTGGTCATTCCAACATATCGACACTAGAATTTATGCAACCAAAGTTGATCGAGTTTAAATCCAAATAACTGATTGCAGGTGCATATCAAAGCTGGAAAAAATCCATTGTAAGATGATTGTAATATGCTTAAGCCCCCTACCCCCACAACTAAAATCTGGGATGAACTGCCACAGCTAACAGCTGCAGAAATATGAATAATCAAAGTGTCAGAATTTCATTCGTAAGTTGTGGGTGCATTTCTCAGTCATAAGATAGCTGCAAGATTCTTGAGTGCCCCATGTCCAAAAATAAAAATGAAAATAGGAACAGTCAGAATGTCATCGAGCATCCTAGAAAGTTGAAGATATTGAGGGTGGAGAGATTTCTATAGCACCAAAACATCAAGTTTTTTTATAAAAAAATAAAATAAAATGTTGGTTCTTGCTGATGAATATCCAACATAGGCTTTTGTTCTTGGATATAGGAGTAATGGCTTCGAAATGTATCATAAAACTACACTAAATAAGAAATACACCAATTGATTTTCAAAAATTAACTGAAATTTTTACTCAAAAACTTATAGCATAGGTGCAAATTGAAATGCAAATATTATAACAAACTACCAACTAATTGTAACATATGGATCATTTATATTGTCAATCACATCCTCATTTGACAACCTTCTGAACTGGCTTATTGGTGAATATCCAAGAATTGAAGAGCATAAATTTGGAAACGAGTTAAATAGCTTCTCATAAATATTTGTAGCCTTCACATAAATGCTCATGTAAGTGAATTCCACAACTTCCTCTTCAGATATTCAGTCCCTGATCACACTCCCATACTTCCAATACTTCTTAAATTTAGATTTGTGATCCTTGTGTCATTAAGTTTTCCTTTTAAGCAAAAAAGCTTAAATTTTTCGAACTCTATGAGAAAACGTATTTGTAGTAAAATAAATTTGTTAACCAAAATTATCAAATCATTACTAAAAAAAAAAATCCTTTAAGAACTTGTTGGACAATGGAGGGTTTCACATTAATGATCCAAGTTGTTGGATGTGATCTACTATCACTAAATTTCTTGCACACCAATAACCATGTGATTTGCCCCTTGCCTTTTTATCTAGTCAAAAAATTGGATGATTAACAATGCATATTTTTTGAGCATTTGATGCATGAACTAGGGCCCTCTAGGTCATATAATTTTAGGCATGTAAGAAACTTAAAGGGGTGCCTTTCTTAATGTCGAGGGGCCAGTGCTATAGATAGGGTGTAAATGAGTTGAGCAGCTTGCGAGCTACTCGAGCTTGATACGACTGTCATCAAGCTTAGGCTAAGCTTGAGTTGAGCTTAAGTAACTTGAATAACTTTTTTGAGTCGAGCTCGAATAGCAAAAGCTCACAAGCCTAGTCGAGTATATATTTAATAATATTATATTTTATTAGATTAATCATGAAGAAAATTGAACTATTTGGGGATTTTCAATTTCATCGTGAACTTCAATTTGATGCAATCAGATCATCAAACTATCAAAAAAGTTCAGTTTAGATCCTGGCTATAGATTCTATCTAGCTTCTATTACAGAATGGTCACATGAGGTCACATGATAGAGTTATATGGTAGAAGGGGCTAATGTGGATAAGATGTTCCCTCCAGATTTATGGCTCCTTTCCCATACCTATTAAAAGAATCCAACGTGAGATTGAAGGAGGCCTCGTAGTTCAAGAATTTGGCGCGGGCCGCAGTCTCATGCTTTGTGTAGTAATGGAAGGTGTCCTTGCCGGTGTTGGCCCTCTTCTGGCAGGTTGCGAAGCTCTCCACCCCGCCATCGTTGTCGCCGTACGTCCAAAAAGTGTTCGACGGCCTATTCGAGATGGATCCGTACGACGTGAAGATGTCGTTGGCCATGGTGGCGGCCTCGCTATAGCCAGCAAAGCCGGTGCCAAGGACGTTGGCGTTAGTGGCATGGGAGGTGTGAGGGTATACTATTAGGGCAAACTATAGAGTTAAGACTCCAAGAAGTAGGAGGAGGTGCGAGGGCAGTAGATAGCAGCGGGGTCGTAGGAGAAGTGAAGGTCGGGGACGTTAATGGCGGTGGTGTAGGAGGAGCGAGCGATGCCGGAGGAGGGGAAGGAAGCATCGGCGATGTTGGTGTCGAAGGAGGAGGGAAGGAGTCCAAGCGAGAAGAGCGGAGGGAGTAGCAGCGGAAGGAGTCGCGGCGGAGTTGGCGTTAGAGGAGTAGATCTTGAAGGCATCGTGGCCGTTAGAGAGTGAGTCACCATAGGAGGAGAAGTTGGCATGGTTATAGTTGAAGTCAAAGGAAAAGGGAGCAGAGTGGGAGTTGGAGGAGCAGAGGGGGTGGGCGACGGAGCAGAGGAAAGAAGGGAGGGGGGTGGTGGTGGAGGAGAGGGCAGTGGACGAGAGAGGGGAGAGAATGGAGAGTTTGGAGAGGAGGAAAGGAGGGAAGGAGCGGTGGTGGGTGTTCTTCTAGTGCTGGTAGCGGAGGGTGGTGGCTTTGGCGGTGAAGGGACTGGGGGAGGAGGGTGGTGGTAACATTGAGGAGGGTAGAGGCCATTAGAGAGCTAGGGATTTTTAATTTCATCCTGAATTATTTTGTCCAGGTCAACCCCTTCTACCACCTAAGTCTATCACGTTACCTCACGTGACTATTCTATAATGGAAGCCAAATAGAATCCGTAGGTAGGGTCCGAATTGAACTTTGTTGGAAGTCTAATGATCTGGTTGCATCAAATTAAAATTCAGGAGGAAATTGAAAATCCCCAAATAGGTCAAGATTTTTTCTATGATTAAGCCTATTTTATTTATAACTTTATTATTGTTTAATATCTTAAAATATAATATAGTTTATATTTTCTTTTAACCATTTTTTTTTAATTATGACCAAAGCTCGAGCTTGAGCATACCTTGGGTGATATTCAAATCGAGTTTAGTCGATCTTGAGTGTTGCTTTTTTTTTTTCCATTTTTGATCAAGTCGAGGTCGAGCTTGGATATTAAGGTTCGATCGATCTTGAGTCGAGTTTCGAGTCCGAGTATTTTGAATCAAGTTGAGCTCAAGTCTCTAGCTACTCGACTTGACTTACTGGAGCTCGACTAAGCTCGATTGCATCCCCCCTAGCTGTAGAACCTCTCACTTTCAAGTATTAAAAGAAAACTTAGAAGTGAGAGAGATAATTGGACACCAACGAGACTACACATATATTGATCAACGTGGAAGAGGGTATAACGACCGGACTGAACCGAACTCTTTTCCTAGCCCAATTGTAACTCTTAGAGCACTTAACCAGACACCAATTAACCTATTATTCAATCACATGATCTGTGACCTCAACTAGCACCATGAGAAGACTTGCTCTATCACCGAGCTATCCCAACTTCTAGGACTTTTTGAGAGTTCATGTGCAATTCTCTCTTCAAATTCTAGACTAATACCTTCCACCATGGTAGCCTATCTTAATCCACCCACTGGGACATATTTCATCTAATCATAACAAGTCAAAAACCTTTCTAGATTTGGAGAAACTTGCAACAATTGGTCAAGTTACGTGGGTTTTAAATCTGGGTCCATCATGAAGCTTAAATTTCCACTTTAGGCCCTTCAACCCTTGTGCCATGTCAAGACCGATTTTGTCGGGATGTAACACAAGCACTTATAAGGAGAACAATTCTCTGACGTGGATGTCATGAGGTGATAAAAGAATAGCCATGGCACATGTAGTCGTCGCACAAACCTAACCTGTTAGGAATTGGTGACACTTAACCTGTGCTTAGTTTGCCAATGCCCATCTTCAGATGGTTCGATTGGGTTGGCAAGATTAGGTCAAGAATATTGTCTCGATCCCCTGTAACCTAGTTTTAAACTAGCCTCTTGGGTAATAAGCTGGTAATGACCTGCTGTAATTCTAGAAATAGGCTTACTGGCAAGTCTAAACAGCACAGATGGATGGAGAGAAAGGCATAGATGACTAATTGGATGTGGCAAGATCGCAACATAGATGATGGCACCAGATGCAACATGGCTCTTTATCCAGGCTTTTGTTCCGGCAAGTGTTACAGCAATGAAAGTAGTGCTTCACTAGCAAGACTTCACCTTTTATATGGTAGATGACAAGTGGTTTGACACTAGGTTCAATCTCATGCCTAGAAAATGTGGATCTCCCGAGCCATGATATGGGATCTAGGGGGGCTTAATTGGCGTCCCAAAGTTTGATACTGGCTTTCTTTTGCTTTATCCCTAGGTTCAATCTCATTTCGGCTCGACCCGTGCACTCAAGACAGCGAAACAAAAAGGAATCTGGGCGTTTCAAGAAAAATACTAGTAATGTGTGCATCAGTGCTGCGAAAATTTAACGTCGACTTCGTTTTTGCAGATCCTAAAGAGCCGTGCGTGTATAGATGTTGAGCAGGACCGTCCTTACGGTGACATTATCATATCAGCCGGCCCTCAACTTGAACCGGAGTTTAACAATCCATAGGACGGAGGATGTCTGTTTCGACTTCTTTGTATAATTTTTGTTGGCCCTCCCCATGTAGAAACTGCTCTGTATATATTATAGTTGAGGTTTAAAATCAAACGGGCTCCGACATGAAAATTTCCTTCCTTGTTGGTTCATACATATTTCCAGAATCTCTCTTTTGTGCAGGTGATAGAACATTTTGGACTTGATTTCTTATTCTGTACAGAATCTGGATGTCTTTAACCTGGTAACCGTTGGGATTGAGAATGGATGGAGATATACGTGGCACAAAAGCATTTGAGTTTATAATTTTAATCCCAAGTAATGCGATCGCATTTAGTTCGCAACAACCAATCATTTCGGAGTTTGCAAATGAAAACTTAATGCAGGATGAATTTCTTCATAATTCAGGTCTAACCGTGCATGGAAATATCACATTGCCACACGACTTGGAGAGAAAGAGAGATTGGGAGATTGAATTAATTGAATGAGAATAATTTTGACCCATTTTATTTTTCTGGTCGTTCTGCAGTTAAAAACTATTAGAAGAGGGTTACCAAAGAAATGGGGATGCATTGCATGGATTAATGGTTTGAACATTCCCAAGTGGTCTAGCCGTAGCAGGGCGCATCTTAACCCAATAAAAAAGGCTGACATGGAGATTTCCACGCAATCCAGGGAGATGATGGCAATCATGCCTTAAATATTACAAGTTTTCAGTTCCCTTCAAAGCAAAAATATATCTCATAAACATCTGCAGCAACCTGAAAGTGACAAGGTATTACATGTCCACAATTATTTTCGCATCCAGCTGGGTGAACTCATTGAAGTATGCCTTGAAATGTTCAAAGGAATGTTTGGCATCATCAACAGCACACATTTCTCTTATGCTGTGCATTGATAATTGCGGTGCACCGACATCAACAGTTCGGATTCCAACACCACTTGCGAGTATGGGACCAATGGTTGAACCACAGGGCATATCATTACGTACCACAAAATCCTGCAAGATTAAAACAACACGTTCAAAAAAAGGGCAAAAGAAATCTACTGGCATGACAAGGCCAAGTATATCAGGCAAATTGATGCAGTGTGTAAAAC
The DNA here is from genome assembly GCA_006176705.1 of Cocos nucifera. Lineage (NCBI taxonomy): Eukaryota > Viridiplantae > Streptophyta > Magnoliopsida > Arecales > Arecaceae > Cocos > Cocos nucifera. Next base: position 2,109,849 of record QRFJ01000027.1, on the reverse strand, counting down.
ATTGTTTTTGTCGTGGCAAAAAGCCTTCCTCAAAAAGCCAGCAGCTGAGTGCATGACGATTTACTCGGTCCACTAGCTAAGGTATCGAAATCCCAATTAGAAATTTGGGAAAAAAGAATCTTGAGTTTGAACTGGAATCTCTATAGTTTGAAAGCAGTCATCAGGCCGCTCCATTTGAGGTGGACATGCAGCCTGAACATTGTGTCAAAAAGCCCTTCTTGAGTTTTAGTAGAATTATTTTACCAAAAAAAAAAGGTTCTAGTAGAATTATCTTCTTATCAATAAGCCAATGTTGGTAGAACCATGTTATTATTGCTAAGCTCATTCACATCACATTGTCCAAGCATAGAGTGTCCCATGGTATCAAGGCTGCAGCAAAAGGAGGTTTCCAATTAAACATGAGGTGCAAAAAACATAGCAAATTTTTTCATCATTTTTCAATGAGAACAAGTCTTTCACATAATTATATGGATAGAATTCACCCCGAGAATCTGATGAATGGAAATGTTGATGTGCTGTTGACACCAAAACAGAAATACTGAAACATAGCGAGAAAGGTGATATCGCTGTATAGATCAGAATATTAGGCAATATACCTGACTCGTCTAACAAATGGAAGCCAATGTCAACCGAGATTATGAAGAGGAGCATATATAAGTTTATGAATAGCACAATAGTTTAAAGCGATGAAAAGGAATCCAAAGCCATATTATCATGTTAAACACAACCATGTGAGACTGAATAAGTTCTCGGCTTTGTGTGGAAGATTTAAAAGCATAGTTACAGGCTTGGACATTCAATATTAGGGAAAATTTGGCTAAGTTTAAATATTTGAAATCTGAGACAAAAATATGCCGATAATCCCCCAAAAGTTTGAAAAGAGGGTGACAAAAAGGTTCACAGTACCGATGCATATCATCCCATATAGGCAAAATGTACCATATCATTACCAAACCAATACTTTGTATCAAGGGGTGCACCAACTATTTGTATGCTGAACCAACTCTCTTACCAGGCATACCAATACCATACCAACATCAAATCAGCATGAATTCGGTACCAAGATTGCAAACCTTAAAGATGAGCATATCTAATTATCTCTAATAACTGATTTTCTAAAGCAATGCAATTGTTTGTTCCTAGCTAAGCCACATGCAAAAGCAGGTGATATGTTATTTTAATGTAAAACCTACCATAAAGATTAGAGAAAATTTATGACATTCATCCCCCCCTTCTCTCCCAACCCACCCCAACCAATATTGTAAGGATAGTGCTTTAAAGGAAGACAAATACCATTTAATCACTGCCAGCTAATAGATAGGGAGGCTAAGGATATTAGGAAAAAGAATGAAGAGATATGCATGCAGCAAATATGGACTCCACATTTCGAGGGAGCAGACAAATTTGCTTTTGATATTAGTTGAAGAAATAAAATGATTAAGCATAATTTGATACTATATCTACATCTTGAGCACCATCTCAATCCAATTTAATAACTCAAGATGAAGATACTATCTACCATACAGATAATATCACATGCATCAGAAATCAAGAACATATATGATACTCTATTTTGTCAAAGATTTTCCATGATTTTTACTGCATGAACCTGAGTTTGAGAGTCAACTGACCTGAATGGGTAAGTCATGCCTTTCTGCAATCTCCCGAAATATAAACGAAGTGATGGCATTTGTGGCATAACGCTGATTGGCATTGTGCTTAATAACAAGACCACCATGCAATTTAGGTTGGTGGTTTTCCTCGTGTTTGTCCTAAGAAAACAAGCAAAAAATAACAATAGAGGGGGAAGGGGGCCTTGTTCTCATGCAGTACAATAAAACATGCCCTAGGCCTGTCTGGAAGTAACTGAAACTGGAAAACAGTAAACAGCATGAAAGAACTCAAGATTTTGAACAATACCATATAGTTAGGATGTAAGGCATGAGCCATGTCCGCAGATACAAGGAAACTCCTCTGAATTGCCTTTTCAAGCAACTGAAAAGCAGTTGGACCAGTTTTAGCAGTTCTCTAATAAACTTTTCCTCAAAAAAGCAGTTGTCTAATAAACTCAAGATAAAAATCTTGAGAACTTTAAATGACATTCATGCAAAAAAAATGCATAAACTTAGATGTCCGTATGCACATATATATCCATGCACATGCAAATCCATGAAAACCTAGCACCAATTTAAGCATGTATCTATAATACATGGATTCGTGTACAAGTTGGGTCAGGTATCTTGTTTGATCTCTGATGGTTGAAGATGTGCATCTAGATAGGTACCTATGTAAATTCATAGATAGCTGACAGCAATTTATTGACACGTCACAATGCTTTATAAGGAAACAACCTTGTAAGCAACCCCTGATGCACATCGCCAGCCAAAGAACCTTTTAACTCCACAACCAAACATCTAATGAGGAGACTTCGGTATAACTTCCAATAATTGATCGAATATATAATTTGTTTTACAGTCGGAGAATTAATAATGTCTCTTAAGACATTTGAATTTTATTTAGAAGCAGTTCGGATAATGTAGATGACACATAGCATAGCTGAGCAAGTTACATGAATTTTGACCATAGGCTAGTTAAGTTGATTATGCTCTATGAACTCCAAAGCCTTTGACCACATGATGCATACACACGGGAACACACTAAAACAAACACCCAAGCACACGTGCATGCATGTGCAGCAATCATTTTGCATCAAATTCTCACACATATGAATAAGTTGACAAATACCAAAGGCATAGCTATACAACTCAAAAGTCAGATTCCTTCAGTTTCCAACACTGTGGAAATGTTAGGCTAACAATGCCAAAAAAAAAAAAAAAAAAAAACAAACAGTACATATAGTCATATAGAAGTCATGGAAACAATCCGTTTGCAGTGAGATGTTCAGATGTAAAGAGACATGCAAATAAATACCACCTTGTAATCTGAAGAGTTGAAGGACTTTGTTATTCTTGACAGAGCATCCAACATGGCAGGAGAACCAGCTCCCTGAGCTGAGTTAGATCCAACCTCCTCATGATCAAATAATGCCACCATCCTCACACCAGATTCATCATCGAGAGAACTTTCTGCAGATGTCGATTCTATTAATGCCTGTGAAATTCAGATAGAGAATTAGAATCTTAATTGATCATTAAGTAATATTTCTGAAAATTAAAATATAAGATAAATATGAAAAAGGTAAAGCAAGTCAAACTGCAGAGCAAACGACAACAATCATATTTTTGTTAACATATACAGCATAAGCTATCCCATTCTCACCCATTCTTAACTAAGTAATTTATTAACCAATTCTATTCCAAACCTAAACAAAGAAAATTCCATTCCAAAATCCAAAACTCCTAATAGTTAATGCACCAAAAGACTCTTCAGAAACAATGAACACTTGATTTTGTCAAGATCTCTAAAGGGGTTAAGGGTAAAACAAGCTCAATTGCAGCTAACATAGCCAATGATCATTTTTCCCAATTAAACTTAAAAGACTTTTACCATACAAGAGATAGGTATTGAGTACCTCAGGCCAAGCCAAATGGCACACTGAATTCATGCCATGGTCACAGAGAGAATGAAAGAACGAAGGAAGGGGGAGGAAAAGAAAAGAAAATCCTTTATGCCATTTGATGGTAAAGGCACATCACAAACAATAAAGAATCAGATGGTATCTGGAACCATATCTAGCAAAATTTAAAATTTAGATATATTCTTCATCCAACTACATTTGCCATTTCACTTTGCTACTCCCTACTGCACATTCTGGTTTGCCACACATCATGAACTCTCAAATATAATCCATCGGAGGAGGAAGCAATGTCACAGCACCTCCCCAATGGACACCTAAAACCATATCAGAAAGAAACACATAGAGAACACAACGCTTTAGGTGGAAAACTCTATATATTTACTCTCTAATTGGAATCCCCTTTACAAGAGCCAATTGGGCTCCTTTTTATAGCCTTCCAGGCTTACAAAAAGATAAGAACAAAAATACTTGAAAAACCACTTAATCCCTTTATCCTATCCTTATCCAAATTGGTTAAAATAGTTTTGATCCTTTTCCTGATCCACTGAAACAACCTCGATCCTTATCCCAACCGAAGTAGCTTGAACCGTCTCCATCTTATCCGCAATGGTTGGAACTAACTCCACATTATTCCAATCTTCTTGGATCATGGCTCTCCAATTTTGAGAGGAGCCAGCACCTGCTGGATCTAGAACTACAAGTGAGAGAACCAAGTTTCCCTAGCTTCCCTTGTGAACCACCTAGCGGCACTGGGCTTTTGCCCTTTCTATCCATCACGAAAAGATTCACGTTCACCTTTCCATGTCATTATGACCTTGTGTTCTAAAATAGTATCTTCAGCTAGTTGCTCTTCGCATTCTACCACAAGATCTTCCACGGATGGCAATATTTTTCCGAGCTCATCATCCAATATTGATGGCTCATTGACGACCGAATACATCTCCATATAGGCGGGCAGCTCCAATTGACAAGCATTCTCACCAATCTTGCATGGGATCTTAAAAGGTCCATAGCCAATGGGTTTAAGCTTCTTGCCCTCACCTTTCAAGTGCTTCTTGCTAAGATGGAGCCAGATAAGATCACCCTCCTGGAAGTCGCCCTTCACTCGATGTCGGTCATATAGTTCTTTGTACTTCTTCTGAGATTTTTGCAGTTATCGCTCTACCTCGCTATACACTTTCTGAATGCCCTCCAAGAAGCACGGTGCCTTCGCCATTTCACTCCCCTCCTTAGCGATCTACGGCTACTCGACAGTGAATGCCAAGTCGAATGAGCTTTGTGGCAAATAACCCAAGCACACCTCAAAGGGAATCTTGCCAGTGGAACTGTGCATAGCTCAATTGAAGGCAAACTGTAGATAAGGAAGGCTCTCGTCCCAAATCTTGGGATGTCGAGTGTTATACCCTCGCAGCAAATATACAACCGTCCAGTTAACCACTTCAGTCTAACCATCGGTTTGAGGATGAAAGGCCATGCTCTGTTGCAGTTTTGTGTCCATCATAGACTACAGAGACCACCAAAAGTTGCTTAAGAAATGGCTACCACGGTCGGACACAATCAAGCTTGGCAGCCCAAGGTGTGTCCAAATGTGTTGGAAGAACAACCATGCAGCTTCCTCGCCGGTACTTGTCTTCTTGCATATACAAGCTGAAGAATTAGTAAAAACACAAGTATATCCATTGCCAGATTATCTTGAGTCGAGTTTCGAGTCCGAGTATTTTGAATCAAGTTGAGCTCAACGAAAGTTTGGAGAGTGGCCTTCCACCAGGTCACTGCATCACCAACCAGCTTGAGCTTCGCGAAAGTCACCTTTTCCGCATTGCTGTAGCTGTAAAAGTCGAAGTACATCTCCAGCTAGTCAAGCCAAACATCCAGCTTTTTAGCATTGACAGCGCCATCATAGTTGGGGATCTCAACCTTGAACGATCGCGGCCTCCCCTTTCCAAGTGACGAAGCCATGCTCACATCATCATCGGAGTCATCATTGTCTTGCACACCCAAGGTATTCTCGACAGCGCCCTTCATCATCGTCACGCGCACCTTCGATGGAGGGGTTCCTGAGAGCAGACCGCTCTTCTCCATCGGCATTGCTGATGGTGCTATAGATTGGGCCTTGATCCAATCTAAGATGGTCTTCATGTCGTCAGACAGCATAGTGACCGTGGCAGCAAGGTCGAACAACGTCACTGGATGCACTCTTTGTTTTTCTCATCGGTGGCCTACGAAAGATGTCGAGGACGGAAAGCTGTTCACCGATAGTTTCGTAAACACTTCTGGTTTGTACCATGCACAAGGGTCATTCGCTCTGATACCACTTAATTCGTTAGAGGAAGCAATGTCACAACACCTTCCCATGGACACCAAAAACCATATCAGAAAGAAACACATAGAGAACACAACACTTTAGGTGAAAACTCTGTATATTTGCTCTCCAATTGGAATCCCCTTTACAAGAGCCAATTAGGCTCCTATTTATAGCCTTTTGGGCTTACAAAAGGATAAGAACAAAAATACTTGAAAAAACCACCTAACTCCCTATTATATCCTTATCCAAATTAGTTAAAACAGTTTTGATCATTTTCCCAATCTGCTGAAACAACCTCGATCTTTATCCCAACCGAAGTAGCTGAAACCACCTTCATCTTATCTGCAACGGTTGGAACTAACTCCACATTATTCTGATCATCCCACATCAAAATACATCCATGCAAGCAAGCATCCACCGCATACTTCAGGCAGCCAATTAAAAGTTAAGAGCACCATACAGCAGAATATATCATGGAGAATAATCAGTAGGTGAGATGCATTAATCAGCTAGTGGAATGTGCATGCGTTTGTGTTTGTAAGACTCAGAGAGAGAGAGAGAGAGAGAGAGAGAGAGAGAGGGATGTGGAGGGGAGAGTTAAATGAAGTGTTACAATGGAGACTTCTAAAATGTTGACAACCACAATTAGTTAAAGATCAGACTCAAAATTAGTCTAGTTTGTCAAATGAACTATGTAGGCCCGGATACTCTATTCAGAGAGCCGCTTCAACTTTTTAACAGATCAATTGTAACCTTATAAGATCTCAAACCTCTAACATGTTGAAGCTGGTCATCAATGCTGTTTGATCCCTATGGTCATGCACTTGTCACAATAAACATCAGCCAACCCGTACAGTGTATTTAACTTTTAATTTACACAATTTTTTTACTGGGCTCTCTATTCATAGGAAATTTCAATTAACATCAGGGGCATAACAAAACTCTTGTTTTGTCATGTTTTAGAGAATAAAAGTTAATAAAAGATTATTATATTACATTTTGCATTATCTCTTGGTCATCAATTTTATAATGATATCCATTTTGAGTAATTTCCTGACTATTTCCAATGGATTTATTACACTATCCTATATAGAGTTAATTAAAGTTCCTAATTCCACTAACCAGCATCATATTATTTGCCCCTAACATACACCAAGTGGTCGGTCCTATTAAGCCTATTTGTTATATTACAAGTGTCTGGGCACAATAAATTATAGTAGAAAGATAACCCACTTCCAATTCAACATTTATAGGAAAATGTGCATGACTATTGGGGTCTGTTTGGTTGGGGTATGTCAGATTACAGGATAATCTGATAATTCATGAGAATCATTAACCTGGAAAAATGATTGCGGAGGAAAAAAATTTTTACTATGTTTGGTTGGTGGAAAAATTACTCCGAAAAATGATACTAAAAAAGGATTATTATGTTTGGTTGGAGATAATACTACATGGGAATATGGCAAAATTTATAAATATACCCTTCAATATAAAATAATTTTTTAATACTAAAATAATATTATCATCTTCAATTAGTTTTTATATGATGACTATAATCACATAACCCTTTTCATAATGCCATCTCCATCTTAATTTTTTTTACAAAAGTTTTTTATTGAATAAAATTTGAAGGACATTAAAATAAAGTCAATAATTACATATGCAGCTTTATTGGGGGTATTTTTATCAAACATAGATTACCACCACTCGAAAATTTGCCAAATACCAATCCTCCCATGGTATTTGTTTTACCATCTCTCTCTAAAAAATAAGCATGGGGCCCACCAATTTTTTTACCATCTCTTTCTTCTACTTTTCATACCAAATGGTAATCTAACATGGAAATCATTTTTCCATGCCAGATTATCCCCAACCAAACGGCCCCTTGAAGTATATCCATTGCCAAGAAATTGGAATCTCATTACAAAAAACTAGGAGAATATGATAAATATGTTAGAAACATATACAATCTGAAGAATTAGTAAAAACACAAGTTTCTAGAAGGAATTAGCATATACTACACATTCTTACATGACTAACACAATTCAATTTAAGGCATTATCGAAGCCTTGATGAACAAATATGAAAGAAGATTGCAGATATAGTTTTATGGGGACCAAAAAAAAAAAGGTAATCATCAAAAGCTCCATCACAATCAAGGTCTGCCGCATCGACCCATACCATCCTATACTGACCCCTATTATTTTGTACCGACCATATCGTAGGTACCATACAGTACCGAGGTTCAGTTTAGGACAAGAGCCAAACTGGTACATACTAATCTGAATTGAGCAAAACCACCAGGTACCAACCTGCACCACTAGATTTCAGGCAATCAATAGTTGGGAACGAGAAGAAGTGTCAGAAGCTTGTTTTGATACAGTCTATCATTTCTTACAGAATCGATAACATACAAGTATGATTCTCAATACTAGTTCTAGTGACCATGATCACAATATTTTGCATTTGTGTACTAGGTATTCTTCCTAAGCAAAGCTCAAAAGAGGTGCATAGCAAAGTATTACTCTCAATAAGATGGGGTTTAAGGCTCAAGGTATACAGCATAAGCCAAAGAATTTCCTTTAAGACTAAAAATCTAATAAAATTTGTGAGGAAAAATGTAATGAATGCAGACATTGTTCTTGGACTTGAGCCAGAAATGTAGCATTAGAAATTTCATACTCAAAATACATGGATTTCAATGGCCACTTTACAACAACCAAGGTTTGTCAGACAGGCATACAAGATCATACCAGCTGGCGACCAATTCAATACAGCACTGATACACCATATTGATCTAACATATACCCAACCAAGGAGAGGAAGATTGGGAGGGGGAGAGGGAGGGGCCACAGAGAGGGGGATAGGGATAAGGAAGTGGGGGGGGAGAGAGAGAGGAGAGAGAGAGATGAGGGGCTTACAGAGAGGGGAGAAGAGGTGAAGGAAGAAGAGAGCAAGGGAAGGAGGGCAAGGGAGCTCTAATGGAGAGAGGGAGAGGGAGAAAGTTGGGGGGGTTGGAGGAGAGGAGGGGCTTACCTCAGTGACGGCAACTGGAACACTTGAGCAGTGTTGGTCAACGTCAGAGAGAGAGAGAGAGCATGCAAGCTAAGGCAGCAAGCAAGGGAGAACCCATCTGGCACAATGCGGTTATAACCCAAAACAGCCTGCATTGCCAAACCATCCCAATCTTGTGTCGATTTGATTCGAGCTGAATTGCTCAATTCGGGTTGATTTGGCAATCAACATGATAGTATATTGGCTTAGGAAGATTGAGTCTACAAGCAACAATTCCATGCAGATTTTCTAAGAAAATTCATCCTTTACCTTTCATTGGTTTTGGATTGATCAAATCCCGATTTAATTTTCAGCCACATGTGGTGCTCTTCACGTGATCTTCTTTACTCTCATGTCCTATAGCCATTCACGAGCCTCCAGGCATTCTCAATGTATGAGGTGAAATAAGCCACATTCCAATCTTTCTAAATAGCATTTCTTCTTAGTTTTTTTCTGTTTTAATTTTCTGTGAGACTGTACACACTCCAGAATTATAACATTATATGTTTTATAAATGAATGATTCAAACTTCTATTCTAAGAACTGGATGAAAAGGCAAATGCTAATGCAGTCATCCAAATTAGCACCTTATAAACAATTTATTTAAACATGTTGATAGCGGCGTTATATCTTCCCTTTCCTTTGACAAACCTATTTCAGAATGTTGGTATTATCTTTACACAGTTGCTCACTTTAACAAGTAGGCAAGGAGCAAATAAGCCTACTTATTGTTTTTATTCCTGCATGGAAAATTTATATAACTTCTTTACACAGTTGCTCACTTCAATAAATAGGCATGGAGCAATTAAGCCTACTTATTTTTTTTATTCCTGCATGGAAAATTTATATAACATGAGCATTTGAAACAGATTAAAACTCAGATTAACTCTCTCAGCACCATCCATTCTCAAATAACAAGACATATCACATTTATACCACCTATCCAAGCATCAAAAATTGTCAATATTTTAGAATTATTATAATATGAGATGAAGTATCTAACCAACAAGGTGGTAAACAACTAGGCCATATTTTGGAAGAAAACATTATCGCGAAAAAACTGTGAATGTCATCAATTTCTTTATGGACATTCTATTGGAAGAAAAGAGTTCTCTGGAATTAGAAAATCGGATTACATGTTCTAATCATGTCATGAAATTTTGTGAGATGCAACTTTCTATTTAACCTAATTGAAAACAAATGATTTATCGGACATTCAGAGGTACAAGAATCCTTGTCCAGTATACAAGAATTCACATACCCAAAGAACACGTACCTTTAATGAACAAAATGACATGCAAAGGTTGTCAAGCCTTCCCGAGAATATGAACTCTTTCATAGCACCACCTACAAGACTCGGTTGAGTATCACAAACTTGCAGCTCAAAGTCACATATTTCATCTGGTTCACAGCAAGCCTGATTAGCAATCAGCTGCAACCATTGAAATGCACATGTTAAGCAACAAGGTGATACAAAAAAAAGGTAATACATTCTGGTCAGGTAAATTTCAAGTGATATAAAAGAGCTACACAAACTGACAAGCAGACCCCATAAATAGAAGATGACACTACTATAAAATCTTTGTACCTGAAGTAATACTGGGTGATGTTTTTTCTTATCAATATTCCTTTTCTCATTTGATTCAACAGGACCATTTTCCCCTGCCAGTTTCTGAATTTCACCCTACAGACAAGGTCAATAAAGATAACTGGTAGCTGCTCTGCATATGAAAACTAAAATAAAACAAATTGTCCCCTAATCTCAGGCATATATGCACATTTTCCTTTTCCAGCTGATGTACAGTTTCCAAATGATTATTAACCGAAGCTGCAATATTTCACAAGATTATTAACGAAGACTACAAAATTGCCAATTTGCCAGGAATACTTTTATAGATGCATTTCAAAAATAACTATCAAAGTACAAATTATTAACCCGGTATTGGATTTGATATGCATTATAATGGAAAACTAGGCAAGTTAATTCTCGCAATTAAGGATCATTACCAAAGTTAGCCATAGCAAGGAAAAAGTATTGACCATTGAGTATTAAAAGGCTCCGCATGCAGCACAATAATATGGTGTTATACTTCTCATAGTCTATGAAAGTTTCTGTAAAAGGCTAAATGTGCCCTTGTTCATGTCCTATGCATCCACGAACTTACAAGTTTCTATATGGTACAGGTTGCTTTTGTGATGCATCCTGATTACATTGTACTAAGAATTGAAGTGATGTAGCAACCTTTATTGTATAATAAGGTGAAATACATAAATGATAGCAACTACAATAAATGAAAGTTTAGTCATAGCACCAGATGGGGGCACATGTGGTAAGGTAGAAATGTAGACCACTGGAAAAGCCGGAGACTTTCAACAGATATTAAGAAGAAAATTAAGATAATTAAGTGATGGTAAGAATAAAGACAAAGGATTCTTGAAAACGAAAAATAAGAATCTACACCGAAGTCCACAATCTCGATACCAGCAACTGTACCAATATGTTACCAATTTGGTAACATACAAGTCAGTACGATACAATATACAACCCATATCAAAACAACTCTCGAACCGTTTTCTCACTTTTTATCTTAGTACGCCTCTATATGCAGTGGTACACACCTCAACACGCCTCTGTACAGGGTGTTACAGGCTTATATCAATCCAAATATGAGTTTCTACCGGTTCCAACCTGATAAGGTACGGTGAGTCCCTGAACCAGGTGATTTGAGGCAGAGCGGTAGTCCATAATCTACACAACATAAGCTGGAATGGCCTGATTGAAGAAAAAGCATTGGACCACCTTTGTTTATATGTTCCATCGTTAAGTAACGAAACAAACACAAAACATGTATGCTAACAAACTCTAAACTAAAAGGCACCATCACGACAGACATCATTCAACATATTTCATAATTCATGAACTCAATTATAGAGTATGAAATGTCAACAAGAATAACATCAAAACAAACTTAATAAAGATCTTTCCTTGGTTGTACACTACTTCGTCGTTCACCTTAGATCTCAAAACATCATTAGTTTACATAGATTAACAAGGAAAGATGGTTAGCTTCACTTTAATAGTGAAATCAGTACATGTGCACCCTCGCATCACAAATGGGCTGTTGAAGATTTGGCTAAGTTATTTTGAAATTATTGCTGATATTGAAGATTTTCTTGCTATAATTATCTTACCATTATTAAAAGATTGATTTTCTTGCTATAATTATCTTACCATTATTAGAAGATTCCCTTAGCTGTTTTATTCTATACAAATTTAGTCTAACTCTTGTCAATTAGAAAAATCTGATTGTAGGCTAGCTGTAGCAGTGATTAGCTCCTATTATTATGCTCTGTATTATCTCTTGTATCTCCTATAAGGAGGCCGTGTAAAGTTTTTTTCTGTACTAAATCAATAAAATTATTCTTACTATTGATATGGTATCAAAGCAAGATAATATTTTGCTTCCATGAACGCCCGATGCGGGACAGCCTAAAAAAAAGAAAAAGAAAAGAAAACACAAAGCTTCCTTCCGTTCGTCAACAACAAATCACATCCGACCGTGGCACATTATTCCCAAGACAGACAGTATAGTTGCCTATACTCTGCTCAGGAGGCGTGACTGATTGACATAAGACCAAAGTACGAATCTAAATGATGCTGATGAATGCCATTTTAGAGATCAGTAAATAACTAGCAATAATAAAGTAAATAGACAGATAACAGAAATTAAACATGCTCATGAATAATTGCAAAAAGAAAAATATAAATGGAATGAAGGATAGCAAGAAATTAAGTCCGCAAGAAAATCCAAAAAAAAGATAAGAATCCGGATCGTGGTAGTTAAGAAACTATCCTGATTAGGGCTCTTAATTTTTTAACCAAGCAAATCTATCAATAAAGAACTGGGTCTTTACCAACATCAGATCTAAAAAAAAAAAAGAAAATCAAAGATCAGTTGAGAAGGAACGAAGGTCCTTGTCAACGTTTGATCTGTAGAATAATAGATCACTCTTTCTCTCTCTGCATGATAGATGAAAATCTTGGAGGAGACGGATCTTCTTTTGGTGGAATAGGCTTATGTAGGTAGATGGTGAAGACAAATCGGAGTCGTAGGAACACTGAATCTTAAGAAAATGAATGTTAAAGAGAGAAAAAGGTGGGCCTCACACCCTTCCCTCGTGGGGCGATTTTGGATCTCACACCCTCTTCCTCTCGAAGCGACCAATACAAGTGTTTGTGGGAATTATAAATTGATTCATTCATTCATTGTCTCATTCATGAAAAATACATGAGTTTATATAGAATCCTAAGGGTCCTATTTCTTTATGAATTCTATTCCCTTTACAAGAAAAAAAATCAACCCTCCAAACAAAAAAGTAAAATATTATGTATTGTTTTCAAATACAATAATATATCATATCTATCTTTTATGAAACCATAGGGAAGAAATCAGCATTTTAACAAAATAAGTAAGAAATCAAGAACTCTTAAGGAATCCTAGAGAAGAAAAGGAACTCCATGTGGACGCTTGATGCTTGGCACAACTTGACATGAGGATCCTTGGGCATGGCACATGCTGGCGTGTGTATTTTCTCCCTGAGCGTGTGGAGGATGGTGGCTCCAAAGATGACGTGGACCAAGCTTGCTTCTTTATGATGGTCTCTTTCCAAATAAGGCTCAATCCAAAATAAACCCAAGTATGATCCTATGGACCCAAAACTAAATGCATCAAAAGAACTAATTGATTAAATCAAAAGGACTAGAACAATATAACTGAAGTAGAGTTATTATGATATGGCTTCTTCAATCCAAATTGAATCTAAATTATGTTGCCGACTTCTGATGGCTCTGGTGTTCGCACCAACGCCCTTGTGCAACCTCTTATTTTTTGTCTCTTTTGTTATCATGTCAAACAGTTCATCCAAGTCTTTCCCTGCTATCTAAGTTTTTACTGGACTCAATGTTGAGTTCAATGAGATTAGGAGGATTATTGGTAGACAACTATTCTCTCCCATTATAGAAGTCTTCTCAGAATAAAGAAGAGAAGAGGCCTCCACAACTAATGCAGCTGAGACCAATGTTTTCAACCAGGAGCGGATGGATCATCTTCCTAAACTGCTAAAACTCAATTCCTCATCTGGTATGCCTAGTGTTTGCCTTGCTCAAACAGGTAGCGACTTTAATGCTTTATCTTGTTCAAATTTTACTCCTTAGATCATTGATTCAGGAGCATCTAACCACATGACCAGTTTTTCTCATCTAGTTAATACCTATCCTCCTTGTTCTGATAATAAAAAAATTAGAATTGCCGATGATAATTTCTCACCTATTACAAGAAAAGGCTTAATCAAAGTCTCAGAGAATATAGATCTTAAATCTATTCTCCATGTTCCTAAACTTGCCTATAATCTCTTGTCCGTGAGTAAACTATCCAAAGATTCTAACATCCATGTTTCGTTCTTTGATTCCCATTATGAATTACAGGACCAGAGCTCGAGGAGGATGATAGGCAGTGCTAGGATGATAGATGGTCTTTTTACTATTTTAATGATGACTCCTTCAGTAATAAAAAAGCTCAAGGTTTTAATAAGATTAGTTCAAATTCTGTTTATGAACAAATAATGCTTTGGCATCTTAGACTAGGACATCCTAGTTTTCCTTATCTTAAACATTCATTTCCTATTTTATTTAAAAATTTGGATTGTTCATCTTTTCACTATGAGAGTTGTTACTTATCAAAAAACATCATTCTACTTATATCTCAAAACCCTATCGTGCTTCTAAACCATTCTATTTAATTCATAGTGATTTTTGGGGGCCTTCAAAGGTTACAAATTTATTCGGAAAAAAATGGTTTATGACTTTTATAGATGATCATACACGATTATGTTGGATTTACTTGATGAGTGAAAAATCTGAAGTAGAAAAACTATTCAAAGATTTTTACAACATGGTGGAAAATCAATTTCAAACAAAAATTAGTATATTTTGCCCCGATAATGGAACCAAGTATTCTAATGAGTGCTTAAAAATTTTTTAAAGAAAAAGGAATTCAACATCTACCTATCGTGATACTCCTAAACAAAATGAAATTGCTGAGAGAAAAAATAAACATCCACTTGAAGTGGCCCGTGCCATCATGTTTTCTATGCATGTTCCAAAATATTTATGGGGAGAAGCTGTTTGAACAGCATCATACTTGATTAATAGGATCCCTACTCGTGTTTTAAAATTTGTCACACCTTTAGAGTGCCTCAAAAAAACTTTTTCAGAATCTAGAATATACTCCGATTTGCCATTAAAAGTTTTCGGGTGCACGGTATTTGTTCACATACCTGACAAATTTCGATCTAAACTTGATCCTAGAGCTGAAAAATGTGTTTTCATAGGTTATGCTCCAAACAGGAAAGGATACAAGTGTTATAATCCTCAAACTAGAAAAGTCAGTGTAAGTATAGATGTTTCTTTTTCGGAAAATCAACCTTACGTCCGCAAAGATCATATTCAGGGAGAGAAAGAGAGAGAAAAAGTCAATTTTTGGAGCATTCCTATTCTTTTACCTAATATAATTCCCGATTCCACTTCTATTTTTTTCTAAAACATAAACTTAGGAAAAATCTGTTCAGGATATTGGAAATAAAGGAAATTCTTGTCAACCATTGCCAAGCATAGATGTATCACAAATAAGGGGAGAAATACTACAAAAAGGTGAGCTTCTGGTTTCTACTATAAGAACTCATAAAAATGGTGAAGACCTACCTATTACTCCAGCACAAGATCAACCAAAATCTCCGAGGGATGGTCCACTAAACAGTCCAGGTAATCCTATTTTTTCAATTCCTTCTTCCATTATACCTTCTAACAATGAGCCCTCATATCTTGATCTTCCTATAGCCCTCGGGAAAGGCATTCGAAAATATACCATTCACCCTATTCCAAATATTTATCTTACCAAAGACTATCTAATAACCATAGAGCATTTCCTTCTAAAATCTCTTACTTGTTTGTTCCAAGAAACATTCAGGAAGCACTAGATGATCCAAATTGGAAGCTAGCAGTTATGGAAGAGATGAATGCTCTTACAAAAACTGGTACTTGAGAAGTAGTTGAATTGCCAAGGGATAAGACGAAAGTAGGATGCAAATGGGTGTTTACCGTAAAGTACAAGGCCGATGGTAGCATAGAAAGGTACAAGGCAAGGCTTGTGGCAAAAAGGTTTACACAAACCTATAAGATTGATTACCAAGAAACATTTGCTCCAATAGTAAAAGTTAACTCAATTCGGATTCTCCTATCTTTGGCTGTGAACTCCAATTGACCCTTACATCAATTGGATATAAAAAATGCCTTCCTAAATGGAGATTTGGAAGATGAAGTTTTTATGAGTCTACCACCTGAGTTCACGGAAAGGTTTGGTAAAGACAAAGTTTGTAGATTAAAAAAGTCTTTGTATGGCCTCAAACAATCCCCAAGAGCTTGGTTTGAACATTTTGGGAAAGCTGTAAAAAGCCATGGTTATACTCAAAGTCAAGCAAATCATACCGTCTTATAAACATTCAAATGAAGGAAAAAGAGCTATCTTGATTCTTGATTCTTGATTATTTACGTGAATGATATAATCTTGACAAGTGATGATAATGCTGAACTGGAAAGATTGAAGAAGAGACTTGCTGATGACTTTGAAATCAAGGATTTGGGTATGTTGAGATATTTCCTTGGGATGGAATTTGGTAGATCTCAGGAAGGTATATTTGTCAATCAATGTAAATATATACTTAATTTGCTCGGTGAGATAGGTTTACTTGATTGTAAAGCTGTTGAAACACCAATTGAACTCAACTTAAAGCTACAATCTGCCAAACGCAAAGATATGGTGAACGGGGAGCAATATAAAAGACTTGTAGGAAAACTAATTTATTTGTCTCATACACGTTCAAATATAGTTTTTGCAGTAAGCATGGTGAGTCAATTCATGCATTCACGAGGAAAGGAACACTTTGATGCGGCGCATAGAATCTTGAGATACTCAAAAGGGACTTCTAGAAAGGGCCTACTGTTTAAAAAATATGGACATCTACAAGTTGAAGTCTACACTGATGCAGATTAGGCTGGAAGTATAAGATATAAGATCAACTTCTGGCTACTGCACCTTTGTTGGAGAAAATCTTGCTACTTGGCAAAGCAAGAAACAAAATGTGGTGGCTAGAAGTAGTGCAGATGCTGAATTTAGATCGGTTGCACATGAGATTTGTGAAGTAATATGGATTAAAAGATTATTAGAAAATTTGAAGATTTCTGGTCCACCACCCATGCAAGTATACTCCAATAACAAAGCAGCAATTTCAACTGCTCATAATCTAGTTCTTCATGACAGAACAAAACATGTGGAAATGGACAGACACTTTATTAAAGAAAAATTCAATAATAGGCTAATTTGCATGCCATACATTCCAACCACTGATCAGATTGCTGATATACTTACAAAGAGACTACACAAGAAGCAATTTGACAATTTGATTAGCAAGACGGGAATGAAAGATATCTTCAAACCAGCTTGAGGGGGAGTGTTGCAGATTTGGCTAAGTTATTTCCAAATCATTGCTGATATTGAAGATTTTCTTGCTATAAATATCTTACCACTATTAGAAAATTGATTTTCTTGCTATAATTATATTACCATTATTAGAAGATTCCCTTAGCTATTTTATTCTGTATAGATTTAGTCAACTCTTGTAAATTAGAAAAATCTGGTTGTAGGCTAGCTGTCACAGTGATTAGCTCCTATTATTGTGCTCAATATTATCTCTTGTATCTCCTATAAGAAGGAGGCCGTGTAAAATTTTTTTCTGTACTAAATCAATAAAATTATTCCTACTATTAATATGGGCGCATGCTCGCAGCCACACAATTAAACTACGTGATCAAAGACATGCGATATTAGGCACACATTTTTTGCTTGGATGATATGATTATAGTGCTGCTTGGGGACTTAGATTCTTGGAACTACAAAAATAGGAACCATGGATCTAAGCATGTCCGAAAACATGTAGAACCATAAGCTTTATATTATTGCACAGAAAACAAATGCTCATACTTTTGTAGTATAAGCACTGTATCAAAGGCCAAAAAATGTTTTACATATGACATGAGAAGCATTAACACAAACTGTGCCAATGCAAATATATAATTGAACCACAAAAGGAACATGCCTCATAAATAATCATGACAGCTTGCATGGACCCTCTGCAAGGATATCTATGCCTATGTTTTGAATGTTCTTCAAGGACATTAACATTTATTAGATATAATGTAGCGTCTAGAAGATAAGAGGTTGAAAAGCATGTGTCATAGATGCTATTGATTCATTACAGATCATATGGACCCTCATCTCATGATAACGTTCCAAATGTTCGTCAAGTATGTCAACTTTTCTTAAATATGTTTTAAGAATCAAGATTTAGAATCAGATTTTTTGAGATATAGTTCGTAATATTCTTGTTTACTTTCAACAACTAGGACTTTTTGTTTAGCTGGATCAACAAGAATCCTACAAGTTATGGAGAATGAGTGTTGAAACATGTATGACACTCATAACTCAACAAGCTAGAAGAAGATAAAGAAACCATAGTACTAGGGAAACAAAGTTTGAAATAATTATTCACGACCAAATCTCTTTTTTGTGAAATCTTGGATGCATTTATTCAACAATTTGTATGATTAGATCCAAGGAATGTCCAACCATTCCGAACTGCCTAATTTGGGACATACTGACCCATGTCAATCAATTATCAGGTTGTTTCGAGCAGTCAACTCGACACAAGTCTCCAACCAGCCTAAGCTGACACATAGAAAGCCTACGTACCTTCTCTACCCTTTTTGTTTATTTATTTATTTTCAGGGAGAAGAGGGCTCCCATAACTTCAGTGAGAGGGTAGCTACAGTAAGCAAAAATAATATGAATCCAAGTATTTGTAGACATGGACTATAATTGATCTAATATTCTATGATAAATAGTGCTTGATGTGCAATTTCCATGATTGCATCTGTAGCTGAATGGTGGTTCTACTTTGAGCTATCATCAAAAAACCTAAAGGAGGTTAGCAATGTGGATCCTCTCATAGCCGGTCTCCTCTAGTGGCTATGAGCATAACTAGATAACCTTCGCCCTAATTCATTGCAGAGGAATTGGTTGACACAAAAACACTTGAACTTGACATATATCCACTACCATCTAAGGCTCAGATTGAAGTACATCCAAGAAGAGGCAGAGCTAAAGCATGATGATCCACTTCACAATGTTTTTGTCTATGACAAGGAGGATCCAATGATTGGTTGGCTTAAGGACCATAGGGCAGCCATATCTAAAAGAGTCAAGATCACCTCTATAGTTTTATAGCAAGAGAGGCTAGGATGGATGTAGAACTATGGGCAAAAGACAAACTATTCACAATCAGCCAAGCAACCAAGAGGTCAGGATGTGCCAATCATCATCACAAGGTCTATGTTTGAGACATCCTTCCAAAGATTTAATAAAGAAATGCTAAAAAGAGGTCATCATGATACCCATCTAAGCAGGGAGGTAAGGCACGTTAGGGTGGCAGGCCCAGTCGAGCCACCCCAGAGCTAGGCAAACAAGGGCATCCAAGGAAAGAAAGCAGTTCCTCAGATTAGCATGAAAGAGAAAGGAAAGAGAATAGTTGATCCATGGGAGAGAGTGGATGAGGAGCTTGTTCATTCAATTTTTGAGACCAATAAGACCTCAAGCGATTGGTTGTCCAGCTCATCTCACGATATGAGCAATGATGATAATGACAATTCGAGCAATGATGCATCTAGTGGTTAGGGAGGTAGCAGTGGACATGGTGTGAGTGCATACGACTCAACTCTATGATTTTGGTTATCGTTGAGTCGTAGTTCGCTCATACAATATAGGTTACAACCCAAGGTGTACAATCGAGAGCTTGAGAGGATATGATCGCATATAAGAGATGAGCCTCTCAAGGTGGTCCCATACATGGTACTACTGTTACAGATGATGTAGCATGCGGAGTAAGGTCTCTAAATGTATCTAGATCCTAATCATATATGGGATCCTATTCCGTCACGATATAACCCCTATGGATATCCCATGTTTGAGACATCATATTCGAACAGCTACCATCCTAAATAATCTCAAACATATTATGGGTTACATTTCACTGCCTAAATCTTCCTTCAAGCGGGATGGCCAAACCAATACCAAACATCAGATTAGTTTTAGGGTGGCTATTTAAGAGGATCATATTATGGGATGTAGAATGGGCATATTATCTAGGTTGGAGTCAGATCTTAGGTCCATATTACAATTAGGATCCCACTGTCTATGAGTGACATAGACTCTATATGAGGAACTAGATATAGGTACATGTTTTGTACTTCAAATCAATTTAATATATGTGTTTTAAATATATGTACCCATGCATTATTATAATCGAATTCAGTGATCAATCATATGATCTATCAAGACCAATATGACATTAAAAACGTTAAAATGGCAATCATGATACAAACAACCACAACCATTAAAAAACATCAAAATAGTATTAAACAATCCCTTCAAACAAAAATAATTGAAAAATCAGTATTCCTGTACCAAACCGATATAACGCAGCATTTTGTGTCGGTACGGTACATACTGATACTGTATCATATGGGTCACCAACCGATATGGCACCCAATACCATTTCGGCAATTCTTGACTAGTTTACATCCTTCACTAATTAACGATAATAAGAGAATTAAGGAACTTACAAATAATTTCATCACGATATTATTAAGAAATAAAAAAGGAATGTATCTTCATACATAGTTTGTAGAGTATATCATGTCAATATCATTTTATTATATAGATAACTAAAACAGTTATATTTGCATTGCATTTTTGTTATGAACAGCATTGAGACGAAACAATTATTCTCCAAGTGCTAGATACTAGAAACTTGTAAAAGTGTTCCTCAGAAACTCAAAATATATAATATGAGAACCTACAAGACCATATAAGTTAGTAGAACAAAGTCAAAATATATAATATGTAATTTCAATGAAAACTGAGATAAGCATAAGGTCCCAATTGAAATTAATAGACAAAAAATATCAAAATGTGATCAGCTTCATTATGAGTTCTAGCAGACAAAATTAATGGGGCAAATAGGTGAAGACATGTATAAATTTTGGAGCTGGTTCGATGAAGTGGAGAGGCACCTCTAGAGTATTACTTAATTGATACATATCTTGGAGACTTAAGAATAAATATTATATAAGGTATGCAATTTTGTATGGCCTGGAATGTTGGGACAAAGTGACAGAAAATCGATTGAAATAGCATGAGCATGTACAACAAAGATTTGAGGGAGATTCAATGTGGATAGGTACTTTAATTTGTGTTGAAGGATCCAAGAAAAGGAGAAAACACAAGGTAACATGGATGGAAGTCATGTGTAAAGTATGGAAACAAGTTTGAAAATTAAAAAACATAATGATGGCCCTAGATAGGAAACCTTAGTAAACGAGGATCCATAAAGCCAACCTGAAATACTTGAGGTAAGATTGTACAGTATGATTATGGCATATATACAACACATATATGACTTGAACAATAAGCTTTTGATCTTTGATAGAAGATTTAATAGTTGCAAAATATGATGAACCATACAAATTAAAGTCTTACACTGTTAGTCATGATCTACAGTAAAAATAGTAAATGATGAGAAGCAAAAGATTTAATGATTCAGAATCAATTACTAGCCATGAAAATTGTTCTATACCATTGTTCATGATCTACACCGCTAAATGTCTAAAAGTTATTAAAAAAAAAACTTTTAGTGATCTCCTGCCTATACATCAAGGAAGGCAAATTAAGATGGCACCAATTAAACTTGTGCACTACAATACATGACTAAAATTGAAAAAATCACACAATTGATCACGACCTATGCATCAAAAAGAACATATCTACTAGGATTCAATAGGTTTTGATACTTGAATCATGCCGAACATCATGTCATGCTATTATAGCCATATATTAGGTTGAAAAGTTCCAAACTTCCAACACATAATCGGTTTCAACACTTTTTTTAGTGGTGCCACATAAATAACAGCGTGGATCTCAAATTTAATGGCTCATATTTTATTTTTTAAATCATTAATATTTTTATGAGAAATTTAATGTGCAGTATGCAATCCAACTCTATATGTGCGCATGTGTCACAATTCATATGTAATCTTTTAGTTCATATTATCACTGAGAGATATCCATACAATAAGTGGGAACACCAGAATCACTTGGGTCAAACACATGCAAAACAACACTTGAAAGCTCCAAACCAGAACCTCCTAACATATGAAGGGTGCAATCACTAGGACATAGACCAGTTTGCAAAAAAGATGGATTGTATTTGATAAATAGACATAACCATCAGAAAACCAAAGTAAGCTTAAAAACTTAGCCCAAAATAAAGAGGTTTTATGGTCGCAATCAGTCCATTGAAATATAAATCCATATTAAGTCAAGGTTCTCCATTTAAACTATATCCACAATGTTCATAAATTGTTTTTCTTTTTTTTCTTAAAGATGTTCAACTAGAAGATGGGCCTTGCCTTTTCATTGCTCCACTGTGACCTAGTTGTCACTTGTTCAAAACATGAAAACAGCCTCTCCAGATGTAGGGGTAAGGCTACATACATCTGACCCTTCACAAGCCTTGCAATGGTGGGAGCCTCATGCATTGGGACACCCTTTAAAGATGTTTAACTAATTTTTTAAGGAAAAATAAGGGAATAAAGGAAAACATTAGATTTTTTAAGTATAGTTTGTGCTTCTGAATATCTAGCATTCTCTTTCACAATGCAGCATGTTTCACTCGTATGAGTGTTCATTTGGGTGCCAGAAAATGTGCAACATGTAAACCCTCTGCACTATAGAAGAACATGGATAGTATAGGGCACAACACAAGCGAAATAATAATAGGTAGACTATATAAGCAGAATAAAACATTCCTTTTTTGGGAATAATATAGTGGTAATGTGACACCACCAGGGTGTGGGCTTGAACCCTGGACCTCCTCAAAGGTGTGCCAATCAGCTAAGCTAACAACTATTGGCAGAAAATAAAAAATTGTGTCATCAAAATATATATGGCTTCATATTGCTGTTGAATAACAAGACAGCACCTTGGATGGCGAAATTAGGAATCCGTATGGCTATAGGAGCGCTTACTGGTGCAGGTGTGAGAAAGTGGACATTTTAAAAACTCTTGAAGCAAGGAAGCACCTAGGAAGTGGGTATAGGTTCAAGCTTTCGAGGGTTTCCAAAGAAGGTACGTTACCCTAGATAGAAATTTCCTGCTACCAAGGGCAGCACCATATTAATGGTTATCCAATAGAAAGCATAGTCTGCCGTCAACAAAATCTGAAAATTAGAAGAAACATTGGAACTTCTACGATCATGAAGATAGATATTCATGCATATAATTCGAAAATAATCTGCATAAAATGATGAAGAAAATTTAAACCACCTTAATTGATGTTGCCAGCACAGGGACAAGATGACTGTGTGTGTTAACTTTGAAGCCTTCTGGAACGCTCCTGCAGCCAGACATATAGAAAACAACAGCTAAATCACTATCCTGAAGAAATGATAACATTAGACATTTTTTACTCCCAAAATGCTACAGTGAACCATAGGGAAAAAGTAATTTCTAACAGTTACATTGTACAGTTCTCAGCTTAAACAGTCATAAAAATCATCATCTATGCAATGTTAGATCGCCAAATAATTACCCCCAAAAGTCCAAAACTGGCAGGTGCTTTGATCACGTGGTAGAAATATTGATTCACAGACAACCATGTAATTAATAGTTCAGAATACCCATGTGGAGCATTTAGTCACATACACAAAGCAGAAGCCAATGGCCAGCATGAAAGTCATAAATGCAAGCAAACAGTTAGAATCCAGTACAAACTTCAAATAATAAAACCAACCTATCTAGATGAATAGCCAGGGTAGGAATACGCATGATGGGCTCCTCAATCCTGACAAGTTTATGCGAGTAGGAGACTGAGCCATCCTTTACTTCCTTTATCATCACCCTACCAGCCAGGGTTAAGTCACGATCAAACCAAGTGTGCCACAATCCACCTCCATATGTCTGGACGCCAACCTCAAGGTATCCTCCTTTTGTTACCTGGAAAAAACATGACAGTATACTTATTTAATAATTTAACTACATTTTTGTAAACATCCTTTTCTCCTTTATAGATGTAAAGTCAGCCCCTTCTTGTCCTCTTTACTGTAGATATCTATTCAAGAAAAAATATCAATTAGTGGCTCAATATTTAGTTTAACATATTTCAACAATTAACATTATCTGATTCAAATCTATTATATATATATAAAATAATACTCTATGGAGGAGTATTATGGTATTGCCACCTCCGCATCTCAGATGATTTTAGTTATGCTATATGGATTATTATTTTATTATCTGTAATAATTTAAATATTATTTTTAAATAATAATAAAGCAGTATTTTAAAAATAAAAAAATAATAATATTTTAAAATAAAAATAGAAAAAGGATAAGAGACGAAAAAAAATTTAAAAATTATTATTTTTAAAAAAATTAAATATTATAAAAATAATTATAATATTTTTTTAAAAATATTAATTTATTAGTATTTTAAAAAGATAGCATATCATTTTTTTAATTTTTAAAATAATAACATACTAATTTATTTTTAAAAAATAATATTTTTATTATTTTTTTAAAAATAATATATTTTAAGATCTGCATCGATCCATCGAATCAGATCAGATCAAATCTAATAAATTATCCATAAATAGAGCATGGTACTTCATCGATTTGAAAGTCAAATCTCTCTATTTAATAGCCTCCGAAAGTTTGGAGAAGGTATGAGAAAAAGTGAGAGGGCGGGGTGCGATTAGGATCAGCATTTGCCAAGAAAGGAGAGCCATGGTGGGATGGCACCGGCAAGCATGAAGAAGGTATGAAAATAGAAAGAAAGAAGAAAAAATAATAATAAAATATTATTTTATAAAAAGAAAGAAAAGAAGAGAGAGAGAGAGTTTCTCTCTCTTCCTTTAGTGGTGGTGCCGGAGGCAGTAGTACCGACAGGGGCGCCAAGAAGTGCAATCGGGATCGGCATTTGTCGAAAGAGAAGGAGAGCGATGGTGGGGCGGTAGAGGGGTGGGGCGGCACCGGTAGGTGCGGAGAAGGTATGAGAAGAAGAGAAGGGATGGAGGCGCGATCGGGATCGGCATTTGCCAAGAGAGAAGGAAAGCCGTGGTGGGACGATGGGCGCATACAAGATATGAGAATAAAAAATATATATATAATAAAATATTTTTTATAAAATAGTAAAAAATATATTATATAATAAATAAATAAATAAAATATTAAAAAAATTTAAAAAAATATTTATTATATATATTTATTATTAAAAAATAATAATAATTATAGATCATAATTATCTATCCTGCACAACGCACGAGTCTTCGACTAGTTAATAATTAATGAAAGAAAAATTTGATGCCAACGAAACACAGGCATTAAAAAAGGTAAACTTTATGCAAAAATAAAATTAAAAAAAGAACAACATATAAAAGTTAGAAATATAAATCATGGAATCAAATACCTTCGAGATAGGCTTGACTTTGAGGCAAGGACTGTCAGTGTGGGCTCCTATGATGTGGAATCCATTCCCAGCAACATATCTGGAATTACAAAAGCCTTCCTTTCTTACAATCCAAACAAATCATCATAAAATCTCAATCAAAATCTTTTTTGCGATTTAAATCCTAGAATTAAACAAAAAAATCTTTTTTTCTTGTAATCCAAACAAAATCAACATAGCTTTCACCAAAAATAGCAATCAACGTTTTTTTCGCTTTAAATCCTCCTCATAAAGAAGAAACAACAGCTAGAATTACACAAAAAAACAAAAAAACAAAAAAAATCCTTTTCTTATAGTCCAAACAAAATCATAATAACTTCACCAAAAATCACCATCAAAATCCTTTCTTGAGTTTTAAACCCTCCTCAGAAAGAAATAGCAAGAGCTGGAATTGCAAAAACCTTCCTTTCTTATGATCAAAACAAAACCATGACAACTTTTACCAAAAATTACGATCAAAATCCTTTCTTGCTCTCTAAACCCTCCTCCTAAAGAAAATAGCAAGAGCAATAAGGTGAACTCACTTCTTTCCAATAGCGAAGGCGACAATGGTGGAGTAGTTCCTCGTAAAGAAATACTTCTTCCCGAATTCCAGCACCCAATCCTCCCTCTCCGATATCTGACTAAATCCAGCTTGTTTCAGACGCTCTTTCGCCTCATCTACAGAGTTATTTGCATCCAAAATAAACTCCCACATTATAACACCTTCGCATAAACCCTAAAGATCGAGTTTTTGAGAGCGCAGTTGGAAGTGAAGGGGATGAGAGATTAATTACCGACGGCGTGGAAAGCAGTGGGCGAAGCATTGAGGAAGTCCACGAGGTCGGAGACTACAGGATCCACGGTCGCCATGCCTCAACGATCGATGGCCAGCGAGTTCTCTTTTGCTTGTTGGATTCCAAATGGTGTTCTACGTATATGAAGGGTTTTTTGCGCACATACCCTGCCACATGTTATTATTTATGTAAACATCCTCCTAGATTTATATTTAAATAGACACCCTCATAAACATTTATTTTGTACTTCTTTTTTTTTGGCATATATATCCATGCCATCTAACAAATTAGTGGTTTAAAATTGAAATAATTAAAATACCCTTAATGGATAGCCATGTAAAAAAAAATATTTATAAGAATATACATTTAAATAATAACTTTATAAGGATATTCATGCAAAATATATTTAAGAGGGTATAAATAAAAATATTTAATTCTATTTTTATCTATTTCAACTTGTTTTAGCTTGTCTACTTGCTTATTAATATTTTTTAAGTAATTTTATCTAAATAATATTTATTTAAAAAAAATTTATGAAAATAATATTTCTTTCAAATTATTTACTAAAATACTGTCTGATTTAAAATCGTCCTTTATAAGGATGACTTCATGTGCTGAGTCACCCAAAAATATATTTTTCAAGTTTTTCAGATTATCACGTAAATAATCATCTTATGATAGAGCGTCTCGAGTTAAAAAAATAAATAAATAAAACCTCTCTCCCCTTGCTCTCCGTCGCTTAAAAAAAAAAAAATACCCACCTTCTCCTCCATGCCTACCCACCCCCGCACGCCCTCTCCCTCTCAACTCTCGATCCCCGCCGCCCCCCCGCCTCTCTCGGTCCCGTCCATCAGGGTGGGGTAGGGCGGTGGGGAGGGGGAAGGTGGGGGATGGGGATGCGGAGAGCGACAACGTGGGGGGGGGGGGAAGACGGGAATGGTGGGGGGAGGCGAGGAGTACGGCGACGGGGATGCAAGGAGCGACAGGGGGGAGGTGGGGAGTAGCGGCAGGGGAGGCAAGGTGGGGGGTGGAGGCAGCGGGGATCGAGAGCCGAGAGGGAGAGGGGCATGCGGGCAGGGGGGGGTGGAGGAGAAGGCAGTTTTTTTTTTATTTAAGCGATGAAGGATGAGGGAAGAGAGATTCTTTTTTCTTTTTACTCGTAAGTTGCCTTACGATAGAACGATTTATAAAGATGCTCTATCATAAAATGATTATTTACGTGGCAATCTGAAAAACTTGGACAGTATGTTTTTGAGTGACTCAACACATAAAGTCGTTCTTCTAAAGGGCGATTTTAAATCAAACAGTATTTTAGTAAATAATTTAGAAGGAGCATTATTTTCATAAATTTTTTTAAATAAATATTATTTAGGTAAAATTATCTATTTTCTATAAAAATATTATCTAGATTCTATGATTAAATAATCTAAAGATTTGTTATTGGAAAGAAAGGAAGTTCAACTAGCCAAATAAATTTATAGTAAGACCATTAATCTATTACCCACTTTTGAAATAGAAAGATAATTTCATAATTTTTATTAATTTTTAATTTCATAATTTTTTGTATGTATATATAAAGAGTATTTCAATTATTTTAATTTTAAAACTATTAATTTCTTAACATCATTAAATAATATGGGTACATATAAAATAAAATATTATATATCTATATATATATATATTGGAAGAGTACTCATGTAACTTCTAATGTTTAGGATGATATGTTCGAAAAAAACCCTTACAGAAATCTTTAGAATGGAATAAAAGAGGGGATTCAAAAAAAGAATTTTCTATTAAATGAAACGAACCGAGTGCTTCCCATCTTCAACTCATAGGTGGCTTGGATTATGTGAGACATCAAAAATTCATCAAATTTGAATTCAAAAAAAAATTTAAACTGATCTAAATCTATTTTATTTAAAATAGTTTACTTCGAAAGTGGAACGATCGGCTTCTCGCAAGAAATGCTAGAGTGACCTGCACAATAAAGTCTGAGCCAGAGGATTTGACTCCGACAAGAATCCTCCGATGCTCAAGTCAGAAGAGATCAATGAGCAACAACAGGTTTTCTTAGAGGAATTCTTTTTGCTTATCTGAGCCCTCGGGCATTTTTCTATTTGTAGAAGAAGATTTCATGGTTGTTATGTTGTTTCGCTGATCATGTCATTCTAAGATCATAGCCATTTTTTAGGATAAGAAGGTTATCGCTGTCGTGATTGAAATTTCTTATTTACTTCTACCATTTCTGGCTTAATAAAAAATAGCTTGATCATGATTGAATCACAGCTGCATCACCGTTTATCTCGGAACTGAATTATTGGGATTAGCAAAGTATTTTGGATAGCTTTACGGGTCAGAAGAGAGTGCATGAGGCATTTCGACCTCGAAATATTAATGTCCTGATATTGATCCGAGGCAATCCAAGCATCGAACAGCTCGATCCGAGACATTTACATTACCATCGTAATACTATCCCCTAATGCTGAGTCTGAAAATCAAACGAAAAGACTACTCCTCCAGGATGCCTCGGATTGAGCAACATGCCTCTTTATTTCTAACGACATTTTTAGCATTATAGTCGGTGACGTCATTTCATAGCGCATGAATAATTATGATCGAGGGGTCGATTTGATCGTTGATCCTTTTGAAGAGATGATTCAAAAAAAAGGCATCCTTTCTTTTTTTTCCTTATTTTAAGTGCATACATAGGGCAAAAAGATGACAATTGCAATATTTATCGTCTTCTTTGCTTGAGGTTCTTTTTTCGGATCTTAAAGACCGAATTAATCCTGTACGAGCGAAGAAGCTGCAGAGGTTATCGATTCGAAGAAGACAGACTGGGACTCCTTCTACTCAGTCTCAGGTCTTTGAAGGGCTTACCACTGGGGATCCAGATGTCATTCTTCCAGTCGCACCTCCTTCTAGCATGGTGGACCAAGGAGAGAAGGATATTCTTTGCATAGATGATTCATTAGTGGCTGTGCTAGAATCTAGAACTGAGCGGATAAATTCGTTGGTGGAAGTCACGATTATGTTGGCAGATTTTAGGATGGAGCTTGTGGTAGAAACGACTCTTCTGACTTCTCCCATCGAAGTTTCTGTGAAGGTTACCACCACAAAGATGGAGAAAACCACAAGAACGTTTGGTCCTGAGGCATTGGAAGGGTTCATCGAGGTCGCAGAGGCAATTCCCACCGTAAATCATCCTCCCATTGAAGCCCAGGTGGAGACTTCTCAAATACTACCTTCTCCTCCGACTGTCATCGAAACTCTGAGGGTTGTTGCAAAGTTTTTACGGAGTCGTCTTTCTTTCGATGAAAAGCGTGCTCTAGAAGAAGAGGGAGCTCAGCACCAAATGGAGGATGCCCTGAGATCTTTGGCTTTACTGGGGCACTATTTAGTTAGTTTTGTTGGCGTCGTCCCTAGGGCTTCAACTTTAAAACTGGCTGAAGCAAAGGAGGAGATAAACCAGTTAAAGTACCACTTGGAGCAAGAGAAAGCCGCTAATGCTGATTTAGTAAAGAAAATCGACTGCTCCGAGAAGACACTTTTCCAGGCTCGAAAAATGATTGATCACTAAGACATCGAACTAGAGCAGGTCCACGAAAGAAATGAAATCCTTGAGAGGCGGAGGTTTGAGACTAAACGGGACTACCATCGAGCCCGTAATGACATCGATCATTTGAGAAGGATGCTCAAAGGGAGAGAAGGTTCAGCATCTAAGACTCATTCCTTAAGGGATTCCACTAGGAGATCAAACAAAAGGTCTAGGACTTCAGACGAGAGACATCCTGCAGAGGGAGTATCCCAAAAACCTGATGGTCCCATGGCTCGTGGCACACTTATAATCTATGAACCTTCAACCGAGACTGGGTTGTGAAAGGCTAATGAGCAGTTTGACCAGCTTTACCAAAATGGGATCAATGTTGTGATCAAAGCTTGTAGACTAGGATTTTTTACTAGCTTTAAGAGATGTAAGGAGATGGCCCAGGCTCGTCTTCCACCAAGCAATTTAGTCCACATCGAGTTTCTGTGAGCGGATTTTCCTGATAATAATTTGAGAGTAGTAATACATGATTGTTTTGATAAATTTATAAATTCATCAGGCATGCCCGTGATAACGAATAGAAGTGAATCTGTCTCACAGATAGGAGAGGTTGGTGCTAGGAAGAGCCATTTTCGGGCTGATTATTGAAGGAATTGTTTGAGATTGTATCTTCTCTTCATTTTCTTATAAGCTGATTTAGGCATTAAAGAATACTGTAAATAAAGTTTATTTCTCTCTAAAGTGGTCGGTCCTTTTCTCCCCCTTTTTTTTACTATATCCTTAATTATTGCTCCAAACCGAGGTGCGCTTTGTCATTTTCGAAGCGCTTGTGGTTGAGCTTGCAGGGATCTGACAGGAGTGGGATCAAAACCATCGAACGCGTGGTGAACGCTACCGTACATCTACGCACATCTCTTTGAGAGTAGGGCAGAGTATGATTACGGCCGCCTGCTTCAATTACTGTATCAGCAGTGAAGTTTGTATCCAAGGGATGCTTGTCCTGCATCATAGTTGTGTTGATTTACGCTCTTTGCATTTAATGCTCTAAGGGGATAGAGAATTCAAAAATCTCTCCGATTTAACAAGTATATATAAATCCCAGGTAGGACAAGAAGTTTTGCTCTCTCATTTTGCACCGTAAGTTTTTCTCTGGGCTATCTTCTTCCTTTTTCTTTTTTTATCGGAGAGATGGCTATAACTAGGGATGCATGATTTCTACCCATGAGCTTTCGATCTGAGATGACAGAGAGGGATCTAGTGTCGATCCATAGCTAGTTTCACATTCCTCCTAAGTTTAAATTAGAGGTTCTAAAGGCTGAAGAGTGTGCCTGCAAGCCTCCTCCAGGTTGAATTAGCATGTATGAGGAGTGCTTTTGAGCCGGGCTGAGTTTTTTTTTCATTCCTTCTTCATCACCTTCTTTCATTTTTTGAAAATGTCATTCTATTTGGTGGTGCCAAACTCATGGCAATATATTTGCGGCTTTACCACGACATACGTCTTGGCCGGGATTGAGCCTAGCATTGCATTTTTTTGTTATTATTTCACTTTGAAAAAACATTCTGACTCCCACAGAAGGTGGTACGTGACCCCTAGGAGCAAAAAGAATATCTCTCCATTGATTCGAGGTGCTCCTACTGCCTTTCATGATTGGAAGAAGTGCTTCTTATTTGTATCCCGCTCTTCAAGCGAAGAGTAGGATTTCGTGGATTAGAGAGAGCCGTAGGAGGCTGTGCTAAGGGAACCGCCACTCAATCAACGTCTGGTGTAAGACTTGAAGACTTTGCATGATTTTGAAGTTCCAAAGCTGAAAGAACTTCTTTCTGAGTAGAGCTTGTTTAATATGGACATTAGTCCGACCAGTCTTGAATGTATATATTTGCTCTTTACTCTAATAATCTCGCTTTTCTGGACTCCAGAATCCTATGTCAGTGGGTAAATGTATTTGGTTACAGAGGCAGATCTGAATTTGCCATAATTATTGGGTCTAAAGACCTTTCAAAAGAGGAGGATGGAGATGCAGGTGGTAAATCTGCCCACGCTCGGGTCAGCCTTCTTCACGCACCTTCGATTTTCAGGTCGGAAGACCCTGAACCTCTAGCTATTGAGGACTTTGAGATTGTATAAATCTTGCATGGTTCAAACCTTTTGATTTCTGAGGGAGGTCAAAGGAGCCCTATCGAATGCTTGTTTAGTGAGATCATTTTGAGCCTGCCAGCCCTCGATATTTTTGACCTTTTTCCTAAGGAAGAATCGGTTGAAGTCATGGGGATTTCCATGGCTACTTCGAATAAAGCCAAGTCAATTGAGGTTGCGAAGATCCCCAATGCTCTGACAGTCGAAGCGCGGCCTATTATGACTGTAAGGCCTTCTGGGACCACAGTGACTAGAGTGGGGCTACATGATTCTATCCTGAAGGATTATAGCCTGGCATGCAAGGTGTTCTCCAGCATCCTCTATCTGACCGATGCCATAAAGTTATTGATCGAGCCTCTAAAGATAAGGAGGCGCAAAGTAGTGAACTACTTTCTCTAGATAAGTTGAGGATGTGTATCCTCAGACTTTGGTTAATTCTTTTATTATGGAACATTTTCGTTACAAATTTCAGTGAATTTTGACAGCTTATTCATTACTTAAATGGATTCATGGAGTGTACTTCCAAGGCGACGAGGTATAAGACTGAAGTCGAAATGCTTAAGATTGCCAAGGATAGAGCATCAAAGGGGGTCAGAGAAGCTTTCGCCAGGATCGAAGTTGCTGAGAAGAGGGCTCAGGATGCTGAGACGGCACTGATGAAGTCTGTCGAGGAGAACTCTTATTTATTAGGTGTAAATAAGGCTCTAACCTCGGAGATGAAAGCGCTAAAAGTTTGGCTTGTCGAAGCTGAGGTGTTTAAGGAGGAGACTCGAGCTATGTTAAAGGATGCAGAGGAGAGGATGGCCACACTACAGAGCGACATGGAGGCATAGATTGAGGTTGCTGCTGTAAGGGCCGTCAAGAAGTTTCAGGCATCGAAAGAATTTAAAGATGAGAAAGATAGGTTTGTAGTCGATGCCTATGACAAAGAAAGGCATTCTATTCGAAATGAGGTAGCTTCTCATTATCCAGAATTGAATCTAGATATTTTAGATGAGGACTTAGAGGTAACTTATATCGATGTGGCAGGGGCACAATCCAATCCAAAAGATGTATCTTGACCCCGCCTTTACTTATGTATTTTCTCGGATTGTTAGAAACCCTCGTAAAGAAAAACTTATAATGAATGAAGACTTTTTACTTTTGGAGATTTCTTCTTTTTAAATCTCTCTTGTCTACTTTACTGTGATCTGAGGAGTTGAAAAGGTCCGCTCAGATATTTGAATTAATTAATTCTAATCTGGAGGTATATGAATCAATCTTCTCACTAACCGTGCGTGCAATTGACTGATGATGCTCATTTTCCTACGTGGCATTGAATATGCACAGTCTCAGAAGCGACATAACCATAATCCGCACGTAAGACTTTGACACACATTCGCATAGCGACGGATTTAACCAATCGCGAGTTGGCACGTGGAATAATTTGATAAAGCCACTATGATGGATTTTTCCTTTATAAAAGGGAGCCCCCATGCGCCTTGCTTTCCATCGATGATATTCCGAACATTGTACAGAATAGAGATAGAGTGGTGCAACCCCTCTAGGGAAAAGAAGTTAATCTCCTCTATCGTGGCCTTGCTTGCTCAAGAAGGCAACGGGACCTTCCTGGTCCTTTGCTATTTCAGGAAGACTCACGATAGATGTCCCAATCACAGGGCATCTGCATTCTCGATCTTGAGATCTTTATCATTTTGCTTCTTCTTATGGACGCGGTCGCTCTCCCGACCCAGAGAGCTTTGTCATCATTTTCTTGTCCGATAAGGATGGAGAATCGATGATAGTTCTTTGGATGCTTGCATGGTGCGCTACTTCCATTAGGGAGGAGGAGGGAGTCGAGCCATCCCTTGGGAGTAATGGTTTGGGTTGCATACCCCGCCTTCAAAACTTCCTCGTATGTGGGACGCTTTGGTGGGTTGTTTCGGTGTCAACCTAACCATTTTTCCAAGGTATCTTTCATGTATCTAGATTATCTAAGGGCTTCTTGGTCCAAGGCTTGGCAGAGTTGGACTCCAAATGGATGCTGCTTCAACCTTGGCGAGATCTCCCTCGTTACTTCTAGCTTGCAGCTTTCTTGATGGTGCTTGAGGTTATGTCACCTCCACAGAGAGGGAAGAAAGGAAAGAGTTGAACCGCCATAGGGAACATAGGTGAAGATTGCATCTTATTCTCCTAAGACTCGCTCAGTTGGGGTTTTATCTAAGACCGCAGTCTTAAGACATCAAAGGGAGGCTTTGATGCAATCCTAAGCATTATTTTTCGACATTTCCAACATGCATCTACACTGATGGAGGGTCCCCTAGTTCCAGGTCGTGAAGAATCAGATTCCAAGAAAACCTGATTTCAATCTCAGAGGGATCTCCATCACCTCTAGCTTGCTGCTCCCCTCAGTCCGAGCACCTTTTATGGGCTCCTAAAGTCTTGGTGCCATGGAGAAACGAGTACCAAATGAATGCAATTTCAACTCCAACGAGCTTTCTGATCGCGTTTTCTTATTTTTGATGAAAAAAAGATGGTAAATAAGGTGCTGATTTCGAAGGGCTCGTTGTAACTCTGATGTAGATTTTTTTTTTAATTTCTTATAAAAGCAATAGCGATATTGCTCTTATAAGAATTCTTTTTAATGAAGAATCGTCTTCCTTTCCTTCATAATAAATTTGAACTTTTTGGAATTGTTCTGAACCGATATTCCATCTCTTAGGATTTCATTGCCCTGATTAGAGAATTTTTTTTGACTTAATGTGGTTCTGATTTGAGGAGCCCGCTGAGCCATAGTCCTAAACAAAGAGACTTTATTTTGAAGCGACTCCAATCCGAGAAGTCTACTGAGCCATAGTTCCGAACAAAAAAATTTTATTTCGAAGAGACTCCGATTCGAGGAGTTCGCTGAGCTGTAGTCTTGAACAAAGAAAATTTATTTTGAAGTGACTCCAATCCAAGGAGTCCGCTAAGTCGTAGTCCCGAATAAAGAAACTTTATTTTCGAAGCAACTCCAATTCAAGAAGTTTGCTGAGTCATAGTTCCGAATAAAGAAACTTTATTTTCAAAGCGACTTTGATTCGAAGAGTTTGCTAAGCTATAGTCCCAAACAAAAAAACTTTATTTTGAACTGACTCCGATCCTAGAAGTTCGCTGAGCTGTAGTCCAAAATAAAGGGACTTTATTTTGAAGCGATCCAAGTCATACCTATTTTGTCATACAACTATCGATTGACAATTTTGGAAAAAAACTCAATAGTTTATTCATTTCATTTGTATTACTAATGGTACATGCAGAGATTGGTCAAATTCCAAAGCCTTAGGAGTAGATTTTCATTCAGTTGTCTCAGATGGTAGGTTCTTGGATGGATCATCTCGTCGATCTGGTAAGGACCCTCCCAATACGATGTAAGTTTTTCTTGCTCCGTAGGCTTCAAGATTTCAGTTCGTCGAAGAACAAGATCACCAGCTTGGAATTTCTTGGCTTTGACATGTGCATTATAGTACTTCACCATCTTTTAGTGACAGATCACCATTTTTATTGCTGCACGCTCTCTACTCTCCTCAATCAGGTCGACGTTGGTCCTTAGCTAAATAGGGTTGGTGTCCTCATCATACTCTTCGACTCTGAGGGAGGGAAGCCCGAACTCTATCGGTATTACACCTTGGTTCCGAATGCCAGATTGAAGGGCATCTCACTGGTGGAAACTCTTTGGATAGTTCAATAGGACCAAAGGACATGATAAAGCTCTTCTATCCACGATCCTCCTGTCCGATCAAGTCGGGTCTTAAGGCCTTGTAGGAGGGTCCTGTTTGTGATCTCGACTTCTCCATTCGTCTATGGATGACCCACTAAGATGAAGCGCTGCTTTATCCTATGATCCTCATAAAATTCATGAAGTTTTGCATCACTGAATTATCTACTATTGTCTGAAATCAGCACTTTGGAGAGCCCATATTGGCAGATGATTGACTTCTATATGAAGTCTCTGACCTTCGCTTTGAAAATGCGCATGAAAGGCTTGGCTTTCACCCACTTTATGAAGTAATCAATGGCAGAAGAAATTTTCGTTGGTCCAAGGTACCTGAGAATGGACCTAGGATGTCCAATCCCCATTGGACGAAAGGCTAGGACACTTCAATTGGGGTCAAAAGTGATGCTGATTGACACTTAATCCTGACATTTCATCGGCACCGGTCGCACTTTCTGACGAAGTCTGACGCATCTTATTGCATTGTTGGCTAATAATATCCCTCGTAGAGAATTTTGTATAATAGGGATTTACCTCCCAAGTGACTTTTGTAGATTTTCTCATGAACTTTTCGTAGGGTGTAATCAGCTTCTGATGGGTGCGACACCTTAGAAGTGGAATAGAGAAGGATCACCTATATAATTCATTGTCTAGAACTATACGTATCTTGCAGCTTTATTTCTAATCTTCTGAGCTTCTTTTCGATCTAGTGGAAGCTTGCCCGATCTCAGATATTTTAGGAGAGAGTCCATCCAACTTAGCTCCTCATTGATCTGCTAAACGGCAGCTGGTTCTTCTAGACTCGAAGTTCTTAGCACTTTAAAGTAGGTCTCCTTCTTCAGGTCAGCAGGTGATGATGACGCTAATTTTGAGAGGGTGTCTGCTTTGATATTCTGAGACCTTGGGACCTGTTATATATCAAAGTGTGGGAAGGAGGAGGTTAAGCTTTTTACCTTGAGGAGGTATTATTTCATATTATCCTCTTTAGCTTCGTACTCGTCCTTGACTTGTCCGACCACCAATTATGAGTCGCTGAAGACCTTTAGATGTTGGGCTCCAGTCTCTTTGGCGATCTTCAGTCCAACAATCAGGACCTTATATTCTACCTCATTATTTATAGTGAAAAATTTGAAGCATAGAGCGTATGCCTCTACCTCTCCTTTAGGTTCGGATAAGATGAGCCTAGCTCATGATCCGGATGAGTTAGATGAGCCGTCAACATATAAGCTCCATGATTTCTTAGGGTCTAGTCCTGAACTTTCATTATCTTCTAAGCTTGAAGGGTCCTCCATCCTCTCTCCGATGTTCCCTTATGGATTTTCTTATACTGTAATAGTGCATTCAAGGATGAAATCGACCAAAATTTAGATGTTGATGAAAGGCCTTGGCCAATACTGTATATCCAATTCTGAGAGCTCCAAAGCCCATTTGGCAATCCAACCCAAGATGTCCAGTCAGTGAAGCACCATTTTAACTGGTTGGTCAATGAGTAGTACCATGATCTAGGCTTGAAAGTAAAGTTGGAGATTTCTTGTGATGATGATCAGTGCGAAGATTAGTTTCTCTAATTTAGTGTACCTGATCTCTACATCATGGAGGATCTTGCTGGTATAATAAATTAGCTTTTGTAGCCATTCTTCTTCTCGATTGAGGACTGCGCTAATAGCCATCGGAGAAATAGCCAAGTACAAGAAGAGCTCTTCTTCTGATTGTGGCTTAGTGAGCAGGGATAGAGAACTGAGATACTTCTTCAGCTCTTCGAAGGCTTCTTGGGATTCAGGGGCCCATTGAAAATTCTTCGATTGTCTGAGAATCCAGAAGAAAGGAAGGCACCTCTCAGCTGACCTAAAAATGAAATGATTAAGAGAGGCTAATTTACCAGTTAGACATTGTACCTCTTTGACCATTTTTGGTGGAGTCATTTCTAAGATTGCTTTAATTTTCTCAGAATTAGCCTTGATGCCTCTGCAAAAAACCATGAAGTCAAAAAACTTGCCAGCTGTGACTCCAAAAGCATATTTCATAGAATTCAATTTCATCTGATATCGATGAAGAGTACTGAAGGTCTCTCAGAGGTCGGCGACATGGTCAAGAGTTTCGTAGCTTTTGACCAACATGTCATCCATATATGTGTCCATATTTCTACGATCTAATCCTTGAAGATCTTATTGGCTAGTCTTTGGTAAGTGGCTCCAGTATTTTTTAGACCAAAGAGCATCATCCTGTAATAAAATAATTCTTGGTCAGTTATAAAGGCCATTTTCTTCTCATCTTCAGATGCCATCCAGATTTGATTATAGTCGAAGAAGGCATCCATAAAGCTGAGGAGCTCATGCCTAGAGGTGGTGTTGACCAATTGGTCAATTTGGAAAAGCGAATAGCTGTTCTTTGGATAGACTTTATTCAGATCAGTGAAGTCGATACACATGCACCATTTTTTGTTCACCTTTTTTACTAGCACGACGTTTGCTAGCCATTCAGGGTACACGCCTTTCTAATAAAGCCAGCTTTGAGCAATTTGTCGAGCACTTCAGCGATAGCCTTTTGATGCTTCGAGGCAAAACTTTACTTCTTCTGCTTTATCGATCGACAGGTTGGGTCCACCTTTAGGTAATGGGCAATGATCTCCAGATCGATGCTGGGCATGTCTGTGGCTTATCAGGCGAATAGGTCTATATTTGCCTACAAAAGAGTGATTAACTAGCTTTTGGTTACCTGGTCAAGGCATGAGCCAATCTTCATAATTTAATGAGGGTTTTCTTCCCTCGACGGGATATCTAGGAGTTCCTCAGATGACTGAGCATGCTCCTCAGTCAAGTCATCTCGGGCGTCGAGCCCTATTAGGAGCTTTGGCTGACTTTTTGGCTAGTCTTCCACTTGTAGTCTAGCGGTAAAGCATTGCCGCGCCACCATCTGGTCACCTTGGATTCTTCCCACTCCATTAGGTGTCGAAAATTTGACTGTCAAATGTTAGCTGGAGACCACGGGTTTCAATGTCTAGAGACTGGATCGTCCAAGAATTGTATTATAAGCTTATGAAAGTTTTACTATAAGAAAATTGATGTGGAACGTCACCCATTATGGTGGGATGCCTACTGTGATGGGCAACTTAATTATTTCTTCTAGAATTATTGAGTTTTTAGAGAATTCTTGAATCGATATATTAAATTTACTTAATCGATCAGAAAAAAATTCCATTCAGGAGAAGATAGAAAAATACATAATATCCACTGAGCTTACATTATCGATGAATACACGGTGTATATTATAATCAGTTATGTTTAAAGTTACAATCACGGTATCATTATGTGGCTTCTGTACATCCTCTGCATCTTGTTCAGTGAAAGTTATTAGATCTCTGAGTGGATCCTCGAGCCTTGGCTTTTTTTATGCTGCTGACTCTGACGATCCCCTAGTGATCATGTGGATTTCACCTAGGAGGGGTCGCTCTTCTACCCTCATCGGTCCATCCACCTCTGGAGCTGGTGCTGGCAAGGGATGCTGAGGCTGATGAGGCAATTATCGAGCTCTTGAAGGAGGTCGATGCGGGAGAGTTCTTCCCTGAACAAAGTGATTGAGCCTTCCCTCGCGATTTCAATCGTATCTCAGAGGAGGCGGCAATCCTCGATATCGTGATCATGGTCACGGTGATAAAAGTAGTACCTTGTAGGATCGTGACGTTCAGACTTCGTCTGCATCTTTGGAGGCTGGGGGAGCTCGGAGTGAATTTGCATTAAAACCTCTTTCCATGAGGCATGCAGAGGTATGTAGTTGTGATAACGCCTCGAGGGAGAGCACTGTCGGTCCCTCCTTTGGGGACTTGGAGATTGGCGATTTCTAGGAGAACCTTTTGCCCTTTGCTTCTAAGGTGGAGATCGAGAGCGCTGGTTCTAAGCTTCCTGTGCTTTGGGAAGTGCTCCTTATTGGATCCTGCCAGGGTAGAATTAGCGGGGACATCATCATCAAAAGATTCTTCTAGACGAGAATATTTTGCCATCTTTTCCAGCATTTCTACATAGTCCTAGGTGAAGGACTTTATTAACGACTTTTTCAAATCATTCTTCTATAATCCATCCATCAGGACGGTCATCGCGACCGACTAATCAAGATTGTGGATTTCCAGAGTTGCCGCATTGAAGCGGCTGACATAGTTGCGGATCGACTTTCCTTCTCTTTGGCGGATGGTATTAAGATAGTCAGACCATTTTTATTGCTTTCGATTGCTGACAAAATACACAGCCAAGGACCGACTAAGCTCTTTAAAGGAATGGATGGAGGTCGGCTTCAAACTCGAATACTACTATCGGCCTGCCCCTTTAAGGGTCGCGGGAAATGCCCGATAGAGGATAGCATCAAATGCTCTTTAAAAGAGTTGTGCTATCTTGAAGGTCTCTACATGATCGTAGGGATAAATAGTCCCATCGTAAGTTTCGAACTGGAGCACACTACTACAAAAAGAGCCTACGGTAGTACATATTATGGTAGTGGTTCTCAAAACCGTTGTAATAGAATCTACGATAGTGGTTAAAAAGAATCGTTACTATAGGTTGCTGCAATAGATCCGATCTATAGCAACAGTTAATGATGATCGCTATCATAGGTCGAATATATAGCAGTAGTTAGAAAAATTATTGCTATAGGTCAGTCCTATAGCGGTGGTTTCTTATAACCGCTGCTATAAGTCGATCTATAACAGCGGTTATTTATAACCGCTGCCATATATTTTTTTTATTTTTTTTAAATATTATATACTTTTAAAATTTAATATCCATTTTCATCATTCATTATCTAAATGATTAGCATTAGAGTGTCATTGCAAAAGGTCGCCTCGATTCGATAGCTCTAGCTTCATCGATTAGAAAAATTTGATTTCAATGACTGCGAATGATGATGCGA
The DNA here is from genome assembly GCA_006176705.1 of Cocos nucifera. Classification (NCBI taxonomy): domain Eukaryota; kingdom Viridiplantae; phylum Streptophyta; class Magnoliopsida; order Arecales; family Arecaceae; genus Cocos; species Cocos nucifera. The sequence continues at coordinate 2,069,139 of QRFJ01000027.1, read as the reverse complement.
TGATCTGATAGATGAAGACCTTCGATGGATCCAAAAATCTACAACAATAATCTTGGTTATATTTGTAGCATATTATCAAAGTTTTACTTCAATCGAATATCGTTATTTTGGTTAATTTAGTATAGATTAATTTTGACCGTTAAACGATAAACGAGTTATCAAAGGACAAGATGGTGTCTGATTATGAGATAATTTTTTTTTAAATGATCTTGGCTACTACTTTAATTATTTTTTATGATGGTGATTATAAAATTTAACTCATGAGACTAAGAACGATCTAAAACTATACGTCGCCTAATAACCATTCTTAAATTCCATTGGTTGTTATGCTCGTGCTTTTGTAATATCTGCTTGATGTGAATAGTTCATACAAAAATGATTTAAATTTTACTATCAATGCCATATAAAATGATTAAAATTATAGTAAATATTATTTAACTAAAAAATTATCTCATAATCGAATGCGGTTTAGTTCTTTGATTGCTTATTTCTAATTTAACGATCGAAATCATTTCATACTAAATGGACCATAATAACGATATCCGATTGAAGTAAAATATTGATAGTATGTTTCAAATATCACCAAGATCATCATTGTAGATTTTTGAACTGATCGAAGGTCTCCATGTATCAGATCATCGCATCGTCGTTCGTGATCATCAAAATTAAATTATTCTGATCGATGAAACTAGGACCATCGGATTGAGGTGATCTTTTATGACGATACTCTAATGATAATTATTTAAATAATGAATGATGAAGATGAGCATTAAAATTTAAAATTATATAATATTTAGAAAAAAAATAATTTCTAACCTACGATAGTGGTTACTAAAAACTGCTGCTATAGATCTATTGGGGATAAACCCCACTTTCGTCGAAGTCTAACCTGATGCTTAGCTTAATGCAACTGGTAATCATGGAAGAGCTTTGATCAAAAATTCTCCTCCAGTGGTCGGATCCCTACCGAACTCCTTCAGCGGTCGAATCTTAGCCGAACTCCTTCAGCCGATCGAACTCCTCAACGACTGAACCTCAGTCGAACTCCTCCAACGATCGAACCCCAGTCGAACTCCTCCAGTGGCTGAATCCCAATCGAACTCCTTCAGCGATTGAGCCCTAGCCAAACTTCTTCAGCGGCTAAACTCCTCAAGCGGTCGAACTCCTTTCGAATTTCTTCTTTAGTCAAATTGCTTCAGGAGCCAAACTCCTTTCGAACCTCTACTTCAGTCGTATTTCTTTAGAAGCCAAACTCTTTTTAGACCTCTACTTCAATTAGATTCCTCCAGGAGCCGAACCTCCTCCGGACTTCTCCTTCAGTCAAATTTCTTCGAGAGCTGAACTCCTTACAGACTTCTCCTTCAGATGGATTCCTTCAGGAGCCGAACTCCTTCCAAACCTCTACTTCAGTTGGATTTTCTCAGGAGCCGAATCCTCTTCAGACTTCTTCTTTAGTCGAATTTCTCCAGAAGCTGAACTCCTTCCAAACCTCTCCTTCAGTCTGATTCCTATAGAAGTTGAACTCCTTTCGGACCTCTACTTCAGTCGGATTTCTATAGGAGTCGAACTTCTTTTGGACCTCTCCTTCAGTCGGATTCCTACAGGAGCCGAATTTCTTTCGAACTTCTCCTTTAGCCAAACTTTATCTGGATTCCTCCAGCAGATTACTTTCAAATTTCAAGTAATATTCCTCCTAGATGATTCTCTCTAGATGTATTTCCTTCAAAAGTCCAAACTCCTCTGAATTTGATATATGTCAAAGTTCTTCACCAACCAAAACTTGCTTCCTCCGAATTATGGCTATTAAATCTCGATGAATGGTCATAATTAGTCTGACGACACCCCTCTCTCCATAGCAAATCCCATGCAGTCTCGAGCGGTCCACTACCAGATGGTTATGGTAGTCACTATCAGTCAGATGATACCTCTCTCTCTGTACCAAATCTCATGCGGTCCCGAGTGGTCCACTATCAGATGGTTATGACTATCACTATCAGTATACTACAGACTCCGTCTATAAAAAGAAACTCTCAGATATATTTTCTCTAAGCTATTTTCTTCTTCCCAAAAATTCTACTGAACTCTCTCTTGAGCACTCCATTTCTATTGGTCAAAAGAGCTGACTTGATCATCGGAGGATCCTACCGGAGCCACCACCACCGACTTCGAGCGAAATTTTATTTTGCAAATCACCAACGGCGATCTTTTCTTCCTCAACTCCATCTCAGTCCGACGTCGATTAGATTCTACACCAATAGGATTGACGCTGGAGGAAGAGACCTCTATTTTTGAGGTACCCTTATTCTTAAAGGAGTGCTCAGTCGATCCTATGAATCTTCTTCTCCAAGATCCATCTCCATCCTCTTCCTCAATCCCAAGAAATGTCTCTAAAGAAGGCAACTATTAGGAGATCTATCGTTTCTACCATCAAATCTGAGCCAGACCCGCCCATTTCGGCTCCAGCACTGACGCTTCAACCTCCTCCTCAATTGACGATCATGATAGATTCAAAGCAATTTAACCTACTGATGCAGCAGGTTCGGGGCCTCACCGAGATGGTGCAGGCCATGCGACAGCCTCCGATGGTGATTCCATCAGAAAATCTATCATTAGGATGTCAGAAATCGATCCCAAAAAAGAACACTTGGGCTTGCATATTCATCGCCCCTGAAAAGAAGAAACAGAGACCAGAGGATTCTTGTTCGGATCGTGATTCTTTTCTGAAAAAAATCTTTTCCATCTACAGTCGGAAGCCCTCCAAGATCTGCGATCGAGATGACGTCCTCGATCAAAAACTATGGAGGATGGATCAGTGGATTGAGGATCTCCGTCACGTCGCCATGGCTCATCATGATGACGTCCGCACCGATCCCCCCATTCTCTCCCCAAATTATGCAAGAGTTCGTTCTGCCGAACTTCAAACTTCTCCTAATTTGAAAGCTACGATGGAACCTCTGATCTAATCGATCACCAAAAGGTCTTTCGGACTATGATGCTGCTTCATGGCACACCAGACGCTATCTTATGCTGAGCTTTTTTGTCTACCCTAAAGAAAATAATAAGAAACTAGTACTTGACGTTGAAGTAGGGTACAATCTTCTTCTTTGATCAGACGAGCCATCAGTTAGCGGCTCACTTCATCAGTAGCCGACGTTCGCATTGAGATTCGAATTTCTTAATGAATATCAAGCAGAAGGAGGGAGAATCTATCCGAGCTTTTGTCACCCAATTTAATGCTGCTGCATTAGAGGTCTAGAACCTATACCAGTCTGTTGCAATGGCCGCACTCAAGGATGCCATTTAAAAGAATGATTTGCTATTCTTCCTGAAGAAGAAGTATCCCAAAAATTTTGCCGATCTGCTAGCTCATGTTGAAGGATATGTTCGAGTGGAAGAAGCCTTCAAATTGAGAGATAAGGGAGCCGTAGGAGAGCGACGGTGGGTGAGTCTAGTAAACCCATGGCTGATAGAGGGCCGAATGAAGTTCGACCACGCTCACAGACTCCCTCCGAGCGCAAGCAAGCCCGAACTCCTCCTCGAGCTCGTTGTCAAAGAAGTCTCAATGGAAGGGCGCGAAGAAGTTTTCCCCTAGTGGGTTTTACAACTATGCCCCCCTCAATGCTCCATAGATGTCAGTCTGAAGCAAGAGAAGATCAGCCAAGGATACTACCACAGCTAGAACCACTAATGAGGAAGGAATAATAAGAAGATCGACCACCTTCCGACATCATCAATGCTATCTCTGGGGGGGCTTAGTACTTCGATGAGCCGCCATCTCTCAACCTTCAAGCTAGGAAAAGCTTGTCCCAAATAGGAAAGGCCCATATGAAGTAAAGAAGATTGTTCGATCTGAAACTTATCGCCTGAAGGAGCTCGGAGGAACAATGCTCCCACAACCTTGAAACTCAGAGAATCTGAGAATGTACTGCCATGGCCATGTTATGAACAGGAAGAGAATCTCGTCCTAACATGGGCAAGTCGAAGGCCTCATTCATTTTAGACGAGATGAGGAGAGAGGCCCTGACAATGGCCCTTATATGCTCCTACAGTCCATTAGGAATAAGAGGAGAACCTCATCCTAACGTAAGCAAAGTTGAATACCTCATTCATTTTAGACGAGATGAGGGAAGAGGTCCTGACAATGATCCATATATGCCCCTACAGCCCATTAGGAATAGGAGGAGAACCTCGTCCTAATGTAAGTAAAGTCAAAGACTTCGTTCATTTTAGATGAGATGAGGAAAGAGGCCCTGATAATGGCCCTTATGTGTCCCTACAGTCCGTTAGAAATAGGAAGAGAACCTCATTCTAATGTGAGCAAAGTTGAAGGTCTCGTTCACTTTAGATGAAATGAGGGAAGAGGTCCTGACAACGGTCCTTATATATCCCTATAGTCCGTTAGGAATAAGAAAAGAACCTCATTCTAACGTAAGCAAAGTCGAAGACCTCGTTCATTTTAGACGAGATGAGGGAAGAGGCCCTGACAACAATCTTTATGTGTTCCTATAGCCCATTAGGAATAGGAAGAGAACCTCATCCTAACGTGAGCAAAGTCGAAGGCCGCATTCATTTTAGACAAGGTGAGAAGAGGGGTCCTTCAACCTCGGTTGGAGATAAGATCTTCTCTGAGCTTCAATGCCAACCTCAATAGGAGATAAGATCTTCTTCAACCTTGGCTAGAGATAAGATCTTCCATGAGCTTCAATGCCAACCTCAATAGGAGATAAGATCTTCTTCAACCTTGGCTGGAGATAAGATCTCTTTCGAGCTTCAATTACAACGTCAACATCAACAGGAGATAAGATCTCTTTCAACCTCGACTGAAGATAAGATCTCCCCCGAGCTTCAACTTCAACATCAATATCAACAGGAGATAAGATCTCCTTCAACCTCGGTTGGAGATAAGATCTCTCCTGAGCTTCAACTTCAATGTCAACGTCACACAGGAGATAAGATCTTCTTCAACCTCGGCTAGAGATAAGATCTCCCCCGAGCTCCAATCCTTCAACAGGAGATAAGATCTCCTTCAACCTCGACTGGAGATAAGATCTCCTCTAAGCTTCAACGTCAATCTCAATAGGAGATAAGATCTCCTTCAATCTCGGCTAGAGATAAGATCTCTCCCGAGCTTCAACTTCAATCTCGGCTGGAGATAAGATCTTCTCCGAGTTTCAACGCCAACCTCAATAGGAGATAAGATTTTCTTCAACCTTGACTGGAGATAAGATCTCTTCTGAGCTTCAACATCAACCTCAATAGGAGATAAGATCTTCTTCAATCTCAATTAGAGATAAGATCTCTCTCAAACTTCAACGTCAACCTCAACAGGAGATAAGATCTCCTTTATCCTTGGCTGAAGATAAGATCTTTCCTAAGCTCCAACCCTTCAATAGAAAGATAAGATCTCCTTCAACCTCGATTGGAGATAAGATCTCCTCCAAGCTTCAATGTCAATCTCAATAGAAGATAAGAATCTCCTTCAATCTTGGCTGGAGATAAGATCTCTTCTAAGCTTCAACATCAACTTCGGCTGGAGATAAGATCTTCTTCGAACTTCAATATCAACCTCAACAGGAGATAAGATCTCCTGCAACCTCGGTTGGAGATAAGATCTTTTTTCAAGCTTCAAACATCAACCTCAACAGAAGATAAGATCTCCTTCAACCTCGACTGGAGATAAGATCTTCCTCGAGCTTCAACTTCAATCTCGACTGAAGATGAGATCTCCTCCGAGCTTCAATGCCAACCTCAATAGGAGATAAGATCTTCTTCAATCTCGACTAGAGATAAGATCTCCTCCGAGCTTCAACATCAACCTCAATAGAAGATAAGATCTCTTTCAACCTCGATTGGAGATAAGATCTCTTTCGAGCTTCAACGCCAATCTCAACAGAAGATAAGATCTCCTTCAACCTCAGTTGGAGATAAGATCTCCCCCAAGCTCCTATCCTTCAATAGGAGATAAGATCTCCTTCAACCTCGATTGGAGATAAGATCTTCGTCGAGCTTCAACATCAATCTCAATAGGAGATAAGATCTCTTTCAATCTCGACTGAAGATAAGATCTCCCCCGAGCTCCAACCCTTCAATAGGAGATAAAATCTCCTTCAACCTGGATTGGAGATAAGATCTCCCTCGAGCTTCAATATCAATCTCAATAGAAGATAAGATCTTCTTTAACCTCAGTTGTAGATAAGATCCTCCACCGAGCTTCAACGTCGACCTCGACTGGAGTTAAGATCTTTCTCGAGCTTCAACGTCAACCTCAATAGGAGATAAGATCTTCTTCAACCTCGACTGGAGATAAGATCTCCCCCGAGCTTCAACTTCAACCTCGGCTAGAGATAAGATCTTCTCTGAGCTTCAATGTCAACCTCAACAGGAGATAAGATCTCCTTCAACCTCGACTGGAGAAAAGATCTCCTCCGAGCTTCAATATCAATCTCAATAGGAGATAAGATCTCCTTCAACCTCGATTGGAGATGAGATCTTTTTCGAGCTTCAACTTCAACATCGGTTGGAGATGAGATCTCCCCCAAGCTTCAATGTCAACCTCAATAGGAGATAAGATCTTCTTCAACCTCAGCTGGAGATAAGATCTCCCCAAAGCTCCAACCCTTCAACAGGAAATAAGATCTCCTTCAACCTCGACTGAAGATAAGATCTTTTTCAACCTCGACTGGAGATAAGATCTTCTTCAACCTCGACTGTCTTCCGAGCTTCAACCTGAACGGATGCAGAGCCTGAAAGAGAACTTCGATGGTCGCCTTTTTTGTACTCCTTTCCTTCAAATTTCAAACTCGAGAGTCGGGGGACTATTGTTGAAGATAAACCCTGCTCCCATCGAAGTCCAGTCTGATGCTTAGCCTAATGCAACTGGTAATCATGAAAAAGTTTCAATCAAAAATTCTTCTCCAACTGTCAGACCCCTATCGAACTCCTTCAATAGTCGAACCTTAGCCGAACTTCTTCAGTCGATCGAAGTTCTTAGCAATCAAACCCTAGTCAAACTCCTCCAATGATCGAACCCTAGCCGAACTCCTCCAGCGGTCGAGCCCAAGCCGAACTCCTTCAGCGATCGAACTTCTTCTGAATTTCTTCTTCAATCAAATTCCTTCAGGAGCCAAACTCCTTTCGGACCTCTCATTCAGTCAAATTCTTATAGGAGCGGAACTTCTTTCGGACCTCTACTTTAGTTAGATTCCTTCAGGAGCCGAACCTCCTTTGAACTTCTCCTTCAGTCAAATTCCTCCGGAAGTCAAACTCCTTCCAGACTTTTTCTTCAGATGGATTCCATTCTTTCAGGAGCCGAATCCCCTCTGAACTTTTTCTTCAGTTAGATTCCTTCAGAAGCCTAACTCCTTTCGGATCTCTCCTTCAGTTGGATTCCTCCAGGAGCTGAACTCTTTTCGGACCTCTCATTCAGTCGAATTCCTACAAGAGCCGAACTTCTTCTGGATCTCTCCTTCAGTTGGATTCCTATAAGAGCCGAACTTCTTTCGAACTTCTCCTTCAGCCAAACTTCATCTGAATTCCTCCAGTGGATTAATTTCAGATTTCAAATAGTATTTCTTCCAGATGATCTCCTCTACGCGTATTTCTTTTAGGAGTCCGAACTTCTCAAAAATTGATATTTATCAAAGTTCTTCACCAACCAATGCTTGCTTCTTCCAAACTACGGCTATTAAATCTCGACGAACGATCACTATAAGTCTGACGACATCGCTCTCTCCATAGTAAATTCCATACGGCCCTGAGTGACCCACTATCGAATGATTATGGCTATCACTATCAGTCTGGCGGTACCTCTCTCTCCATACCAAATCCCATGCAGCTCCGAACGATCTACTATCAGACGATTATGACTATCACTATCAGTCTGCTATAGGCACCATCTATAAAAAGGGAACCTCAGATACATTTTCTCTAAGCTCTCTTCTTCTTTCCAAAAACTATGCTGAACTCTCTCCTGAGCACTCTATTTTTGTTGGCGAGAAGAGCTGACTTGATCGTTGGAGGATCCTACCAGAGCTACCACCACCAACTTCAGACAGAACTTTATTTTGCAGATCACCGATGGTGACTTCTTGTTCCTTAACTCCAGCTCGGTCCAACATCGATTAGATTCTACACCAATAAGATCTATGATAGCAGTTAGAAAATGACTATCGTAGATCTATTGCAGTGATTTTCAGTAACCGCTATGATAGATCTATGGCAGTGGTTTGAAAATTGCTGCTATATGTTAGGTTAAAAATTTTCAAATTTTTCTTTCCTCCTGTGTGCGCTCTCTCTCTTCCCTCCTTTCCATCATCGATGAGAATCCATCCAAGTCCTTCCCCCTGGCCGGCACCGCCCCTCCTTCTCCACCAACCGACCCCACCTCTCGATGCCTGCTCCTCCCCCTTCGCCTCCCCATTCCCGACAGCCGCCGTCCCCTGCCCGTGCCATGCCACCCCCTCCAGCTCATCCCCCCCATGCTTGCCCCTCCTCGATGATCTTCACCCACCCATCCAATCCTCCACCGATCCCACCCCCCGCACCCCCTAGCCTCCTCGACCGCTGCCCCCCTGCCCTCCCTGACCGCCCACCCTGCTCTCCCCATCCCAACCATCCGCCTCCTGCCCTGGCCGCCCATCCCCTGCCCTCCCATTTCCGACCACCACCGCTCGCCCCTGCCCTCCCCATCTCCGACCGCCGCCCCTGCCCTCCCCATCCTCGGCCGCTCACCCTTCCCCTCCCCTGGCCTCCCCATCACAACGCCCCTCTGGGGCCCCTCTCCCTCTCTCTCCCCTCTCTCTCTTTTCTTTTTCTCTTTTTCTCTTCTCTCTCTGTCTCACTATCTTGCTCTTGTTTCGTAGGTTATCTCTAGCGTCGTCGTCTTCCTCTAGCACCATCACCAATGATCCTCGAAACTTTCAATATGACCCCCTCTTTGTTGCCATAGGTATAATTTTTATTTTAATTTCATAGTATTATTTATTAATCACTGGACTAGACCTGTCAATGGATCAGATTTGGATCAAAATCTAGATATTCAGATTCAGACCTAATTTTAATTACTGGTATCAGATCCGAATCTGAATACCCGACGAGTTCATACTTGAAGTACCAAACCTGAACCCTAATGGATTTCGAGTATCCGAACCTGATTTCGAGATCCGAAACTAAGAAAGAGAGAGGAAGAGAGGGAGGGAAGGATTCGACCTCACCGTCGTCATCGGCGAGGGAGATTGAGAGAGAGAGGGTGGGAGGAGGTCCGGCCTCGCTGGCATCATTGGGAGATCGAGAGAGTGAGAGAGGGAGGAAGGGGTTCGACCTCGCCGCCATCGCCGACGAGAGAGATCGAGAGAGGGAGAGAGGGAGGGAGGGGGTCCGACCTCACCGATGAGGGAGATCGAGAGAGGAAGAGAGGGAGATCGAGGAGGGGATCCGACCTCACCGATGATGGAGATTGAGTGGGAGATGGATAGTTGAAAAGATGAGAAGAGGATGGAGACGGTCAAGAACAGGGGATGGCATACAGCTGAGCTAGCTCGGATACGCAGTCGAGCTGGCTCGGGCCGAGATTGAGCTGGCTAGGGGTGGATCTGAGCCGAATGTCTTAGGCACAGAGCCGACTATCTTAGGCATGGAGTCGGCTCGACTTCTGAGCGAGCTGGCTCAATAGGTGCGAATAGAATTTAATATGTTTCTCTAAGGTTCCAACTTTTAAGTCCTAAGGTGCCGCCATCATCTACTTAGTTCTTCTTTTAGATTTCTAGATTAAAACCTAAGTTTGCGCAAGAGATCGGATCTACGACTGTTGCTTATCCTTAATTATTTATAAATATAATTCATGTTGTAGAATTTATTGGATAATATTTTCTGAATGTTTATATCTTGTTGCTTTTATTTATTACATTGCATAATGATAGACCCATCAATTGATTAGTGTACATAATCTTTGACATCCGTATAATTATATTTAATTATACAGATGAGAGAATTATTTATAATGATCAATTGATTATCCAATTTGGATACTTTAAAAATTACAGATAATTCTATAGGTAGTTGCAGTAATCAAACGGTATGCTAAGGATTTTGAATAAAATTTTGAACAGTATTTTTTTTTTGTTCTTCCTACATGAGAGAACTAAGAAGAAATACTGCTAAAATTTCATTCGATCCCTATTGTATATCATTTGATTACTGTAATAAATCTATAGAATTAATATAATTTCTGAATGAGATAGGACCTATTTTTATCTATTAGTTGGTGATAGGATGCATTTATTGCATGTCTGAAAATGATATTTAATGTAAGTTTCTCACATGATATTTATTTTAATCTTTATTTATGATGTATTTTTTATTTATAATGCATATTTGTTTATAATGCATTAGTATATAATTTAAGTTTCACACATGATTTAATTGCAGTATCATCATTTTCAAAATGGATAAGAGATGGATGAAGTTTAGTAGGCTCTTACCAGAATATGAGGCTGGACTTCAAAAATTTATTGATTTTGCTATAAAAAAATTTAGGGATCATGGATTGATCCAATATTCTTGTAAAAAATGTATGGGTGAACTATGGCTATCTCGTCAAGATGTAAATAATCACCTCACTAATTATGGCTTTAAAGTTGGTTATGAAATTTGTTGGGACCAACATGATGAGGGCAGATCGCAAGAAGGCAATCAACATGATGAAAGAGTGGAATAAATGGTTCATGATATTTTTTTATTTGTTGGCCATAATGATGGTGCATCTACGTCCATGCCTGATCCTGTGGTTAGTAGAATGATAAATAGTAAGGATGTAGGAAAGATCCATAAGTTGATGGAGAATGCTAATGTTTCGTTGTATCCCGAATATAAAAAAATGGCGAAGCTAGAGTTCTTAATCCGATTGTATCATGCAAAATGCTCCAATGAATTCAGTAATAATGGAGTGAACTGTATATTAGAGCTTTTGGAGGACATTCTTCTAGACGATGCATAAATTTTGAAGAATAATTATTAAGCATCGAAGATTATTGAATAACTGGACTTTGCTTACACCAAGATATATGCATGTCCCAATGATTGCATGCTCTATTGGAAGGAGAATGTTAACCAAAATAAGTGCATGAGGTGCGGTGTGTCAAGATAGAAATAGAATAAAGATGGCACATCGACTTATGTACCTCAAAAGTTGATGTGGTATTTTTCTTTGATTTTGAGATTATAAAAGCTATTTATGTCGGCAAGAACATCGAAGGACATGAGATGGCATGAAGAGGATCGAACAAAAGATGATGCATTGAGACATCCTGCCGATGGAGAGGCATCGCAGAAGTTTAATGAATTACATTCTGACTTTGCACATGAGATATGTAATGTGAGGTTGAGCTTATTGTATGATGGTTTCAATCCATTCAAGCATATGAATACCGTCCATAGTATATGATCAGTATTTATTCATGTTTACACTCTTCCACCATGGATGTGTATGAAAAAATTCTTTGCTTTCATGATAGTGCTCATCCTTGGATCGATGGAGGTAGGTAATGATATTGATGTTTATTTGCAGCCTCTTATTGTCGAACTGAAATAGTTATGGAGCATTCAAGGTGTTTCAACTTTTGATGCTTTGCTGAATGAGTCATTCTTTATGTGTGCAGCACTTTTATGGACAATAAATGACTTTCCAATATATACCCTAATATTAGATTGGAGCACCAAAGATGAGCTAGCATGTTCAATTTATAAAAAAAATATCCGATCTAGAAGGTTGACATATCGAAGGAGCTTTAGCTATATGGGGTATCAACGTTTCCTCCATCGAAATCATCCATATAGAAGGTGTTGGGGATAAATCCCGCTCCCTCTGAAGTCCAGTCTGATGCTCAGACTGGTGCAACCGATAGTCATGGAAGGGCTTCAGCAGACGAGCCTTAGTCGAACTTCTTTAATCGATCGAACTTTTTAGAGGCCGAGCTCATTCGACCAAACTTCTCAGCAATCGAACTCCAGTCTGACTCCTCCCAGACGTCCCCTCGATCAGACTTCCTCAAGAGCCAAACTCCTCAGTGGCTGAACTCCTCAACAGTCGAACTCTAGTCGAACTCCTCCCAGACACTCCCTCAGTTGGACTTCTTCAAGAGCCGGACTCCTCCCAGACACCTCTTTCGATCGAATTTCTGGATCCCTCCTTTAGACGGACGCCTATGGGAGCCGAACTCCTTTCGAGCTCCTTCAGCTATTGTTCCTCCCGGGCGACCCTCTCCAGCCATATTTCCTTCGAAAGTTCGAACTCCTCCAAAATGGATACACGTCAAAGCTCTTCAACCCTCCATTCAGTCCTGAGTGGCTCAGTATCAAATGGCTACAGCCATCACCATCAGTCCACTGCAGGCGACAGCAATCCGCTATCAGGCGGCGATGGCTGTCACCATCAATCTATTACAGGCGATGCTGCAGATGGTGCCTTCCCTCGGGATTGACTCCATTGGACCTCGAGCGACCCGCTACCTGACAGCTGCAACTATCTCCATCAGGCTCCGCCTATATAAAAGATCCTTCAGATATGCTAACTCTAAGCTTTAAGCTCTCCTCCTCTTCTCTAAACTCTATCTAGCACTCACCTGAGCACTCCATTTCTATTGGCCAGAGCTGACTTGACCGTCGAAAGATCCTATCGGAGCCACCCCCCATTGGCTCTAAATGAAACTTTATTTTATAGATCCCCGACGGCGACCTCGTCCACCTCCACTCCAGCTGAATTCAGCGATGACCAGATTCTGCGTCAACAGATTGGCACTAGAGAAAGAGCCCCAAACTTTCGAGGTTTCCTTATTCTTAAAGGAGTGCTCAGCGACGGCCTCTCTCTCTCTCCTCTCTAGAGATCTTCCTTCTTCCTCTCTAGAATTCTTTCTCGAGAAAAAATGCCTCCTAGGAGAGCTTTGATCTGACGATCGACAGCCTCCACGACCCGATCCCATTCAAATCCATCCGCTCCTGCTCCAGCTCCGACGACCCAAGTTCCATCTTTAGCTGCGGTGGATGCGGAGCAGTTCAACTTACTCATCCAGTAGGTTCAGGGTCTCATGGAAGCGGTGCAAGCAGTGCAGGCCATGCACCGATCAGCTCCGACACCAGCTCAATCGACGTGGAATTCTCCAGAGCTATGTAGTCCGATCCAGGAGCGACCGACTTGGGCTATCCAACCCCCGATCCCCGAAAGGGGAAGGCAAAGGAGGGAGAGCCCCTGCCCGGACCATGGCTTGACCCAGGGGGAGGCTTCGCACCCATTCTACCAGAAAATCTTGGAGATCAGAGACCGTGAAGATCTTCTGAATCAAAGGCTCTTGAAAATGAGTCGGTGAATCGAAGAACTTCGTCACACTCCCTCCTTGCATGGTAATGACATTTGTACTGACCCTTCTTTTTTGTAGAAAATTATGTAGGAATCGATTCTGCCGAACTTCAAGCTCCCATAGTTCAAGAGTTATGATGGGACCACCGATCTGAACGACCATCTAAAAGCTTTTTGGACAATGATGTTACTCCATGGCACGTCAGATGCTATCTTGTGCCGAGCTTTTTTCTCTATCCTTAAGGGAGCTACAAGGAACTGATACTCAACACTAAAGCCGAGTACCATCTTATCGTTTGACCAGATAGCTAATAGTTCATAGCCCACTTAGCCAATAGTTCATAGCCCACTTTGTCAGTAGTCGACATCCGTGCCAAGGTTCGGATTCCTTGATAGCCATTAGGCAGAAGGAGGGGGAACACATCTGGGCTTATGTCATCCGGTTCAATGCTGCCACATTGAAAGTTCGGAATCTAGACCAGTCAGTCGTCATGGCCACCCTCAAGGATGGCCTTCAGAAGAATGACTTGCTATTCTTCCTGAAAAAGAAGTATCCCAGAGATTTTGCTGACATGCTAGCTTGAGCCGAAGGATATGCCCAAGCAGAGGAGGCCTTCAAAGCCAAGGACGATGAAGCCAGCGGCAAGCGATGAATCGATGGGTCGAACAAAGCCGTCGAAGAAGGAAAGCAGAGTGAAGCTCGACCATATTTCTGGACTCCTTCTGATCACAGGCGAGCCCGAACTCCCCCTCAGACCCTGAGGTGGGGAAGCTCCGACGAAAGGGCACGTCGAGGTTCTCCCCAGTGCCGAAGTTCTTCCTAACGAAGATTTCACAACTATGCCCCCCTTAATGCTCCGAAGATCCAAGTGCTGATGAAAATTAGGAAATAACTTTCGAGATCGGAGAGGATGCGTTCCTGCCCCAGCAAGTGCGATCCCAATAAGTTCTATCTTTATTATCATGACCACAGCCACGACACTGAGGAGTGCGTCCAGCTCCAGAACGAGATCGAAGAGCTCATCAGACGAGGTAGACTCGACCGATTCCTACGGAGATGGCCTAAAGAGCAGGAGGATCGACTGAGGGCGTTACCACCAAGTGGGAAGAACCAATAAGAAGATCGTCTGTCTCTTGGCATCATCAATACTATCTCAGGGGGACTTCATCAAGGAGAGGCCAGCGGATCCGAGGGATCGATGAAGAGGCGGAGGGTCACGAAACCCATGGCCTTTACCGAGGTGGATGGTCAGGAGATTCAATTTTCATATAATGATGCGGTTGTAATTTCTTTGAACATTACTGACTATGATGTACATCGCATTTTGGTGGATAATGGAAGCTCGACCGACATATTATTTTATGATGCCTTCTCAAAAATGTCCTTACCCAATGACCGCTTGGGACCTATGAATTTCTCACTGGTAGGATTCATTGGCAATACCGTACCAATCAAAGACATAATAACTTTGGCTGGATTGTGGGGCAACATCCAAAACTGGCCAAAGCATAGGTCGATTTTCTAGTCATGAGGACTCCATCCGCCTATAACACCATTCTAGGCCGACCTAGTCTAAATGCGCTTCGGGCGGTGGTGTCAACCTATTATTTGAAGATGAAGTTTTTGATAAGTCGCGGGGTTGGAGAGGTCAGAGAAGACCAAGCTTTGATGAGGCACTGCTACTCAATCGCCCTACATGAGGAAGAACGGTCCGACCCTTATCTTGTTGACAGATTGGATGTCCGCGATGACCTCACTGAGGAGCGGGGCGAGCTTATGGAGGACCTCATCTCTATGCCTTTAAATGATGGAAGCTCGGAGCACGTGGTGCAAATTGGCTCCAACTTGATGGACGAGGTTCGGAAGCAACTCATCACCTTCCTCAGAAGAAATGCGGACGTCTTTGCCTGGATCCCAGCAGACATGTCGGGAATTAACGCCAAGGTCATGGAACATCGACTGGCCATCGATCCGAGGTATCTTTCGATAAAAGAAAAGATGTGCCACCATGTCCTGAAGAGGCAGAAAGCAATCATCGAAGAAGTAGACAAGCTCCTCAAAGTCAGACTCATCCAGAAGATTAATTATCCGATCTGGATCTCGAACATGGTTCTCGTCCAAAAGGCGAACAACAAGTGGAGGATGTGCGTCGACTTCAAAATGTTGAACAAAATCTGTTCGAAAGATAGCTACCCTCTACCCAGGATTGATCAACTGGTAGATGCGACCTCGGACCATGAGCTCCACACCTTCATGGATGCCTTTTTTGATTATAACCAGATACGAATGGCGCCCGAGGATAAAGAGAAAACTGCTTTCATTACTGATCGTGGTCTTTATTATTACAGGATCATGCCCTTTGGACTCAAGAACGCAGGGGCGACGTACCAGCATTTGGTCAATAAGAACTTCAAGAAGCAAATCGGCCGCAATATGAAGGTGTACGTGGATGACATGCTCGTCAAAAGTTGGACTTCAACAGACCACCTCGTCGACCTTAAAGAGATCTTTGGTGCACTCAGAAAGCATAAGATGAAACTGAACCCGACCAAGTGTGCCTTTGGCGTATCCTTCGAAAATTTTTTGGGGTTCATGGTATCGAGATGCGGAATCAAAGCGAACTTCGAGAAAATCTGAGCCATTCAGGAGATGACCACTCTGAAGATGATTGAGAAAGTTCAGCGCTTGATTGGAAGGGTGGTGTCGCTAAATCGCTTTATCTTAAGGTCAGCCGAATAATGTGCCCTTCTTTTGAGTTCTCAGACAACCTAAGAACTTCTAGGGGACGGCGGAGTGTCAACAGGCATTCGAGGAGCTTAAAAACTATCTCGGCTCATCTTCACTACTGGCAAAGCCCAAACCCAGAGAAGAATTATTTCTATACCTAGCCATCTTCTCGATGGCCCTGGCAGCAGTTCTGATCAAGGAAGAAGCGAAGACGCAGCGATCAGTCTACTACGTGAGCCGGATCCTGAGGCATGCAAAGATCAGGTATTCTAGGTTAGAAAAACTAACTTATTCTCTTCTAATTACTGTCAGGAGGCTCTGACCTTACTTTCAGGAGCATACCATAACGGTCCTCACGGACCAACCAATAAAAGCAGTCCTTCATCGAGCGAATGCCTTCGAAAGAATCGCAAAATGGACAATCAAGCTCACAGAGTTCGACATCAACTACCGACCCCAGCTATCAATCAAGGCTCAGATACTGGCAGATTTTGTATTAGAATGCACCATTTCAATCGAAGTCAAGCTTGAACAAAACGAGACCAGCGCCCTACTATCGCAGCCAAATCTCTCCGAGAAAAGCATCAACCTCTCCAAAGGCACCCGGGCTCTGCACGTAGATGGTTCATCCAACTCCACTAGAGCTGGTGCAGGGCTGGTCTTGGTCAGTCCCGAGAGAGTCGTCGTCGA
This sequence comes from Cocos nucifera, assembly GCA_006176705.1. Taxonomy (NCBI): domain Eukaryota; kingdom Viridiplantae; phylum Streptophyta; class Magnoliopsida; order Arecales; family Arecaceae; genus Cocos; species Cocos nucifera. The sequence continues at coordinate 2,052,373 of QRFJ01000027.1, read as the reverse complement.
GTATGCACTATGCTTCGAGTTCTCCACGACCAACAATAGAGCCGAATATGAAGCGCTGATCATCGGATTAAAAATAGTAAGAAAATTAAAAGTAGATCGGCTTCAAGTCTACAACGATTTTCAGTTGATGGTCGGCTAAGTTGACGGTAGCTACGAAGTGTGGGAGGAAAGCATGATGAGATACCTCGGAAAGGTGAGGGATCTGACTTTGGCCTTCGACAGTTTTGGTATCCAACAGATTCTAAGGATGAAAAATGCAAGAGTCGATCTTCTCTCCAAGATGGCTATTTCAGCTTCAGCTGAACTGCCCAAAGAAGTATTTTTGAAGTCTCTGAAGTGCCCAACCCTAGAGAAACCTCAGGTCGTCCTGCAGATAGAATTCGAGCCAAGCTGGATCGATCCATTGGTCGCTTACCTCAAGGAGGGGGTCCTTCCTTATGATCTGAAAGAAGCTCGGAAGCTGAGGAATCAGACCTTCCGCTATATTTTACATGAAGATAGATTGTATAAGAGGTCATACTCCCTTCCGCTGCTGAGATGTCTCCGACCTTTAGAGATTGACCTCGCACTGTGGAAGGTGCACGAAGAACTCTATGGAAGTCACGTAGGAGCCAGATCCCTATCGCAAAGACTACTTCGGCAAGGGTACTACCGACTGATCTTGTTTCATGATTTCATAAAATATGTGAAGAAGTGTGACCGCTGTCAGAAGAAGTCAGCATACAAAGGCAGCCAGCATTCGAGCTTGCTTCGCTAAGCACATCTTGGCCATTTGCATAGTGGGGAATGGACATACTCGACCTCTTCCCGATGGCATTCAGGCAGCGAAAGTTTCTCCTGATCACGATCGACTATTTTACTGAGTGGGTCAAAGTCGAATCACTAGCGAAGATTACCGAGGTCAAGGTGCAGGACTTCGTTTGAAAGTCACTAGTCTATCGGTTTGGTCTGCCCCGAACCTTTATAACCGATAATGGACGATAGTTCGCTGGGGCAAGGTTCGCCGAGTTCTATGAAGGACTAAACATCTTCCATCGCTTCACATCGGTGGCTCACCCACAGGCCAATGGGGAAGCTGAGGTGACAACCAGATCTTGCTATAAGGTATCAAAATAAGGCTCGACAGGGCAAAGGGGGTCTGGGTGGACGAACTCTACCACGTCCTCTGGGCATATCGAACTACACAAAGGGTACCGACCAGGAAAATACCCTTCGCCTTGGCCTTCGGTATGGAGGCAGTTATCCCGATCGAGCTCAAGCTCCCATCCGTACGAGTCGTGGGCTTCAATGAGCAGTACAATCCTCAAGATCTCAGAGTCAATCTCGACCTACTGAAAGAAAAAATGGAGGAAGTCCGCATCCGGATGGCAGCCTATAGATGGAAGGTGGCCCGGTACTATAACTCTAGAGTTAGAAACAAGACATTTAGAGTGGGGGACTTAGTGCTCCAATGAGTCGCTGTCTCTCAGCCTCAGAGTCAGGAAAAGCTCGCTCCTAATTGGGAAGGCTCGTATGAAGTGGTGAAGATCATCAGGCTCGGTACTTATCGTCTGAAGGAGCTCGGAGGGATGACGCTTCCATGACCTTGGAACTCAGAAAATCTGAGGATGTATTACCAGTAATCTTCCTTCAATAAAGCTGCTTCATTTCCACATTATTATTCCTTGGTGCAAAAACTATGCGGTGACAAGGAAGAAGCAGTCGACGGTGACCGTGTTAGGAACAGAAGGAGAACCTCATCCTAACATGAGTAGATCGAAGATCTTTAACCTCGACCACAGAAGATAAGATCTCTCCCGAGGCAACCTCGGCTGCAGGATATAAGATCTCCCTCAAGCGCTCGCATCAACCTCGACCGTAGGAGATAAGATCTCCTCCGAGGCAACCTCGACTGTAGGAGATAAGATCTCCCCCGAGCACCCGCATCAATCTCGATCGTAGGAGATAAGATCTCCACCGAGACAATCTCGATCGTAGGAGATAAGATCTCCCCTGAGGGTCCGAGCCAACCTCGGCTGTAGGAGATAAGATCTCCCTTAAGGTAACCTTAGCTGCAAGAGATAAGATCTTCTCCAAGCGTCTACATCAACCTCGACCATAGGAGATAAGATCTCTTCCGAGGCAATCTCGATCGTAGGAGATAAGATCTCCCCTGAGAATCCGGACCAACCTCGACTGCAAGAGATAAGATCTCCCCCGAGGCAATCTCGATCGTAGGAGATAAGATCTCTCCTGAGGGCTCGGGCCAACCTCGACTGCAGGAGATAAGATCTCCTCTGAGGTAACCTCAGCTGCAAGAGATAAGATCTTCCCCAGGATAACCTCGGTTGTAGGAGATAAGATCACCCCCGAGGCAACCTCAGTCGTAGGAGATAAGATCTCTTCTGAGGGTCCGAGCCAACCTCGGCTGCAGGAGATAAGATCTCCCCCGAGGCAACCTCGACTGTAGGAGATAAGATCTCCCTCGGGCAACCTCGATTGCAGAAGATAAGATCTCCCCTGAGGCAACCTTGATCGTAGGAGATAAGATCTCTCCTGAGGGTCCGAGCTAACTTCGGCTACAGGAGATAAGATCTCCCCCGAGGCAAACTTGGCTGCAGGAGATAAGATCTCCTCCGAGTGCCCGCAGCAACCTCGACCGTAGGAGATAAGATCTTTCCTGATGGTCCGGGCCAACCTCGACTGCAGAAAATAAGATCTTTTCTGAAGCAACCTCGGCTGTAGGAGATAAGATTTTCCTCGGAACAACCTCGACTATAGAAGATAAGATCATCCTCGGGGCAACCTCGACTGTAGGAGATAAAATCTCCCTCGAGGTAACCTCGGCTGTAGGAGATAAGATCTCCCCTGACGGTCCGGGCCAACCTCGACTGTAGGAGATAAGATCTCCTCTAAGGCAAACTCGACTGTAGGAGATAAGATCTCCCTCGAGTGTCCGCATCAATCTCGATCGCAGAAGATGAGATCTTCCCTGATGGTCCGAGCTAATCTTGATGGCAGGAGATAATATCGCCTCCGAGGAGCTCAACCTCCGATCTTGACCACCAGAGATGAGATCAACTTCAACCTCGACAGAAGAAGAGATCTTCTTGAGTTTCAACTTCAACAAATGCAGAGCCCAAAAAAGGACTTCGGTGGTCGCCTATTTCGGTACTCCCTTCCTTCAAATTTCAAACTCGAAAGTGCAAAAACTATTATTGGAGATAAATCCCGCTCCTATCGAAGTCCAGTCTGATGCTTAGACTGGTGCAACTGGTAGTCACGGAAGGGCTTCAGCGGACGAGCCTTAGCCGAACTTCTTTAGCCGATCGAACTCTTTAGAGGTCGAGCTCATTCGATCAAATTCCTCAGCAGCCGAACTCCAATCTGACTCCTCCCAGATGTTCCCTCGGTCGGACATCCTCAAGAGCCAAACTCCTCAGTAGTCGAACTTCTTAGCGATCGAACTTCTCAGCAGTCGAACTCCAGTCGGACTCCTTCCAGACATCCCCTCAGTCGGACTTCTTCAAGAGCCGGACTCCTCCCAGACACCTCCTCCGATCGGATTCCTGGATCCCTCCTTCAGACGGACGCCTACGGGAGACGAACTCCTTTCAGGCTCCTTTAGCTATTGTTCCTCCTGAGCGGCCCTCTCCAGCCATATTTCCTTCAGAAGTCTGAACTCCTCCGAAATGGGTACACGTCAAAGCTCTTCAACCCTCCATTTGGTCCCGAGTGGCTTAGTATCAGATGGCTGCAGCCATCACCATCAGTCCGCTGTAGACAACAGCAATCCGCTATCAGGCGGTGATGGTTGTCATCATCAATCCATTACAGATGGTGATGCAGACGGTGCCTTCCTCCGAAACTGACTCCGTCGGACCTTGAGCGACCCGCTACCTGACAGCTACAACTGTCTCCATCAGGCTTTGCCTATATAAAGGACCCTCTAGATACGCTAACTCTAAGCTTTAAGCTTTCCTCTCCTTCTCTAAACTCTATCGAGCACTCGCCTGAGTACTCCATTTCTGTTGGCCAGAGCTAACTTGACCGTCAGAGGGTCCTGCCGGAGCCACCCTCCACCGACTTCGAACGAAATTTTATTTTGCAGATCTCCGACAGCGACCTCATCTACCTCCACTCTAGCTGAATCCGACGATGACTAGATTCTACATCAATAGAAGGGATGCACGCTCCTTCGATGGCACTATTGAAGAAGGTGAGACGCCTAGTCAGATGTTTGAAAGTGATGTACTTAGAGAGTTGGATGGTCTCAATGTTGAATTTGAAAAAGATGATCCGATTAATGGTAAAAAGAGAAAGCATCGATCAAAGAAAGATAATACATACTTTAATTGGATAAAAAAAAGCATCTTCTTTAACTTGCCATATTGAGAGACAAATTTATTATGTCACTGCTTAGATGTAATGCATATTGAAAAGAATGTGTACGAACTTCTATTGACAATAATCTTAAATATCAAAGATAAGACTAAGGATGACTTGAATTCTTGATTTGACTTGAAAGAATGGGGTATTAGGAGATCACTTCATTAAGAGCCGGTAGGGGAGAACAGTGAAAGCTCCCTCATGCATGCTATGTTATAAATGTCTCTAAACGGTCCATATTTTTTCGTGTGTTGGAGAACATAAAGGTCCTTGATGGATACTTAAGCAACATATCAAAGTGTGTGAATATTAAGGATGTCAAACTTGGAGGATTGAAGACTCATGATTATTATATGCTGATACAGGAATTTATCCCAATAGTGATTCACCGCGTGTTGTCAAAAAATATCAGAATGACTATTATTCGGCTTTGTAATTTTTACAGAGATATTTATGTAAAGATGTTGCTTAAAAAAGATGTGAAGAAAATGAAGGCAAGGACGGTGACTATATTATGTGATCTGGAGAAGATATTTCTACCATCATTTTTCATAGTTATGATGCATCTCACCGTGCATCTTGCAGAGAAAGTTACACTTAGAGGCTCAGTATTCTACCGATGAATGTATCCTACTGAGAAGAATATTCAAACTCTAAAATCTTATGTAAAAAATATGAATCATCTAGAGGGATCCATAGCAGAAGATTATTTGGATCAAGAGTATATGGATTTTTATACCATGTACTTAAACAAGCTCGAGACACATCGTAATCGATCGATGAGGAATCAGGATGATCAATATGAGTCAATTGAGCTTGCATTTAAGTTCATTCCACAGCTAGGTGGACTTTTCACTTAATATCGCCTCACTGATTTAAGCATTGAGAAAAAGGATAAGGTACATCGCTACATGCTCTTCAACTGTGATATCATTGAGCTGTACATAAGATGAGTCACTCAGTCTTATTTATTTCATAATAATTAAAAAAAATACTCAATTATACCTAAATTTATTTTTTGTGCATGCAGCAAATATAAGGAGGTCATAAGAGTAAAATATGATATTCTAAGTATGCGGGAGAAAGAAAAAATGCATAGTAAAAAATTTTCTGAATAATTCAAAGATCATGTAAGTAATTATATATTCTTGCCTTGTACAACTTATTTGAATATGTTACTAATTAGGTGTCATCTTCTTAATTTGGTGTGGAGATTGTTGATCAGTGATGTGAGCTCTGAAGTGCATGCTCTTTCAATAGACCCTAATCATACAGTGCGTGAGTATAAATAGCTCATCATTAATGGCTACAGGTTTAATATTCATAATAGGTCCATAAATATGATAATACAAAATAGTGGCATCATGTTGAGCGCCACCACTGGGTGTTATGCTAGCTCGAGGGATTCACAGCCTCGTATCGAGAATTTGAACTATTATGGCATGGTGGAGAAGATAGTCATCTTGGACTATTATTCTTAAGAAAGGATTGCGTTGATAAAGTACGATTGGTTTGACATCTTGTCATGATCTGGGATGAAGACTGATGAGTGTGATTTTATTCTCGTTAACATGCAACACCATCTCTGCACTGAAGAACCGTATAGATTTACCTCCCAAGCTAGTCAAGTCTTCTATGTTAGTGATCTCTTGGAGCCTCAATGGGGTATTATTGTGAAGATGGTGCCTAGGTATATTTTCGATGATACCGAAGTTGATGATGATGTTGGACCATACATGCAAAGTGCTCTTCTAGGATAAAACTTATCTGGTACTGTCAAGATCCCAAACACATTTGTTAAGAGTGATGGTGATGTCCATATTGTAGATGCCACTAGGCAATGATTTCAATATTTTGGTATAAATTATTATAGTCTATTTATTGATGTGTTGCTAATATTATTGTTCAACATGTTATATTTGTTGCCCAGAGGTCACAATCCAAGGGGGGTAAATTGATTTTCTAAAATAGAGATGGTTGGAGAGAGATTTCGAGACCTCTCGATTCTGAACGAAACATCTCGTCGGAACTGTGAGACCTCATAAGAATCCTACGAAACTTCTCGCTCTCAAAGCACAAAAACTAAGTTTCTGTCTTTTGAGAATGAGACATCTCGAGTTCAACTCGAGACCTCTCAAAACTATGCCAGAACTTTATTTGGATGTGCCAGTCCACTCGAGAGCTCTTGAAAAAATTTTAAGATATTTCAAAAACTGCTCCAAGACTATTTTGAGGAATTTTTGCTACCAATCAAATAGATTTAATTTTTATTTGAATTTCTCTTTATATTTTTCTTATTTTGGTTAAAGAGCTCTCTTTCTTCTGATCTTTGGAAGCTTAAGAAAAATTTTTTCTTTAAGGATCTTGATTTGATGAATTTTTGTAGATCTTTTCTTGAAATGATTTTTTAATTTAAATGCCTAGAAAGATCTACATCCACTAATGAAATAAATGGTTAAATACTCAAACTCATGTTGATTAATATTGCAGGTCATGATGATAATGAAATGCCATCTAACTTTCACCTCTGCCCCTCGATAGACTATGCGGAGCTCCGCATCTGAGCCATGCTGGTAGGCCATGCCGTATCATGCCATGGGCCGTGCCATGCCTTGGGCCGTACCATATCGATAGGCCATATCATGTCAGTAGGCCATGCCGTATTGATAGGCCATGCCGTGCTGGCCGCTGAGAGAACTTCCATCTTGCTGCTTTTGTTTATTGCATTGCATAGCGATAAACCCGTCAATTGATTAGTGTACATAATCTTCGGCATTCGTATATTTATATGTAATTGTACGGATGGTACCTAAGCATATCTTTGATTATTGTTCAACATGTTATATTAGTTAATGTTTATTAACGTTGCAAATCATGATGGCACCGAAATGCCATCTAGTTTTCACCCCTGCCCCTCGGCGAATTATGCAAAGTTCAGCATCTGAGGAGCAATCGGAGCATACTCCATCTACTTTCGCATCGACTACTCAAGGACCTCCATCATCGGTGTCTATTCCATCGAAGGTATCTACTCCACCGGCATCTGAGCCTCCACCATCATCCATATCTCCGATACATGCTACTCCATCAGCATCTGAGTGTACATTTTTATTATATTATTTATTTATTTTTATATAGTATTTGTATAGTTATATATTTGCATAACGTATTTTCATTGCAGGTGCATCATCCAGCTAAATATTTCACAATCCCACATGTATGGCACATACGTAGAACCGCCAACATCAGGTGATGGTGCAGTATGATGTGGAGGGAAGGCCAATAAGGAAGACCGTATGGGAGATGCATTTCTTTTTTCGAGTGCTTGTGAGGCGGTCAGATATTATTCCCATAGAGTCCAAAGACTGATGATTGATGGATGCTACTGTTAGGGATCGGGTGTGGAAGAAGATATGGATAAGTGCATCTTAATTATATTTATGCATTTTACATGTTTATACCATGTTTGATTAGAATAATTTTGTAACCGATTTTTGATAACTTTGTGCAGAGGAGGTACGACTTTCCTAATCACGAGATGGCTCGAGATGCCCGACTGAAGAAAATCAAAGAGTTATACCGGGGCTACAAGGTCAAGCTCCATAGATGATGGCTCGAGCACTGACGAGATACTCTGGAGAAGCTTATTCCTTGGATACAAGATTGTCCTCCGTGCCAGTGGAAGAGGATGGTTACACATTGGGGGAGCCTGGAGTTCAAGATAAAATTACTAACTTTTAAATTTTTTAATATGCTTAAAATTATATTTAAATATTTTTAAAATATTTATTATTTATTTGAATACTTGTTAGACTACATTCCATCAGAACCGAGAGAATCGGATAGTCCAGGAGTATATGCACACTCTCGACCATGAGTCTATGACTAGTCGTGTGCATAGAAAGGTAATGAATTCTAAATCTTACTAGATAAATTAAATTAATATTTTTTTTATGTTTTGATAAATTGATCTATTGTTATAGCTGATGAGAGATGGAGTGATGTCCAGCCATAGCGAGATCTTCCGATTCAGTCGTACGGATAGAAGGACAGACCGATCAATGCCACGATAGGAAGAATTTTTATAAGTATTAAATATATTAGTATATATGATTAGTATTATAGTATTTTTTATAAAATTTTATTTAAATTTATAATTATAGAATCAGTTAGATGCCCTCGCGAGCAAGGGCCCGGATACCTCTGGCTTTCATGACCATCTATCTCAGGTCTTGAGGCCTGAGCGCTCTGAAAGGATTCAATGCTGGCTCAAACATACGTCAATCAGTTATTGGTCTAAGACAAGCGTCTTTTCACAAGCTTCCGGTATCGTCTGTCAGGAAGAGCTTGAGGAGGCGTTAGCATGGGCAAATCATGTTGTGACGCGGGCAGATCGGGCTAAGGAGCGCTGAACAGCTCGATCCGAGATATTTACATTACCACCATAATACTATTCATTAAACAAATAATCTGATCAAACATGTATAATTTATCTATTAAACAGATCAAATGGAATAAACATAAAGTGAATCTTTAAGGTTAAGCCAATCAAATTAAATAAATCAAAATAGATTAAGCACATTTTAGATAAATTTAATATATCTTAAATAATTTAAATGGATTAAATGAATTATCTAACATATCCCATGAATTAAATAGATTAAATATCTAAAATTTAAATTTAATTAAAATAATAAATAGATTAAATAGATCAATTTATTTATAATTAGCCTAAATCCAAATTTGGATCGATGAATCATATCATATTTTGCCAGCTATATTTATATGCTTTAGGATGAAATTCTGGGTACATAGGAATCTTTGGAAAATAATAATTTTTTTTTAAAAAAAAGTTATTAATAAAAAAATGAATCTGATGCTTCCCACTTTCACAATACAGTGTTCCAACAGCACTAAATGGGAGAATGAACGTAAGAAGTAAGAATTAATAGTATGATGACGCACCTGTTATTTTATTTTTAATAAAAATATAGAAATAATTAATAAATAAATATTTTTATAGAATAATATATAAATATTATATTTTTGTTTTATTTTAATAAAAAATTATATAAATAAATGATAAATAAGTGCTGATCTTGAATCTTGCGATCAGAATGTAAATTAGAAGGGATAGAAAAAGTGTGATGAAAGAAAATGTCATCATTAATAGTATAATAGATAGATAATATTATTCTTTGAGAGACATACGTGTTTCCCAAATAGTTTTAGGAAAATAACTTCTAAATTTGCTAAACTAAGGTACACTGTAGCTCTCAACATTCTATAAGAAATCTACTTCTAAAGTTGATCAATCTGTCATTAGAATCCTGTCAATAGTATTGATAGCATTATTTGTTAAATTGATAGTGATTAGGTCCATCATTGGTTATCTTAGACTTGAAGTCCATCTTAGAGTAAGGGCTAAAGATGAAAAATTATTAGATAGACTCATTCTACCGTAGATAAAGTATTTATGGATTTTGATTAGCTCCTTTTCATCTTATAGCCAATTATGATCAACTTAGATTAGTAATTAATAAGAAATAATTGATGTGTAAATTTTTTATTAACTTTGCCTATGATAGAATAAGTCTACCTAATAATTTTTTACTAGAGACGGTAGGTGGCTACTATTTAGACATCCTTTGAAAGTAGCTAGTGCACTGCCTATTAGGTTTTCATGATATATTGTTTACCATCAATAGGGTTTTGACCTTGGTGCTTTATTTTTGGGCCTAGCTTGATTTGGCCTGCATCAAGACTACTTGAAGAATTGATTTAATTAGGAGATTGTTTCTTTGGGAGGGAAATGGCTGCCTAAGTCTTTCATTGCCTTGTAAGCTAAAAATGCATTTGCAAATCAAAAGAAAAATGTGGTCCTGGGATTGAGAATTTGGAAGAGTTCAAAACAATCATGCTTTCGAAATGGGTCTAAAGGTTTTTCGGAGTAGATCGGTCACCGTGGAAGGCATTGATTAAGATGGCTTACCATTAGAGGAAGGATTTTGCTATGACACATGATCTAGCCTGATTGATATAGAATCGATTTGAGTATCCATATGACCTATATGATCTATGAGGCATTTGGTGAATTAAATGGAATTATCATGGTGATCTAAGATTTTTAGTTATCCTCATATTGAGGTAATTTGATCTTTAGTTATCTAAGATCATCATATTTAGTATACTGTAATTCAATGATTAACGATCTTCGAATATTCACGAGTAACTTATTTAGTATGTTATAGGAATACAAGATTATTGGCCATATAATATCAAAAATATCTATGATATATGCATATTCAAGTTGTATTTTTTGGGCAAAAGAGTGATTGATTATTTTTCACAATATGCACCTTTGAATTATACCTCGTACATCTCTCAAAGTACTCTGACCTTTTTCTTTTATTTATTTGCATAGATCTCATGACAACTATTATATGATCCAATAGTGTATATCATGAAAATCATTCTTTCATATGAAAGTACAACCCGAACCCAATATATATCAGGAGGATTTTTTTTATATATTATCAATTCTTATAAATTAAGAAAATAAACAAATATTTTGATTCTTATAGTGGTACCATTATTTTATCAAGGACTCTACTTTTAGTAACCACTACCCCTGAAAAATTAGATAATATTTTGATTTTAGATATGATATGTCTGGGATATAATGGAATGCAAATGACTATTTTTCTTTACCTTAATATCAGATATTTTAGAACCACACTGATTGATGGAAAGAAAAAATAAACTCACAGATACTCTTTCCCAGATGGCTCTTTTCTGGATGGTATTCTCCTAAAGTCTTTCACAGCCGGCGTGCAAGGATTTGGCCAATTCTTAATCGCTAGATCAAGTGTTAAATTATCTTGAAATTTTATATCAAGAAGATCGTATTAGGATGATTTTAGATACCCATCCTCAAAATCAGATTTATCCCATTTCTGTTATAATTTTATACGGCAAAGTTTTCATGACGGATTGATATGGAACCATTGGACTTACCTTATGAATCACATGCAGATTCAAACATCACTCAAATTCTTTTGTATTCTTATCCATTTTCCATTAAATTCCTACATGATTTCCTCTATGTCTTTTTTTTAAAAAAAAAAAAAAAAACTCTACGTCCTTTCTCAAAATATTGAAGCACCTTTTCTACCATGCAGGAGTCTGAGCACGGTATAAAATAGTAATAGAAGAAACGACTAAATCCAGCAATTAGGTAAGCCTGACACAATTCTCGTGCACCAGTCTTTCAAAAAATACCCTGGTGCAGCCAAGAAGTGTACATGAAAAATTTAACTAGCCCAGAACACTAGACAACACCACACAATCAATCGACGCGCTGTGTTTGGCAATAAATTCGTGCGTTGCATCGTTATCCCTACCATCTGGCAAGAGGATTGTTACTGTGCACCTCATGGGGCCAAATAACATTGCTCTTCTTGGAGTATTGTTAAGAAAGACTAGTACCAAAGAATTTGATTCGTATGTACATACTGAGCTCTAATTTTAAACGATGAATGGGGCTTCGGTGAAAGTTTTATGGCTCGCCTTGAGGCAGTAAAATTTTCACCAGTTTAATTTTGAGTTGACATTTTTTTTTTTGTTAAATTAGAAGCTAATCAAATTTAGCAGACAAAACTATTACCAACAAGAAACCAAGCTAAACTATATTAAAAGATAAAAATCTAAACAAATACTGTTATTCAACTATTATTATTTTACAATGAGGCCCGTTAATATTATCATTTCTTGATCTAAAATATTATTTCATTATTTTTGTTGAATTGGTTGTTTTGAAAGCAGTTCAACGTATACATATAGATATAAAGAGATTGATGTAGACTCATCTTAAGAGAAAAAAGTATATATTTAATTCTCTTAGTTTGCAAATCAATAATCGACCATCCAACTCAAGATTCATACCATTGATTATGTTCTATATCACTAAAAATGATTAAAGATCAAAATTACATGTTTGGTAGCCTCTGATATATATATTAAGTGGGTGCAAAAATATATATTTAAAATGATATGAGGCCATTATTTTTTTCATGATCTAAATATTAAAATCTATGAATCTTTGATTTATAATTATTTTAACATATATAAATCATGGTCAAGAAGATAGATTTTTAATTTAAATATTTTTATATATTTTAATATATTAATATAATGAAAATTATTTATATTTTATCTATTTGATGAATAGTTTAGAGACCATAAAATAAGTAATTTTTTTATTTTTAAGCATTTCTATTGATATAGATCACGTGATCACGTGGACTTTCAATTTGGGTACCCGATTATTTATTTTGGGCTTGCAAGGAATATTAAATTCTCTCCTCTCAAAAGGCGTACCGACTACCCCATGCATACACACATACCCACACGAGAGAGAGAGCGAGAGAGAGAGAGAGAGAGAGAGAGAGAGAGAGAGAGTAGAATTAGCATCTAGTCTTCTCCATAATATTCATAATAAGATTGTTCTTGGTTGAATGATTATCTAAGCTATTCGATATGATATGCTATCTCTAAGCTGCTTAGTACTATAAAATTATATAATTTATATTGATACAGAATTTAATTGATATTGGATCAATCTGAAGTGGAAGAAGATGAGGTCGCCACTGATGATTTGTAAAATAAAATCTCATCCGGAGTCGATAGGAGTAGCTCTAGAAGAACCTTTCGACGGTCAAATTAGTTCTGATCAACAGAAATAGAGTGCTCAGTATGGAGTTCGGTAGAGTTTCGAGAAGGAGAGAAAAAAATTTTTAGAATCTGGCATAAGCGTATCTGGAGGATCCTTTTTATAGGCGAACCTTATTGTAACTGTCTTGATTAATGACTGTCGTAACCGTCCTGATCAATGCCGATCGTTATTGACTTGATAAATGTCGATCATTATTGACTTGATAAATGTCGATCATTATTGTCGTGATAAATGACAATCATTATTGTTGTGTAACCGTTCAGTAGTGGGATCGCCTGTAGAAATCCGTCAATAATCTGTAAAGAGTTCGACTTCCATAGAAGCCCGGTTACTGGAAGAGTCCACAAGAAATTTGGCTTCCATAGAAGTTCGACTGTCGAAGGGGTTCGCAAGGAGTTCGGCTTTCGTAGAAGTCCGACTGTTGGAGAAGTCCGCAAGGAGTTTGGCTTCCGTAGAAGCCCAGCTGTCGGAGGAGTCCGTAAGGAGTTCGGCGTTCAAAGAGTCTGAAAAGCTGATGGAGTTCGGCTAAGATTCGTCCGCTGGAATTCCGAAAGAGCTCGATCATTGAGGAGTTCGGTCGGCTGAAGGAGTTCAGCTAAGATCCGTCCGCTGAAGCTCTTCCGTGGCTACCTATTGCATTAGGCTGAGCATCGAACCGAACTTCGACAGGAGCGGGATTTATCCTCAATAATAGTCTCCCTACTTTCGAGTTCGAAACTTAAAGAAAGAAAGTACGAAAAAGATAGCTGCTGATGTCCTCTTCTAGGTTCCATGCTGGTTCAGATCGAAGCTCAGGGAATATCTCATCTCCAGCTAAAGTTGAAGTAGATCTCGTCTCCTGCAGCTGAGGTTAATATGGATGCTCGAGGGAGGTCTAATCTCTAGTCGAGATTGATGCGGTCGCTTGGGAGAGATTTTATCTCTCACCGAGGTTGCCTCGGGGGAGATCTTATCTTCTACGGCCGAGGTTAAAGGTCTTTGCCTGCTCGTGTTAGGACGAGGTTGTTCGTTGTCAGGGCCTCTCCCCCATCTCATCTAAGATGAACGAGGCCTTCGACTTTGCTCATGTTAGGATGAGGTTCTCTTCCTATTTCTAACGGGCTGTGGGGGCACATAAGGACCGTTGTTAGTGCCTCTCCTCCCATCCTGTCCTAAATGAATGAGGCCTTCGACTTTGCTCGCGTTAGGACGAGATTGTCATCATGTTCCTAACGGACTATGGAGGCACATAAGGGCCGTTGTCAGGGCCTCTTCCCCCATCTCATCTAAGGTGAACGAGGCCTTCGACTTTGGTTGCGTTAGGATGAGGTTCTCCTCCTATTTCTAACGGGCTGTGGGGGCACATAAGGGCCGATGTCAGGGCCTCTCCCCCCATCTCGTCTAAGGTGAATGAGGCCTTCGACTTTGTTTGCATTAGGATGAGATTCTCCTCCTATTCCTAATGGGCCACTTTCGCTCATTTTTTTCCTGTCATCATGTAATTCTTGCACCAAAAAACAATAATGCTGAATGAAGGAGTTTTATTAAAGGCAGTTTACTGGTAATACATCCTCAGATTTTCTGAGTTCTAAGATCGGAGAAGCATTATTCCTCCGAGCTCCTTTAGGCGATAAGTTTCGGACCGGACGACCTCCACCACTTCATATGAATCTTTCCAATTTGGGATGAGCTTTCCTTGGCTCTGAGGCTGAGAGACGGTGGCTTGTCGAAGCATTAGGTCCCCTACTCTGAACGTCTTACCTCTAACTCTGGAGTTGTAGTACCGATCCACCTTCCATCTGTAGGCTGCCATCCGGATGCGGGCTTCCTCCCTTTTTTCTTTCAGTAGATCGAGGTTAACTCTGAGGTCCTGGGGGTTGAGCTACTTGTTGAAGCCCACGACTCGTGCAGATGGGAGCTTAAGTTCGATCGGAATAACTACCTCTGTGCCGAAAGCCAAGGCGAAGGGTGTTTCTCCAACTGGCACCCGTTGTATAGTTCGGTATGCCCAGAGGATATGGTAAAGTTCGTCCATCCAGGCCTCCTTTGCACTATCGAGCCTTGTCTTGATGCCTTGCAGTAGGATCCGGTTGGTCACCTCAGCTTTCCCATTGGCCTATGGGTGAGCCACCGATGTGAAGCAGTAGGAGATGTTTAGTCCTTCGCAGAACTCAGTAAACCTCGTCCCAGCGAACTGTCGCCCATTATCGGTTATAAGGGTTTGGGGCAGAGAACCGGCAAACTAGTGACTTTCAGATGAAGTCATGCACTTTGGCCTCGATAATCTTCGCTAGTGATTTGGCTTCGACCCACTTGGTGAAATAGTCAATCGCGATCAAGAGGAACTTCCACTGTCCGGACACCGTCGGAAAGGGGCCAAGTATGTCCATTCCCCATTGCACAAATGGCCAAGGTGCACTTAGCAGAGCAAGCTCGAAGGTCGACTGTCTTTGTATGTTTGCGTTCTTCTGACAATGGTCGCACTTCTTCATATACTCCATAGAATCACGAAATAAGATCGGCCAATAGTACCTTTGCCGAAGTAGTCTTTGCGATAGGGATCTGGCTCCTACGTGACTTCCGCAGAGTCCTTCGTGCACCTCCCAGAGTGTGAGGTCGGCCTCTAAAAATTGGAGACATCTCAGTAGCGGGAGGGAGTATGACCTCTTATACAACCTGCCTTCATGTAAAACATAGCGAGAGGCCTGATTCCTGAGCTTCCGAGCTTCTTTCGAATCATGAGGAAGGACCTCCTCCTTGAGGTAGGCAACCAATGGGTCAATCCAGCTTAGCTCAAATTCTGTCTGCAGAATGACCTGGGGTTTCTCTATAGTTGGGCACTTCAGAGTCTCCAAGAATACTTCTTTAGGAAGCTCGGCTGGGGCTGAAGTGGCCAACTTGGAGAGAAGATTGGCTCTTACATTTTCCGTCCTCAGAATTTGTCGAATGCCAAAACTGTCAAAGGCCAAGATCAAATCCCTCACCTTCCTAAGGTATCTCACCATACTGTCCTCCCATGCCTCGTAGCTGCCATTAACTTGGCATACCACCAGCTGGGAATCGCTGTAGATTTGAAGTCGATCTACTTTTAATTCCCTCACTATTTTTAATCCGACGATCAGCGCTTCATATTCGACCCCATTATTGATCGTAGGGAACTTGAAATGTAGTGCGTACTCGGTGACGACGCCCTCGGAGCTAATTAGGACCAGCCCCGCATCAGCTCCGGCAGAGTTGGACGAGCCATCCACATGCAGAGCCCAAAAATCTTTGGAGAGGTTGGCACTTTCCTCGAGGAGGTTCGATTGCGATAGCAGGATGCCAGTCTCATTCTGTTCAGGCTCGACTTCGATTGGAATGGTGCATTCTAACACAAAATCCGCCAATATCTGGGTCTTGATCGATGGCCGGGGTCAGTAATTGATGTCAAACTCTGTGAGCTCGATTGCTCATTTTGTGATTCTCCAAGAAGCGTCTGCTCGGTGAAAGACTGCTTTTATTGGTTGGTCTGTGAGGACCGTAATTGTGTGCTCCTGAAAATAGGGTCGGAGTCTCTGGACAGCAATTAGAAGAGAGTAAATTAGTTTTTCTAACCATGAGTACCTGATCTCCGCATCCCTCAAAACCCAGCTCATGTAGTAGATCGGTCGCTGCATCTTCACTTTCTCTTTGATCAGGACTGCCGCCAGGGCCACCGGGGAGACAGCTAGGTACAAGAATAATTTCTCTCCAGGTTTGGGCTTTGCCAGCATGGGGATGAGTCGAGATAGTTTTTAAGTTCCTCGAATGCCTGTTGGCACTCCATCGTCCAACAGAAGTTTTTTAGTTGCCTGAGAACTTAGAACAAGGGCACACATCATTCGACCGACCTTGAGACAAAATGATTTAGGAATGCCACCTTCTCGGTCAGGTGCTGAACTTCTTTGATCATTTTCGGAATGGTCTTCTCCTGAATGGCTCAGATTTTCTCAGAGTTTGCTTCAATCCCGCGTCTTGACACCATGAACCCTAGAAACTTTTCTGAGGTCACACCAAAGGCATACTTGGTCGGATTCAGTTTTATCTTGTGCTTCCTGAGTGCACTAAAGATCTCTTTAAGGTCGGTGAGGTGGTCTGTTGAAGCTCGACTTTTGATGAGCATATCATCCATATACACCTCCATGTTGCGGTCGATCTGCTCCTTGAAGATCTTATTGACCAAACGCTGGTACGTTGTCCCTACATTTTTTAGCCCAAAGGGCATCATCCTGTAACAATAAAGACCATGGTCAGTAATGAAAGTGGTCTTTTCTTCATCCTCAGGCGCCATCCGGACCTGGTTATAACCAGAGAAGGTATCCATGGGTAGAGGGTAACTATCTTTCGAGCAGACCTTGTTCAGCTTTTTGAAGTCAATGCACATCCTCCACTTATTATTCACCCTTTTGACGAGGACCACATTTGAGATCCAGGTCGGATAATTAATCTTCTGAATGAATTCGATTTTGAGGAGCTTGTCTACTTCTTCGGCGATTGCTTTTTGCCTCTCCGAGGCATGATGGCGCATCTTTTCTTTTATCGGCCGATGCCTTGGGTCGACGGCCAGTCGATGTTCCATAACCTTGGTGTCAATTCCTAGCATGTCTACTAGGGTCCAGGCGAAGACGTCAGCATTTCTTCTGAGGAAGGTAACGAGTTGCTTCCGAACTTCGTCTGCCAAGTTGGAGTCAATCTACACCGCATGCTCGACATTTCCATCATTTAAGGGCACAGAGACAAGGTCCTCCATAGGCTCACCCCGCTTTTCAGTGAGGCCATCTCGGATATCCAATTCGTCAACAAGATAAGAGTCGGACTGCTCTTCCTTATATAGGGTGATCGAGTAGCAGTGCCTCACCAAAGCTTGGTCTTCCCTGACCTCTCTGATCCCGTGACTTATCGAAAATTTTATCTTCAAATAATAGGTTGACACCACTGCCCGAAGTGCATTTAGACCAGATCAGCCAAGAATGGCATTGTAGGCGGATGGAGTTCTTACGACTAGAAAATCGACTTGCACTTTGGCCAGTTTTGGGGGTTGCCCTGCTGTCACAACCAAAGTTATTATGCCCTCAATTGGTACGACGTTGCCAGTGAATCCTATCAGTGGGAAGTTCATAGGCTCCAAGTGATCATCGAATAAGGACATTTTTTAGAAGACATCATAAAACAACACATCGGCCGAACTTTCATTATCTACCAAAATGCAGCATACATCATAATCGGCAATGTTCAAAGAGATTACAACCATGTCGTTGTGCGAAAATTGGATCCCCTGGACGTCCGCTTCGGTAAAGGTCATAGGTTCCTCGGTCCTCTATTTCTTCACCGATCCTTCGAATCCACTGGCCTCTTCTTATTGAAGTCTTTCCGAGATAGTATAGATGACACCAAGAGACGGTCAATCTTCTTGGTCCTCCCTCCTCGGTGGTAGCGCTCTCAGCCGATCCTCTTGTCCTTCAGGCCATCTTCACAGGAATCGACCAAGTCTACCCCGCCTGACGAGCTCTTCGATCTCATCCTGAAGTTGGATGTACTCCTCAGTGTTGTGGCCATGGTCACGATAATAAAGGCAGAACTTATTGGGATTGCATTTGCTGAGGTGGGAACGCATCCTCTCAGATCTTGAAAGTGGTTCCCTGATTTCCATCAGCACTTGGATCTTCGGAGTGTTAAGGGGGACGTAGTTGTGAAATCTCCATTGGAGAGAACCTCGACGCTGGGGAGAACCTCAGTGTGTTCTTCCATCGGAGCTTCCCCGCCTCCGAGTTCGAGGGGGAGTTCGGGCTCGCCTGCACCCAGAAGGAGTCTGGGAATGCAGCCGAGCTTTACTCAACTTCCCTTCTTCGATGGGTTTGCCTGGCTCGCCGACTTGCCGTTCGCCATCAGCTTCATCATCCTTGATCTTGAAGGCCTCCTCAGTCCGGGCATAACCTTCAGCCCGAGCTAGCATGTCAGCAAAGTCTCTGGGATATTTCTTTTTCAAAAAGAATAGCAAGTCGTTCTTTTGAAGGCCACCCTTGAGCGCGGCCATCATAATGGATTGGTCCAGATCCCAAACCTCTAATGCCGCAGCGTTAAACTGGATGACATAAGTCCAAATGGATTCTCCTTGCTTCTGCTTGATATTTATCAGAGAATCTGAACTTCAGCACGGACACTGACTACTGACGAAGTGGGTTGTGAACTACTGGCTCATCTGATCAAACGATAAGATAGTACTCGGCTTAAGTGTCGAGTACCAGTTCCTGACGGCTCCCTTAAGGGTCGAGGAAAAAGCTCGGTACAAAATTGCATCTGGTGCGCCATGGAGCAACATCATCATCCGAAAGGCTTTCAAGTGGTCGACTGGATCGGTGATCCCATCGTAACTTTCGAACTATGCGAGCTTGAAGTTTTACGGAACCGATTTCTGCATAATTTTCTGCAAAAAGGGAGGGTCAGCACAAACATCATTACCATGAGAGAAGGGATTGTAACGGAGTTCTTCGATTTGTTGACTCATTTCTAAGAGCCTTTGATCCAAAAGATCTTCACGGTCTTTGATCTCCAAGATTTTTTAGTAGAATGGGTGCGAAGCTTCCCCCTAGGTCGAGTCGTGGTTCGAGCAGGGGCCTTCCCTCCTCTGCTTCTTCCTTTTGAGGATCGGAGGTCGGGTAGCCTAAGTCGGTCATTCTTGGACTTGACCATAGGGCTCTGAAGAATTCCACGTCGGTTGAGCCGATGCCAGGGCCTGTTGGTGCACGGTCTGCACCGCCTACATCGCCTCCATGAGGCCACGAACCTGCTGGACGAGTAGGTTGAACTACTCCGCATCCACCGTAGCTAGAGATGGAACCTGGGTTGCCGAGGCTGGAGTGGGAGCAGACGGATCTGAGTTGGATCGGACCATGAAGGCCGTTGATCGTCGGATCGAAGCTTTCCTAGGAGGTATTTTTTTGAAAAAGACTTTAGATCACTGCTGAGCACTCCTTTAAGATCGAGGAAATCTCAAGAATAGAAGGCCCCTCCTTCTAGCACCAAATCTGTTGGTGCAGAATTTGGTTGATGTCGGATCGAACTGGAGTGAAAGGGGATGAGATTGCCATCGGTGACCTACAAAATAAAATTCCATCCGGAGCTGGTGGGGGTAGCTTCGGAAGGACCCTCTGATGGTCAAGTTAGCTCTGGCCGACAGAAATGGAGTGCTCAGTGTGAAGTTCGACAGAGTTTTGAGGAGGAGAGAAGAGTTTTTTAGAATCTGGTGTAAGCGTATCTGGAGGGTCCTTTTTATAGGCGAAGCTTATTGTAACTGCCTTAATTAATGACTATCGTAACCGTCCTGATCAATGTCGATCGTTATTGACTTGATAAATGCTGATCGTTATTGATTTGATAAATGTCGATCATTATTGTCGTGATAAATGCAATCATTATTGTTGTGTAACCGTTCAGTAGTGGGATCGCCTGTAGGAATCCATCAACAGTCTGTAAAGAGTTTGGCTTCCATAGATATCCGACTACTGGAGGAGTCCGCAAGGAGTTCGACTTCCGTAGAAGCCTGGCTACCAGAGGGGTCCACAAGGAGTTTGACTTTCGTAGAAGCCCGGCTGCTGGAGGAGTCCGCAAGGAGTTCGACTTCCATAGAAGCCCGGCTGTCGGAGGAGTTCGCAAGGAGTTCGGCTTCTAAGGAGTTTGGAAGGCTGATGAAGTTCGGCTAAGGTTCGTCCGCTGGGATCCCGAAAGAGCTCGACCGCTGAGGAGTTCGATCGGCTGAAGAAGTTCGACTAAGACCCATCTGCTGAAGCTTTTTCATGGCTACCTATTGCATTAGGCTGAGCATCGAACTGGACTTCGGCAGGAGCGGCATTTATCTCCAATAATTTGGAAATCATAGCATATGCATCTTGTTACATTATTTCATATTATTTAAATTATATTCATTTTGACCAAAAATAGATTAAAATTTTTTAAATTATACTATTTTTTTTATCGATGAGCAATCTTTAGATAATAGATCAAACTCAAAGATTTAGATCATCAATGCTATCCCCCTAGTCGCTTGGTGAGAACTGACATTATTAGAGTTGCTATATAAATAGCCATATATTTTCAAGCATCTATTATTTTGAAAATAAATTATGTCTCTAGTCCTTAAATTATATTAATTTTTTTAAAATGGTTCATAAACTATAAAAACCTAATTTTTAGTCCTCTAACTTTTTGAACCATTTTAATCTTGCCCTTTACCCATTTTTGATGACTTTTTCTCACCAAAAATTCTATATGGGAGTTACCGATGCTTATGTGGCTCCGTTCATTTGAATAGACACTACTACAAAAAAAGACTACGGCAGGGATTTGTATCCGCTGCCATAGCCCAAAAAATCGTTGTCATAGACTATGACAGCGATTTTCTAACTGCTGCTACTGCAGCCATCGTTGTAGCTCTACGACAGTGGTTGTTGCAGCGGTTGTTTTAACCACTGCCATAAATAGTCTATTATAGCGGTTTATAAACAGCTGCAATAGATCGATCTATGACAGCGGTTATATAACCACTGCCATAGATAATCTATAGCAGTGATTTTTTAACCGCTGCCATAGATCTAATGCAGCGGTTGGCACCGTTTGCATCAGGGATCTATGACAATGGTTGGCACAGATATGACAGTGGTTATAAAACCGCTACCGTAGATCTTGAATAATTAAAAAAAATATATTTTTTTATATATTTATCTAATAAATATAGATATATAACATAAAAAAATATAATAAATATAAAAATTATTCTAAAATACTAAAATTTTATTGTCGAATAAAATTTATTATAATATTTTTTTAAAAAATAAAATACATCAAAAGTTTTCTAAATCTACATCATCGTCGTTGTCACCAAAAGTTGGAGCCGGAGTTGGAGCTAGAGCTAGAGCCACAGCTGGAGCCGGAGCTGGAGTCAGAGCCGAAGCTGGAGCTGAAATACGGGCCAACATATCCTCGAAGCTCATGAATCTAAAATACGTGCTGAGCATCGACATCATGTCTTTCATGATGTCCTTCAGATGAGATGCATGCTTCTCAGTCCGATCTGCCCATGTCGCAGTATGATCTACCAGTGCCAATGCCTCCTCAAGCTCTTTTCGATTGATGATATTGGAAGTCTGTGAGAAGATGCTTGCCTTAGACCAGTAGCTCGTCGGCATATGTCCGGGCCAGCATCGGATCCTCCTAGAGTGCTCAGGCCCCAAGACCTAAGATAGATGGTCTGGAGCTCAGAGGTATCTAGGCTCTCGCTCGCAAGTGCATCTAACTGATCCTATAATTATAAATTAAAATAAATTTTTATAAAAAATATTAATAATACTAATCATATATACTAATATATTTAATACTTATAAAAATATGTTCGATCGCAGCATTCATCGACCTGCCCGTCTTATCCGTATGGCTGGATCGGAAGATCTCGCTACGACTGGATATCACTCTATCTCTCATCAGCTATAATAAAGAATAAATTTATCAGAAAGATGATAAAAAATATAAATTTAATTTATCTAGTAAGATTTAAAATTAATTATCTCTCTATGCACACGACTGGCCATAGACTCACGACCTAGAGTGTGCGTATACTCCTGAGCTGCACGGCTCTTCCGATTCTGACGGAAGGTAGTCTAACAAATATTCAAATAAATAATAAATATTTAAATAAAATTTTAAGTATATTAAAAAATTTAAAAGTTAGAAATTTTACCTCGAACTCTTGGTTCCTTCAGTGTCTAACCATCCTCTCCCACTGACTCGGAGGACAATCCTGTATTCAGGAAACAAGCTCCTTTGGAGTGTCTGACCGGTGCTCGAGCAATCCTCTATAGAGCTTGACCTTGTAATTTTGGTATAACTCTCTGATCTTCTTCAGTCGAACATCTTGAGCTCTTTTATGATCGAAAAAGTTGTACCTCTTCTATACAAATTTATCAAAAATCAGCTACAAAATTATTCTAATCAAACATATATAGTGTAAACATATAAAATGCATAAATATAACTAAGATGCACATACTTACCCATATCTCCTCCCATATCTGATTCCTGACGGCAGCATCCATCAAACGTCAGTCTTTGGGCTCTACGGGAATGATTTTCGACCGCCTCACAAGCACTCCAAAAAAGAAATGCATCTCTCGTGCGGTCTCTCCTACCGACCTCCTCTCCGCATCGTAATAGATCTTCACCTGATGCTAGCGGTTCCATACGTGTGCCATATGTGTGAGACCATAAAATATTCGGTTGGATGATGCACCTGCAATGTAAATATGTTATGCAAATATATAAATATACAAATACTATATAAAAAATAAAGTTGTACTAATATAATAAAAATATACACTTAGATGCCTGTGTAGTAGTATGTACCTCAGATATGGGCGACAGTAGAGGCTCAACTATCGGTGGAGTAGATGCCATCGGTAGAGTAGATGCCGTCGGTGGAGTAGATGCCGACGGTGGAGGTTCCTGAGTAGCCGATGTCGAGATGGACGGAGTATGCTCCGACTGCTCCTCGGATGCTGAACTGCACGTAACCCGCCGAGGGACAGGGGTGAAAGCTAGATGGCATTTCGGTACCATCATGATCTACAACGTTAATGAATATTAATCAATATAACATGTTGAACAATAATATTAGTATAGCATCAATAAATAGTTTCTAATATGTATACTAATCAATTGATGGGTCTATCATTATGCAATGCAATAAACAAAAGCAATATGATATAAACATTCAAAAAATATTATGCAATAAATTTTACAACATGAATTACATTCATAAATAATTAAAGATGAGCAACAGTCGTAGATCTGATCTCTTGTACGAACCTTGGTGTTAATCCAGAAATCTGAAAGAAGAATAAAGTAGATGATGGTGGCACCTTAAGGCTTAAAGTTGGAACCTTAGAGAGACATATCAAATTCTATTCGCTCGAAAGCCGAGCCGACTCCGTGCTTCAGACAGTCGCTCCGTGTGCCTAAGACATTCGACTAGGGTCCTCCCCCAGTCGACTCGATCACGGCCTAAGCTGTCTCGATTGTGTGCCATCCCCTCGATCACTCTTTCTCTCTCGATCTCTCTCATCGGCAATGGCGGTGAGGTCAAACCCCTCCCTTCCAGCTTTTCCATCTCTCGATCTTCTTCTCTCCCTCTCTCGATCTCCCTTGCCGGCGAGATCGGACCCCATCCCTCCCTCTCTCACTCTCTCAATCTCCCTCGTTGGTAAGATCGGACCCCATCCCTCCCAGTGATGCCGGCGAGGCCGGACCCCCTCCCTCCCTCTCTCGCTCTCTCTCGATCTCCCACTCTCCCTCGCCAGCAAGGCTGAACCCTCTCCCTCCCAATGATGGCGGTGAGGCTGGACCCCCTCCCTCCCAATAATGGCAGTGAGGTCGGATCCCTCCCTTCCCCTTTTAAGTAAGATCCATCAGGTATTCGGGTTCGGATTCGGTACCAATAATTAAAATTGGGTTCGAATCTGAATATTCAGATTTCGATCCAAATCCAACCCGTTGATAGATCTAATCTACAATCGCCGACATGACACAATCCAAAAACTATGGCATATAGATAATTATAATATTTATAATAAATATATAATATTTATTATAAATATTTTATAAATTATTATAAATATATGATTAATAAATAATACTATAAAATTTTAAAAAAATTATATCTGTAGCTATAGAGTGCGGATTGCATCGAAAGCTCCGAGGATCGCCGACGATGATGCTAAAGGAGGACGACAGCATTAGAGGTAATCTGCAAAACAAAAATAAGATAGTGAGATAAAGAAGAGAGAAAAAGAGAAGAGAGAGAGTAGGGGCGGCCGGGGATGGGGGGTCAGGGGGAGGGGCCACAGTGATGAGGAGGCCAAAGGAGGCTTCGCACTCGGTCGGGGGAGAGTCAAAATGGGTGGTGGTGGGGGGGGATTTCATGGGGGTCAAAGGAGGGTGGAGGGGGGCTCGTCGGAAGGAGGTTTGGTTTTTCACTGGGGTCAGAGGAGGATAGAGTGTGGGAGAGGGATTTCACGGAGGGGCGGTGGAGGGTTGAGGGTGGATGGAGGTTTCGCCGGAGGAAGGTTTCACAGGAGATCGAGGGAGGGTCGGATGGAGGTTCGCCGGAGGGGGGAGGGGTCGCTGGGGATCGAGGGAGGATCGGATGTAGGGGCGGGGGGTGGGATTTCGTGGGGGCCCCGAGGGAGGGTCGGATGGGGGTTCATCAGAGGGAGATTTTGCTGGAGGCTGAGGAGGGTCGGATGGAGGGGTGGGGGGGCCGGGTGGGGGGTGGCGGGAAGGGTCGACCGGGGATGGGAAGTCGAAGGGGGAGGGGGGAGGAGGGGCGATGCTGGTCGAGGGGGAAGGAGGGGCGATGCCGATCGGAGGGGAAGGAGCCTCACCGACGACGAAGAAGAGGGGAAGAGTGAGAGAGAGAGAGATCGAGCGCGCATAGGAGAAAAAAAATTTGAAAATTTTTAATCTAACCTATGGCAGCGGTTATCAAACCACTGTCACAGATCTACGATAGCAGTTATCCAAAACTACCGCCATAGATCTATAGTAGCAATTTTTGATAATCATCACTATAGGTTGAAAATAATTTTTTTTTATTTTTTTAAATATTATATAATTTTAAAATTTAATGTCCATCTTCACTATTCATTATCTAAATAATTATCATTAGAATATCGTCGCAAAAGATCGCCTCGATCCGATGGCCCTAGCTTCATCGATCAAAAAAATTTGATTTCAATGATCACGAACGACGATATGATGATCTGATAGATGAAGACCTTCGATGAATCCAAAAATTTATAATGATGATCTCGATGATATTTATAGCATACTATCAAAGTTTTATTTCAATCGGATATCGTTATCATAGTTAATTTAGTATAGAATGATTTCGGCCATTAAATTAGAAACAAGCAATCAAAGGATTAAACGACATTCGATTATGAGATAATTTTTTAATTAAATAATTTTTATTATAATTTTAAATATTTTATACAATGATGATAGTAAAATTTAAATCATTTTTTGTATAAATTGTTCATGTTAAGCAAATATTGCAAAAGCACGAGCATAACAACCAATGAAGTTTCAGAATGGTTATCAGGAGATGCATAGTTTTAGATCGTTCTTTATCTCACGAGTTAAATTTTATAATCACCACCATAAAAAAATGATTAAAGTAGTAGTCAAGATCATTTATAAAAGAAATTATTTCATAATTGGACACTGTTTGGTCCTTTAATCACTATTTATCATTTAACAGTCGAAACTAATCTATATTAAATTAATCAAGATAACGATATCCAATTGAAGTGAAACTTTAATAGTATGCTACAAACATCACTGAAATTATCATTGCAGATTTTTGGATCCATCGGAGATCTCCATCTATCAGATCATTGCATCATCGTTCGTGGTCATCGAAATTAAATTTTTCTGATCGATGAAGCTAAGGCCATTAGATTGAGGTGATATTTTGCGATAACACTCTAATGATAACTATTTAGATAATGAACGATAAAGATGTACATTAAATTTTAAAATTATATAATATTTTAATATATATATATATATATATGGCAACGGTTACAACTAATCGCTGTCATAAATCAAATTATAGCAGCAATTCCTACTAACCGCTGCTATAGATCCGACTTATGACAGCAGTTATAATGAATTGCTACTATAGATCGATCTATGGTAGTAATTTTTTATAATCACTGCTATAGGTCCGACCAATGATAGCGGTTTTCTATAACCGCTGCGATATGCCAGACCTATAGCAGTGGTTACAAAAACTGCTATCATAGGTCTGATCTATAGTAGTGATTAATGAAAATCACTGTCGTAGGAGCTATAGCAGCGGTTTCAAAAATAGCTGCCATAGTGTGCGCTGCCATAGACCATTTTTATAGTAGTAAGGTGTACCGACGCTGATATGGTATTAAAAGAAAATCCTTCCCTTCCAAACCAGTGCTTCATCCTTCCTTCTTGAAATCTTTTTTTCCATCTCTACCCTAAAATTTTTTCCTGCATCCTCCTCTTTTTCAAAATTTCTTCTTCTTCTCTTTGACGAAGATGAAGATTTGTGAAAATCGACATTGTCTTTCTTCCAACGAAGATGAAGACGGATGGTCATTCAACATTTGGAGCCCCTGAAGGCTTTTCCTCATTAAATGAAGGTTAGTCTCTGTCTTATTATTGTTCTCTATGTATTTTTCAAGTTTTAAAATGATTTTGAAGATGATAGGTGCTCTATCTTACTTGTCCTCTATGTATTTGCCAAGTTTTGAAATGATTTTGAAGATGATGGGTGCCCTATCTTACTTGTCCTCTAAAAATTTTTCAAGTTTCGAAATGGTACAATAATTTTCTCATATTTATTATGCATAACATGCATCCAAGATTTCTTCTATCTATAATTATAATATAATAATGTATCATTGTCATTCTCATTATTTTTATCATAATAATGTATCAGAGTATTGCTGAATATGACTTTCGATTATTTTTCTATTATATTTTGTTACGGTGGAAAGTTTATATTTAGGCCTACAATACAGTATGTTAGGGGGGCAAGTTTCTATATATGATAATGTCGATCCCGATAGAGTCTCTAATCCAGAGTTGGAGGAAATGTTAGAGGATATTAGGATTTCCAACTTCTCTTAATTTTACTATGTCAAGCCAGGAAAAGATCTAAATAATGGTTTAAAATTTATCTTTGGAGATCAAGATATGTTAGAGATGATTTCAAACATTCTAGCAGATGGGATGATACATATATATATGAAACATGGAGATGAAGAAGTCAGTAGAGATTAGAAAGCTGCGCTCGAGTCGAATCCAGTGTAGTAGGATGAACTGTAGTCCTGTTCAATTGTAGAGCCATTGCTAAATTTAGAGTATGTACCCATTCATGTACCTAGTCAAGATGTTGGACAAGGAAGTGAGCGAGGCAGTGAAGATAGTGAAGAGAAAGATGAAAGAAGCATTAATTTGGATAACCTACAAAATAATAATTATGCTGTAAATGAGGCTGAAGAAGATGAACCAAGAGCTGCAGATCCTGAACATATGACTAAAAAGGATGTACCTAATGATGAAACAATGAAACTAAGGGGTGTACCAAGGGATGAACCAATTGAACCAAGAGAAGAAACAACTGAATCAGGGATTGAAGAAGAAAAAAACTAGCAGGCTATTTCCTCAGAATATGCAATCTGAGGATTTGGATTCATGGGATTCAAATGATGAGGGGCATGGAGCTACATTTGATGTATTCAAGGAGAAAATTGATATGGCAAATGTATAATTCAAGTTGGGAATGAAATTCAAGTCATTTAAGGTGCTTAAAAGAGCATGCAATAACTGGAGGACACAATGTGAGGTTGGTGAAAAATGACAAGACCAGGATGAGAGCTGTATGCTAGGAAAAATATAATTAAAAACTGCATACTTCGTTGATGCAGAATAGTGGCACTATGTGTTGGGATATCAACTACTCTGATATCACTTATTAAGAATCTAGTACCGAAATATTACGACAGGAAGAAAGAAGAAAATAAAATAAGAACACAATCAAGTACGTAGATCAGTCCAAAGACTCGCCTCCATGAGGTATGTAAAGCTTCACTAAGAAAGAAAAAAAAAAGTATAAGAGAAGAATACCCATTCTCAACTCACCGTACACAAATCTCTCTGAAATAGAAGCCATCCTCACAAAAGCTCTATCAGAATCATAAGAAGATCCTTAGAAATTATAAGATGCTCTGTTCTCACAGCCTCCGCACCGGATGCTATGCACCTATTACTTCTCTCTCTCGTGGATTATACATACTTGGTACTCCATCAAGCTCCTCTCGATGGCTGCCTGAGTCTTTCTACGTACCTCTCATGCCATACGCGCCACCACCTGCTCTACATTACCTCAGTTCTTTAAATAGGATGAGAATCCTCTTCTCAACAGTTCATAGAAGTCCTAACAGGACTCTTTCTCATAATATGAGTTGAACATGATCTTGATGGAGTCTTGAAATATTTTTCAATCTTTAGATCATGACCATAGCCCTCTATGGCTGCTGGATCCTATGGTCCATGTGCAACTCTTATAGATCTTTTTGATTAATCACAATCTGAGTCTAAACAGAAAATTTCGTCCTGTTCTATTCATCTCCATCCAGCCAGCTCTATCAGGAGTCAAGCTGGCTCGACTGTGACTCATCTAAACTCTTGCTTTCTATCTGCTTGAAAGGACCAGCTCGATTACGATTTGAGCTGGCTTGATCTCAGCCCCAACTGACTCGATCCTATATCCGAACTAGCTCGATTGCTTGATTTGATTCACCTCTGCTGTGGATCAAATTCGAAGCATCAAATTCTAACAATCTCCACCTCAACTCAATATTTGACCTCCATCTGACTTTGAAAGCTTGTGATCCATCTCGCCCCCATGCCTACTGATCATGGATGGGCAAACATGAGAGTCGAGCTAGGCTGCTGAATCCTACCTCCGTCAATGGCTGTGTCCACTCTGACCAAAGATCTACTCGAGGAAGTCTCCTACAGTAGTAGAAACTTCACTCTACGATGTTGCCTCTTGTCCTTCCGAATCTTCTATCTCATATCCGATCCACCTCCACCTGGAGCTCCATCTCGCACTGGATTTCTTGCCATATAGTAATATCCTCTCATCCTTTCCTTCTTCTCTAATATCATCCTATCGCCGTGCATGATCTTCAGGATTCTATCACCAGCTACCCACCTATAGCCATTTGAATTCAGTCTACTCAATGAGATAAGATTTCATCTAAAATTTGGTATGTACTGGACCTTTTTCAATCTCCTTACTGCACCATTATATATCCTCTAGCTGATCATCCTGATGCCTCTGATTGCACAGCTCGATCCATCCGATAAATAAATAGTATCCTCACTGCTCTCTAGGAAGTCAAGCTTCTCTCTGCAATAAACATGATATGTGCATGCAGAATCTAAAATTTATTATTAGAAAAAAATAAATACCTCATCAGATATCTCCAGAACATCATCCTCTGACTCGCTATTGATCGTCGTTGTAGTAGCCCTCGTCCGATCCTTGAGCTGTGGGCAATCTCTGATATGATGTCCCAACTTATCACATCGGTAGCATTTGATCTTGCTAGGATTTCTCATCTTAGACCTGGATCGTCCTTCTTGTGATCCTCTGTCGCTCTGTCTACTGTCTCTTGCTCTTCTAGAAATTGCCAAAATTGAGCTGCTGCCATTTGAGCTTGAAGCTGAGTTCTCGCTCCTAAGAATCTCATTCTAGAGCATCACTGCAATGATCTCGTCTATCTTGATGGTGCTTTTTTTTACTAGAAGAGTAGTCACCAAGGACTCATATAAAGAGGAAAGCGATGCTAGCAAGACCAACACCCTGGTCTTCTCCTCAACTTTTTAGCCAATGCTAAGAAGATCGATAAGGATCTTCTAAAAGTTAGATAGATGCTCTCGCATACTTTGGCCTTCATCCATCCACAACTGGTAGAATTGCCTTCAAAGAAATAGCATGTTGCTGAGCGACTTCACCATGTACAACTCCTCGACCTTCAACCACAGCATTATCAGAAAAGTCTCGCCAAGTACATGGATCACGACATCATCTGCTAGGTACAAGTAGATCGTGCTCTCCGTCTATATCTGGATCTACTTTCAATCCTTCATCTTCATAGTAGCTGGCATCTTGTCGTTCAAGAGAGTGTCAATCAACCCATGTTGGATAAGGATATTTTTTATCCTTGCTTGCCACAAAGAGAAATTGCTCTTTCCATCAAACATATTGATCTCTACCTTGATTGCACTTGTCTTCTTCATATTTTTTAATCTCTATCCACTGTTGCAATCTGCACTTTGATACTGTCTGGCTCTGCTACCAATCTGTTGGGTATCAGCTATTTTGATACTACTTGTTAAGGATCTAGTACTGAAATATTACGGTAGAAAGAAAGAAGAAAATAAAATAAGAATACAATTAAGTATGTGGATCAGCCCAAAGACTCACCTCCACAGGGCATGCAAAGCTTCACTATGAAAGAAAAAATAAGTACAAGAGTAGAATACCTACTCTCAACTCACTGTACATAAATCTCTCTCAACTAGAAGCTACCCTCACAAAAACTCTCTCAGAATCCTAAGAAGATCCTTAGAAGTTACAAGATACTCTGCCCTCACAGCCTCCGAGCCGGATGCTATGCATCTATTACTTCTCTCACTCACGGGTTGCACGTACTCGACATTCTGCCAAGCTCCTCTCAATGGCTGTCTGAGCTTCTCTACATGCTTCTCATGCCACACGTACTACCATCTACTCCACAACATCTCAGTCTTTTAAATAGGATAAGAATCCTTTTTTCAGCAGTTCACAGAAGTCCTAACAAGGCTCTTTCTCCTAATATGAGTCAAACATGATCTTGATGGAGTCTTAAAATATTTTTCAATCTTTACATCATGATCGCTATCCTCCATGGCTGCTGGATCCTATGGTCCATGCGCAACTCTCGTAGATCTTTTAGATTAATTACAATCCAAGTCTAAATAGAAAATCTCATTCTATTTTGTTCGTCTCCATAGAGCCGACTCTATCGGGGATCGAGCTAGCTCGACCGCATCTCATTCGAACCCCTACTTTCTGTCTGTCTGAGAGGATCGATTCGATTGTGGTTTGAGCCAACTCAATCTCTGTCCGAGCCTACTCAATCCCATATTTGAGCCAGCTCGACTGCTTGATGATTTGATTCTACTCTACTATGGATTAAATTCGAGACGTCAAATCCTAATACTATGCAGATTAAATCTTACTATGGTAAATACTCTTGAGTTAGGGACGTTTGGAATAGGAATATGAAGTCAAGTTACCTAATCAATAAGTATTTGGAAAGATTTAGGAGTCAGGCATCTTGGAAGCCTAGTGAGTTTGTTGTACTGGTTAGGCAGAATTTCAATGCACAAATATCTAGATCCCAAGCAATTGGGTAAAGAGGAAGGCTATGAAGATGATATAAGGATACTGCAGAGCAGTATAGCAGGTTGTAGGATTATGCTGAGGAGATTAGAAGGACAAATGAAGGTAGTACAGTAAAAATGCTTGTTGATACACAGCAACTAGGAGGTGGACCAATATTTAAGAGATTTTATGTCTATTTTGCTACTTATAAGCAAGGTTTTCTGGATGGATACAGACCTATAATTGCCTTAAATGCTTGTCATCTCAAAGATCCATGTTTAGGATAGTTAATGGCTATAATTGGAATTGATGGAAATGATGGTATATATCCAATTGCTTGGGCTGTTGTTAAGTCCAAATTCAAAGACAGTTGGAGCTGGTTCTTGAAACTTCTCCAACTTGATATTGGCTCCTACAGAGATAGAGGCTGGACATTCATTACTGACCAATATAAGGTACCATTCTAACATACCAATGTAGTTTTAGTATAATATGCTATTATAATTATATGCTAATCATATTTTAACATCATTATAGGGCTTATTACCTACATTTGATGAAGAACTCGTAGGAGTAGATCATAGATTCTGCATACGATATTTATATGCCAACTTCAAGGCAAAGTTGAAGGAATTGATGCTCAAGGATGCCCTTTGGAATGCTGCAAAAGCTACAACTTAATCAGACTTTGAGTATCATATTTATATGATGGAACAAATTGATTCTTCTGTATATCAGTTGTTGATGGCTATTCTTGCATGTTTTTGATCAAGACATACATTTAGGACTTTGCCTAAATGTGATATGCTCCTCAATAATTTATTCGAGACATTCAATGCTTACATTTTATAGTCAAGGGACAAATCTATAGTACAAATGCTAGAGATGAATGATATGGTATACTGAATGGTGGTCCACAACATTTGAAATGTCTGTTTTGGATACTGTATGCATATTCATTTATTAATGCTGTTAATGGTAATCCTTGAACTATCTAATCCTTCTGTATTTGGTCCTCAAAGTTTCTATTTTTTTATACTATATGCATATTCAATTTTTAATTTTTTTATTGATTCATACACTGAAGTTTGTAATGTGGTCGATAGCTTTTAACATAAACATTCTGTGCATATACAAGTCACTTTTTTCATGGATTTTGTGCACATAATGCAGGTCCTTAAACAATATAAACATCTTCCATTTGGTCCTCAAGATCTTTGGATTATATAAACAATATAAATCTCTTACAAAAATTATATTGTTTCTCGTTTGATTCACAAATTAGCCAACTACAAGAGATGGCCTACACCTTTTAACTGCACATTCCATGCAACATTTTAGGGGGGTTTGGATAAACTGGTTCATTGAATGATCGATATCTCGTTAGTTCTTCTACCATTCAAAATCTTTTTATTTGGTCTCCGAAGTTTAAAAACATTTGCTAATAGAGATCAACTAGCATTGCTATATTTAATGCATGGTTCTGCTGAGATTTTTCTTTACATGACTGACAGTAGAAAGAATTAGAGGATAAAATAAGATAATGAATGATACATGTATAACATAAAAAAGGGTTTCATTCATTTGTATTACAAACATGCCAAATAACTGTTTCATGAAACTCCAACAGTAACTAGTTCAGAGTCTCAAAATACATTACAAAATGATAGCATTCTCCAAACTCGACTGCTACAGCTGATTCTTCATCGATAATAGACCAATAATTAACAAGAAACAAAAATGATTAGTCGATACATCTTCTCTTTGCCACCGAAGTGTCCAAATTGCTCCTGCTTCACGTCCAGTTCCTCCTTCAGTCGATTGATTACTATCTTTTTATGGAGCCATATCTCTTCATCATACCACTCGAAATAATCACAGCACGATAGTGTCCCCTATACAAGGGCAATTTTTTGGATTCAAAAAGATGAAAAAAAAAGAGAGTTAGGACTAAAAAGAACTCAAACCCCAAATCATGGGCAACCCAAGAATCTTCGACCTAGATTTCTTCTTATCCATGAGGTCCTTATCTGGGTGCATAGGCTACAAAGGCAAAACCTATCTTGCTCACTATTCGAAGCCCTGGATCGATGGGAGGTGCTAGATCCAACTATGAAGCTTCTATTCATAGACGAATGCAGCAAAAGAATGGCTGCCATAGAGAAAAAATAGAGAAGGGGATTGAGAAAAAAAGGATTTCGGGAGGATGATTGTAGAAAAATCTTAGACCAAGAGGAGAATGGAGAGGATTGGGAAGATAGAATTGGAAGAGCATTTCTGAGGAAGATGACAAATGTAATAGCGTCTATGCCAACTGTTCAAAATAAAAGCCACGTAAGCACCGATTCAGGGTGAGAGAAATAAACCGATGAGAGAAAATTATCAGAAATGGATGAAAGGCAAGGTTAAAATGGTTCAGAAAGTTAAAGGACTAAAACTTAGGTTTTTGTAATTTAGGGATCATTTAAAAAAATTTGATATAATTTAAGAATTAAAGATATAATTTATCCTTATTTTTATAATAAATTTTAAATTATGTCCTGTGATAGATGGAATTAATCGAAGTTTTAAGCAGGCCTTATCCTACCTGTATGTTCGCACATCTAAAAAGTTTGATTATCTTTATGTTAGGCAAGTGGGCACTCAGGAAGGACTTCGCAAAAAGACCTGTCCTCTGACATGCACACCAAAGATAACCTCAAAAAACCAAACCAACTTGGCTACAAAAAGTAAAAAAAAAAAAAAAAACTGAACCATATTCTTGCCAAGCCATCTACTTTTAGCAGAACCATTTAACAAATCAATAAATTTTTAGATATGATGCAATAAAGCTTATTTTATTCTCCGCTTCTCCTATAGATGAACCTTGATCCTTAATTTAGATAAATAAATCGTGTTGATCATGCTAGTTGCGTGTATCACCCCAGCATTAAGACTATGGCTTCAGGTTCTGGAAAAAGCCTATGAAAAAAATTGTTAGAGATGATGTAGGTGATTCCTCTGGCCAAATCTTCTATGAGTGGGAAGATAGTCTAGTCCTACGGAGAGACCCACTAGTTTCCTTTAGCTTCAGTGGACACCTCCTAACTCCATAGCTATTGGAGTGGTGCAAGTTGATGACCCGGACGACATCATTCTTCTCCTTAACAAAGCTTCGGCAAGATGTAACTCCGGCCATGATCGAAGTGATGAGGCCGACCGACCAGATCTCTGGTGGATGAAACGAAAAAAAGAGATAGAAGCATTAGTAGAAGGAACCATCTTTGAAGAGTAGACATGGTTGTTAGGAAGAGAGAGAGGAGTTGGTGAATTAAGCAATGGGGGGTTTAATTTGTCTATAGGAAAGCTATGGATGTTTGCTACACAATGAGATCGGAGATATATAATGGAGTGGAGGAGAGGTTTAGTTTGTCCATTGTTCTTTGTATGCCAAGTTTGATCTTTTGAATAGAAATGAAGATTTGAATGCACGCGGTCTTTTGATTGAAAGTAGACGCCGTTCATGGAAAGCTTTTCGAGAGCATTAAGAACGCCGGAGAAGGCTAGCTAGGCTGGTACATTGACATATACATGCACACTTGAATCATATTTTTATGAAAATTTTTTTCTACATCGCGGGCAGTGTAGGTGTAGTTCCACGAACATTGCCCATAATGATTGGCTCTAGCATGAGGCCAGAGCGAAAAAAAATTCTTTTTTGGGGTGCTGCGCTCCGGCCCTTTGCGAGAGTCAATCATCATGGATGGTGTCTACAGGCTACACCGACCGTGGGCGGTGTAGAAAAAATGTTGAGCTATGCTTATGTTAGATTAGGCTAAGTGGAAAAATATTGTGATTTCTCTAATTAAATCCAGCCGGATGTGGTCGATACTAACATGCATCTGATTTTGTTTTATGTATTTTAATTAATTTGGACTCTAACTAAAGATAAACCTCCGATTAAGTGATAGAGATATATTAGATGATTTGATAAAGTTAAGTTCTACCCAAATACTGTGAATAACGTCTATCTTGCAGTCTTTACGACTGATCCAGTTACTGCCTTTGATGAGTAAGGCATATCTATGGACTTGGTCCCCTACTCATCCGAGAGCTTGTGAGATCCTCTCCATCGGATATACTCATAATAGGATTAAAAAAACTAAGGCACTGCTCATCATTCGCGAGAAGCATCAATTATATTTTCTTGTGATCACATGTTACAGATCATTGTAGTTATAGGCTTTGAACAGAGGATTCATTCAAGACTTGAACAACAATGACTGGTGGTACATTTTTTCTACATTCAAGCTTATGATTTTCTATAGTAAGTGATATCAGAGCCATCTCTATGCTATTTTGTTCAGCCCATGATCTAGATCTATTCTCAGATTTTATTTTTTTTAAAAAAATCTTAAGATAGAAGAAGGGGGCCGACCATCCCCTTCTCCTCCTCCCATCATGGTGGTCGGACCTCCAGTCTGTATCCGGTGGCCACTTAACTCCTCCTCCAATAGCTGTCACGCTGCTTTCGATCTCCAGCAACAACCATTCAAAAAATTTTAAAAACAAGGGTTAGGAAGAACATGGGTTCTTTCAATACCGTCGGATCTTAGTAAGCGATGGATCATCCTCCCAAGCATCGGCATAAAGAGTGATCGAAGAAAGAGATAAGGAGGCGGTCGGCCGATCTGGCCTTTTTGGATGATCGCCGACCAAGGTCTTCTTTCGGGAATGGATATATGAATTTGAAACCATCGAATCTAGCAAACTGATGGTTCCCTCTTCCTAATCGGAGGCACAAAAAGGTTGGAGGTGTTGGAGATGGCGGCGGCCCACCGATTCGGGCTTTCTCGGTGGTTGCCAATCGAGATTTGGTGGGAGGAGCACTGGGTTGGGCTCCTCTATCTTTGCCTAATCGTAAAGACAAAATTCAGACCATCATCGGATCATCGACGATTGGGATGGCCATCTTAGGCCTACCGATGGTGGTTGAGATCGGCTGAAGCCTCGTCGGAGATGAATCCGGTGAAACTGGATCATCGGCCATAGGATTTTGGATCTTGATCGGAGAAAAGAGGGAGGAGGAAGAAGAGAAGGATTGTGGGTTTTGAGTTCGGGTTTTGACTCATAGATCCGGATTCATTAAGCATAAATCTATTAATCTTAACCCTTTTGATAACTGACTAACTAGGCCACATTCAATTGGTTCAATTTGGTTTAGAGATTTTGCAATTAAGCCTCTGGTAAAGTGTATACTTCAATAAAATCCTTTTTAGTATTTGGTTGAACCTTGTTTAGAGGACTTTTGCAATCAAGTCCCTTATAAAGTAATATATTATATAAAGATCATTTTCTATAATTGAATGAATCAGTTTAGGAAGTTTTGTAATTTAATCCCTAACAAAGTAATAAATCCCATAAAGATCCTTATAAAATTGCACTTTAGCCCCTATAATAGAGATTTTTATAAAAGACCCTTGGATTATTATTTAGTCCTTGTAATAATTTTATTACATAAATATTATTTGTTAATTATGATAAGGTCTTGCCATATGAGATTTTATTGCATAAAAATTGCACATTATATGATTCATTTATGTGTTATTTAATTTATTTATATGTAAATAAAGAATTATAAATCTATTATTATATTTTGACAATGTGTTCATATCATATTGAGGTTAGTAGATTTATTATGTTCAGGAATAGCCACGGCATCCTAAATATAGTAAATACCATATAAAGACTATAAAATAAAGTATAATGGCATATGAACAAAATTACGATTAAGTCATAGAATAATTTGCTTTACCCATAGGAAGTGGTTATTTCTATGAATAAGATGGTAATTTAGGTATTGAGAATAGAATTTTTATTAGATCTATAAGTATAAAAATTTATTATCTTTTGATATCTACGTTATTGATCTTATTAATAAAGTATTAGTAAATTTTATGCGTGATGCATCTCTATCCATAGAAAGATTAGAATTTACTACTATCAAAGTTAAATATAAAAAAATTATTTACTTTGAATAAAATTTAATTAGTCTCATTATTTGATGATGAAGTGAGCATATGTTATTTGTAGTATTGATTCTTATAATTATTGATAGTAGCATAGAATTTTTTTTTTAATGGATTAGTTTCTTGGAATAAAGAAAAAAAAATATTACTCATATTAGAATGTGCTAATCTTGATATAGTATATTGAGTTGATGAACTTTCACCACTTACGGATAAAAGTATATCATAATAGAAAAGCTTTTTAAGAATCATGAGCCATTCAATAGATTCAATTTGTTCTATAAGAAATTTAACTTAAAATGGTATATTAGGATGTCATGTCACAAGGCTTATATTTTCATGTATGCTGTAAAGTAGAAATCAACAAGCTTTTAAGGTAAAGACCAGCATTCGCGAGTAGATTATATAAATAAGAGACATCATAGCATAGTTAATTTAATATTAAATTTTTTATATCATATACCCATTTAGTCCATTTTATCTTCACTATTATTTTATCAGGTTAATCTCTTTAAGGTTTCCTATAGTATGCATAATAAGGAATGGATAGTTAAAAAATTATTGGCCAAATATGTATATAAATGGAGAAGAGATTGAGTCAGAAGAAGATAAAGAGCATGAACTTAGATTCATATTAAGTTAGAGTTAATAGAAAAGCAAATAAAGAAAAGGATGTACCTAAGGTACCGAAGGCAAAAAAGAAAAAGTATTTATTGTGATATTAGAAAAAGTTATTAATAAAGTTATTAAATACTTTTTCTGCAAAAGAAAGAGATACTTAAAGAAAAATTGCATAAAGTATGAAAGTGACTGCAAAAGAAAAATATCCTTTATTAGTATGTTTTAAATTCAATTTAGTAAATATTTCTTATTCTATCTAATGGACTAACTCTAGTGCACTTATGCATATTGCCAATAAGTTACAAGACTTTCTATTAAGAAGATCTTTGACTGAAAGTGAATAATTTATTTTTATTAAAAAAATAAGAATATTTATTTATTAAGATAATTGGATGCTATAGGATAGTCTTAGATCCTGAAGTAGGTTTTTATTTTGAAAATATTTTCGTGCTATAGCATCAAGATTGGAAAGAGTCATAAAGCTAGTAAAGAAAATGATTTTAGAATCATCAAAATTCACTAGTTTTGTAATATATAATAACTATATAAAGATAAAGTAGATAAATATATATAAGGACGCTAGAAGGAGTGAAAAAAATTTATAATTCATTTATACTATTATATATAAATTTTTGTTTCATATCTAATAGAGAAAATATTTTGTCACACTCATTGATGACTATTCATTTTATATATTTATACCTTATGTTTGATAAGGCAGATATCTTTAAGGCCTATTAAGAAATTTGAAACAAAGATAGAAAGATAATTAGAAAAGTGATTAAAATAGTCAGATATGATAAAAATGATGAGTTCTATGGTAGATATACTAAGATATGATAGATGTACTGAGATAGGATAATAGCTAGGACCATTAGTGAAATTTCTAAAAGTACAAGGCACTATACTCTAGTACATAATGCCTAGTACAACATATCAAAATGGTATTAATTAGCTGAAGCTAAGGTTTATAACCTATAATAAAGAATATTTAATCTCAAAACAACTAGTAATTTTTTATTAGTTATTCGAAGAGATCAAAAGGGTATAAATTTTATTATCCATCTCACACACCATAGATAGTAGAAAATTAATAAAGCTAGATCTAGATATTGGCATATTTAGTAGGAGTGGAGGTCCTTAATATTGTCTTAAGAAAATACTAAGTCTATAAAGTAGAATGAAGTAACGATTCTTATTGTTATTATTTGAAATAATATTCAGGAGGAAACATTCCTTCATCAAATTCCACTCTATGAGGTTTCTATTGCAAAAAAAAAATCATCTAATCATTATCATAAGAGAATCAAGGGATAATTCTCTAGAGATTTATTAAAGTAAGAAAATCTACAATACTATAAAAAATCTATTATATGGTGTATCTGGCTAATGTGGGTAAAAAAGTTGATGATCTTGAAACGTTCTTATAAGCCATGAGTGGTGTGAACACTTTATAATGGTTGAATATCATAAAAGAAGAGCTAGGCTCTATGGATAACAACTATATCTGAAAATAAGATTAAATGATATGAAGTCAGACTTGTAGTAAAATGATTTATACAAAAGAAAGCATTGACTATTCCTTTAGAATTGTCATGATCTTGGTAGCTCTTTTTTGATCTAAAGGTACATCAGATGATTGTAAGAATAATCTTCCTTAATAGTGATCTAAAGGAAGAGGTCTATATGATACAACACATAAAAAATTTTATGATCCGTGGACAAAGATATATAATTCATAGATTAAAAAAATTTAGTTATGAACTTAAATAGACTTTCACACTATAGTATCTAGATTTTAATTGGATCATCATTATTTTTGAGTTTAAAAAAATTCTATATACCTGAAGGTAAGTGGGAGTAAGTTCATAGTATTCTGCTTGCCAACAGTAATTTAAGTTTACTTAAGAAAACCAAATGATTTCTATCTCTAAAATTTTAAGATATAAGATATAGGTGAAGTTACTTAAGTTATCAATATTCAGATTCACACAGATAGATCCTTAAGGCTATTTGGACTATCTTAAATAACTTACATCTTTAAAGAATTAAATTTAGAATGAACAATATTCCTCTAGGTGTGTTCATAATATAAAAGATAATATATTTAATAAAATTAAAATTTCAAGAATTAAGATAAAAATAAAGAAAATAAGGTTCATAACCTATGAATATAATGTTGGGAGCCTATGTGCATATAGGTGCAGACATTATTGCAACAATATTTGTACATTATTAACATGATCTAAAATTGGAGCATAGAAAAGTTGCAAAGAAAGTCAAGCATTATCTATAGGATGTAAAAATTTACATGCTCATATATAGTTGGTCTAATCATCATAAAGTAATAGGCTATTAGGATTCAGACTTTGCTGGATGCAACAATAGTAGAAAATCTATTATTTAAATATCTTTCTACCTACAAGAGGTGTTATGTCATAAATGTATATAAAATAAGATCTTATTTACTACATCATTATAGAAATAGGGTATGTTGCCTATATGAGACTTTCTCATGAGCTATAAGATTGCAAAATTTTATCACAGGACTTAGAGTTGTTGACCCTGTTAGCAGATAGATAAAGATATTCTGTGATAATATTTTTTGCAAGTAAGATTCTCCTACAGTATGAAGAGTGCAAGCACCAGCAGGTATATTGGTGTTGAGTACTTGGTTTTTTATGAGAAAATAAAGGACATAGTGTTTGTGGTATATATCATATAGGGATACAGCATATTTAGTGGTTGATGTGTATTGAACACTATATATAAAGTCATCACATTGGATTTTGTAATTTAGTTTATTTTATGCTGATCAGCTATTTACCATATGATATAAAGTTGACCAAGGAATAGACATAAAGTTTTGTTTATTCATAAAGTTAAAAGTTCCATATAATGAACTTGATTATGAGGTGTCATTAGTATTGTAATATATGGAAGGTCATGTGTTGTTTGATAATATATTTGTCATCATGATTCATATTGATGATTATTTTATGATCAAGTATATAGTATATATCCTATGGAGAAATTAAGTTTTTTAAATGTGGCTACATCAATTTTTTAACTATTAGATTCAGATAAAATTTTATTAAAGATTTTTGAAATACTTTAAATAATTAAAACAAAGATGCTTGTGTTAGGTTGGGCCAAGTGGAAGAATGTTGTAATTTTTAATTAAACCCATTCGAATGTGGCCCATACTAACATACATCTGATTTTGTTTTACGTATTTTAATTAATCTAGACTCTGATCACTAGAGATAAACCTCCAATTAAGTGATAGAGATATATTAGAAGATTTAATAAAGTTGAGCTTTATCCAAACATCGTGGATAACATCTATCTTACAGTCTTTATAACTGATCTAGTTACCATCTTTGATGGATAAGGCATGTTATAAATAGACATCTATAGGCTTGGTCTCCTACTTATCCGAGAGCTTGTGAGATCTTCTCTATCGGGTATACTCAAAATAGGGTTAGAGAAACCAAGGCACTACTCGTTATTCGCAAAAGGCATCCAGTATATTCTCTTATGATCATAAGTTGCAGTTACAGGCTTTGAATCGAGAATTCATTCAGGACTTGAATAATAATGGCTGGAGGTACATTTTTTTCGTATTCAAGCTTATGATTTTCTATACAATAATCTTATTTCTCAAAAAAAAAGTAGTAACAATCTAAGAACAAAAAAGAAAAAAATAAAAAAGAGAGGAATGTCAGTATTCTTTTTGGGCCAGTACCTGCTTCATGTCATTGGAGTTGTAGACTCGTTGTAGAGGCCAGAAGGTTGAAGAGGAACTACTTGACCTTGGCATGGATGGACTTCGAGGGATCAAGGTAGAAGTAGACCCGAAAGCCACCGATGAAGGCAATAGAAGGCATGTAGGTCTCCATGAAGATGTTCTTCTTCTCAACCTTAGTCCCAAAGTCTCTATCGATGTGCTCGACCAATAGGATATCTCGCTTCCATGGCAAACCATCAAAAAGACCCACATATCAGAACTACAAACCACCAAAAATCCTACATGTTAAACGGAGGCTTCTACATCCATTTTAATATATATATAAGTTTTAATATTCATCCGAAAACAACATAGCCTCCATTGATAAGTAATAGAAGGAAATACAAAATTATGACAATTTAAATAAAATATACTAACTTTATTCCTAATAAATTCAAATGTCTCTCTAATCACTCACTGGCACTAAAAGAGAGATCTCAAGTAGTAACAAAATTTATACCAAGTTGATGACCCTGAGGTTGCATTTGATAGCTGGCAATCTATCCAAATTATCGATAATTTAACATGGATCCATCATATTATGGCATTTGATATATTTTTTAAGCGGCAATCTGGATTGCCTTGCAGAGAGGTGGCTATCCAGATTATTATTTATTTGATAATCTTGCAATATTTTTTTAGATAAAAATATCCTTAAAAAATAATTATATCATATATTATATATAATATAATATATTATATATAATAGAATAATAATAATATATAATAATAATATATATTAATATATATTATAATAATTATTGATGCAGAATTTGGTTGACACCGGATCGAGCTGGAGTTGGAGAAGAAGAGGTCGCCGTCGGTGATCTGCAAAATAAAATTTTATTTGGAGTCGATGGTGATGGCTTCGGTAGGATCCTTCAACGATCAAGTCAGTTCTTTTAGCCAATAAAAATAGAGTGCTCAGACAAAAATTCAGCAGAGTTTTGGGAAGAAGAAGAGAGCTTAGAGAAAACGTATCTGGAGGATCCCTTTTTATAAACGAAGTCTGTTGTAATCGTTCGATAGTGGGGTCGTCTGTAGCAGACTGATAAATGATGATCATAACTATCTTAATAAATGATAGTCGTAATCATCCGGTAGTGGAATTGCCTGTTCGTTAAGATTTAATAGTCAAAGTTTAGAAGAAGCAGGTGTTGGTAGGTGAAGAACTTTGACATATATCAATTCCAAAGAAGTTCAGACTCCTAAAAGGAATACGGCTAAAGGAGATCATCTAGGAGGAATACTATTTAAAATATGAAAGTAATCTATTGAAGGAATTCGAATGAAATTTGACTGAAGGAAAAGTCTGGAAGGAGTTCGACTCCTATAAAAATCCGACTGAAGGAGAGGTCCGGAAGAAGTTCGACCTTGT
This sequence comes from Cocos nucifera, assembly GCA_006176705.1. Lineage (NCBI taxonomy): Eukaryota > Viridiplantae > Streptophyta > Magnoliopsida > Arecales > Arecaceae > Cocos > Cocos nucifera. The sequence goes on along the minus strand of QRFJ01000027.1, from coordinate 2,008,451 downwards.
AGGAATCCGACTGAAGGAGGCATCCGGAAGGAGTTCAACTCCTATAAAAATTCGATTGAAAGAGGGGTCTGGAAGAAGTTTGGCCCCTATAGGAATTTGACTGAAGGAGGGGTCCGAAAGGAGTTCGGCTCTTGTAGAAATCCGATTGAAGGAGAGGGTCGGAAGAAGTTTGGCTCCTATAGAAATCTGACTGAAGAAGAAGTCTAGAAGGAGTTCAGCTTCTGGATGAATCCATTTGAAGGAGAGGTCTGAAAGAAGTTTGGCTCCTAGAGAATTCGACTGAAGGAGAAGTACGAAAGGAGTTCGGCTCCTATAAAAATCCAACTGAAGGAGACGTCCAAAAAGAGTTCGACTTCTGTAGAAATTTGACTAAAGAAGACGTTCGGAAAGAGTTCGGCTCCTATAGAAATTCAACTAAAGGAGAAGTTTGGGAAGGGTTCGACCACTGGAGGGAGTCCGGATGCTTGAAGGAGTTCGGTTGGGGTTCGACTGCTGAAGGAGTTCGGCTGCTAAAGAAGTTCGATCGGGGTTCGACTGCTGGAGGAAGAATTTTCAATCGAAGCTTTTCATGATTATCAGTCGCATTAGGCTAAGTATCAGACTGGACTTCAGTGGGAGTGGGGTTTATCCCCAACAATAGTCTTCCTACTCTCGAGTTCAAAATTCAAAAGAAGGGAGTATAAAAAGATGACTGCCAAAGTTCTTTTTCGGACTCTACATTCGTTGAGATTGAAGTTGAAGCTCAGAAAAGATCTTATCTCCAACCGAGGTTGAAGAAGATCTTATCTTCTATTGACGTTGGTGTTGAAGCTCGGAAGAGATCTTATCTCTAGTCGAGATTGAAAGAGATCTTATCTCCTGTTGACGTTGAAGTTGAAGCTCGGAGGAGATCTTATCTCTAGTCGAGATTGAAGAAGATCTTATCTCCTATTGAAGGGTTGGAGCTTATGGAAGATCTTATCTCCAGCTGAAGTTGAAGGAGATCTTATCTCTTATTGACGTTGGCGTTGAAACTCAGGGGAGATCTTATCTCCAACCGAGGTTGAAGTTGAAGTTTGGGATAGATCTTATCTCCAATCGAGGTTGAAGGAGATCTTATCTCCTATTGACGTTGGCGTTGAAGCTTGGGGGAGAACTTATTTTCAGCCGAGGTTGAAGGAGATCATATCTCCTATTGATGTTGAAGTTGAAGCTCAGAGGAGATCTTATCTCCAGTCGAGGTTGAAGGAGATCTTATCTCCTATTGAAGGGTTGGAGCTTGGGGGAGATCTTATCTTCAATCGAGGTTGAAGGAGATCTTATCTCCTGTTGACATTGGCATTGAAACTCGAAGGAGATCTTATCTCCAACCGAGGTTGAAGGAGATCATATCTCCTATTGACATTTGGCCATTGAAGCTTGGGGGAGATCTTATCTTCAGTCAAAATTGAAGGAGATATTATCTTCTATTTACGTTGAAGTTGAAGCTCAGGAGAGATCTTATCTCCAGCCGAGGTTGAAGAGGATCATATCTTCTGTTGACGTTGGCATTGAAGCTCGGAGGAGATCGTATCTTCAGCCGAGGTTAAAGGAGATCTTATCTCCTGTTGATATTGAAGTTGAAGCTTGGAAGAGATCTTATCTCCAGTCGAGGTTGAAGGATATCTTATCTCCTATTGACGTTGAAGTTAAAGCTTGAGGAAGATCTTATCTTCAGTCGAGTCGGAGCCTCTTTTCTCACCTCGTCTAAAATAAACGAGATTTTCGACTTTACTCACGTTAGGACGAGGTTCTTCTTATATTTCTAAAGAACTGTAGGAGCACATAAGGATCATTGTCAGGGCCTCTTCCCTCATCTCGTCTAAAATGAATGAGGCCTTCGACTTTGCTCATGTTAGGATGAGGTTCTTCTCCCATTCCTAATGGGCTGTAGGGGTGCATAAGAGCCATTGTCAGGATCTTTCTCCTCATCTCGTCTAAAATGAATGAGGCCTTCGATTTTGCTTCACGTTAGGATGAGGTTCTCCTCCTATTCTTAATGGGCTGTAGGAGCGCATAAGGATCTTTGTCAGGGCCTCTCCCCTCATCTCGTCTAAAATGAATGAGGCCTTCTACTTTGCTCATGTTAGGATGAGGTTCTCCTCCTATTCTTAATGGATTGTAGGGGTACATAAGAGTCGTTGTCAGGGTCTCTTCCCTCATCTCGTCTAAAATGAATGAGGCCTTCGACTTTGCTCATGTTAGGACGAGGTTCTCCTCCTATTTCTAACGGACTGTAGGGGCATATAAGGGCCGTTGTCAATGCCTCTCCCCTCATCTCATCTAAAATGAACGAGGCCTTCGACTTTCCTCACGTTAGGACGAGATTCTTCTTTTGTTCCTAACGGGCCGTAGGGGTGCATAAGAACCGTTGTCAGGGCCTCTCTCCTCATCTCATCTAAAATGAATGAGGCCTTTGACTTGCTCATGTTAGGATGATATTCTCCTTCTATTCCTAATATGGCCACTATTGATTGCTTCTTCTCTATCATCACATAGTTTTTGCACTAAGAAACCATAATATTGAAATAGAGGAGTTTTATTGAAGAAAAATTACCAATAGTACATCCTCAGATTTTCTGAATTCCAAGATCATGGGAGCATTGTTCCTCCAAGCTCCTTCAGGTGATAAGTTTCGAACCGAACAATCTCCTCTATTTCATACGAGCCTTCTCAATTCGGGATAAGTTTTCCCTAGCTCTGAGGTTGAGAGATAGCGGCTCGCCGAAGCACTAAATCCCTCAAAGATAGTATTGATGATGTTGAGAGGCGGTCGATCTTCTTATTGTTCCTCCCTTCTTGGTGGTTTTGGCTACAGCAGTGCCCTCGATCGATCTTTTCTTACTTCAGGCCAGCATCTATGGAGCAATGAGGGGGGCATAGTTGTAAAACCTTATGGGAAGAGAATTTCGTCGTGCCCTTCTGTCGGAGCTTCTTTGACGACAAGCTCGAGGAGGAGTTCAGACTCGCTTGCACTCGAAGGAAGTTCATGTGCGTGATCGAACTTCATTCAACGCTCTATCAGCTGTGGATTTATTAGACTCGCCCACCCGCCGCTCAACTTCCTCATCCTTCAACTTGAAGGCTTCTTCTGCTCGAGCATATCCTTCAGCCCGAGCTAGCAAATCGGCAAGATCCCTAGGGTACTTCTTCTTCAAGAAGAATAGCAAATCATTCTTCTGAAGGCCGTCCTTGAGTGTGGCCATTACAATAGACTAGTCTAGGTTTCGGACCTCCAATGCAGTAGCATTAAACCAGATGACATAAGTCCAGATAGATTTTCTCTCCTTCTATTTGATATTCATCAGAAAATTCGAACTTTGGTGGGGACGTCGGCTGCTAACAAAGTGAGCCGCAAATTAATGGCTTATCTGATCAAAGAAGAAGATCATATTCGATTTCATCTGCTACCAGTTTCTTACTGCTCTCTTTAAGGTAGATGAAAAAGCTCGACATAAGATGGCGTCTGGTGCGCCATGGAGTAGCATCATGATCCAGAAGGTCTTCAGATGATCAACCAGATTAGAGGTTCCATCATAGCTTTCAAATTAGGGAAGCTTGAAGTTTGATAGAATGGACTCTTGCATAATTCAGAGAGAGAAAGGAGGATCGGTGTGGACGTCGTCATGGTGAGCCGGGACGACGTGGTAGAGTTTCTCAATCCGTTGGTCCATCTTTCATAGTTTCTGATCGAGAACGTCATCTTGATCGTAGATCTTAGAAGGCTTCTGACAGTAGATGAAAATGGTCTCTTTTGGAGAAGAATCATGATCCAAATAAGGATTCTTTGCTCTCTGTTTTTTTTTTTCAGGGGTGACGGGTATGCTAGCCCAAGTGCACCTTCTTGGGACTGGTTTCTGACATCCCGATGGTGGGTTTTCTGATAAAACTGTTATCGAAGGCTGCCGCATGGCTTGCACCAACTCGGTGAGGCCCTGAACTCATTGCATCAGTAGGTTAAACTACTCCGAATCTACCATGGCCGTCGGTGGAGGAGGAGATTGAAGCATCGATGTTGGATCTGGAATGGATGGATTTGGCTCGGATCTTGGAGAAGGAGATCCACAAGGTCGGTTGAGCACTCATTTAAGAATAAGGGTACCTCAGAAATAGAGGTTCCTTACTCTAGCATCAATCCTGTTGGTGCAGAATCTTGTTGATGCCGGATCGAGCTGGAGTTAGAGAAGAAGAGGTCACCGTTGGTGACTTGCAAAACAAAGTTCTGTCCGGAGTCGGTGGTGGTGGTGGCTCCGACAGGACCCTTCGACGATCAAATCAGCTCTTCTAGTCAACAGAAATAGAGTGCTCAGGTAAGAATTCAGCAGAATTTTGGAAAGAAGAAGAGAGCTTAGAGAAAACGTATCTGGAGGATCCTTTTTTATAGATGGAGCCTGTTGTAACCGTCCGATAGTGGGATCGCTTGTAGCAGACTGATAAATGACAGTCGTAATCATTCTAATAAATGACAGTCGTAATCGTTCGGTAGTGGGATTGCCTATTCATTGAGATTTAATAGTCGAAGTTTGGAGGAAGCAGACATTGGTAGGTGAAGAACTTTGACATATATCAATTTCAAAGAAGTTCGGACTCCTAAAGGAAATACGGCTAGAGAGGATCATCTGAGAGGAATACTACTTGAAACCTGAAAGTAATCTACTAAAGGAATCCAGATGAAGTTTGACTGAAGAAGAAGTTCGGAAGGAGTTCGGCTTCTATAGAAATTCAACTGAAGAAGAGGTCCGGAAGGAGTTCGGCCCCTGTAGGAATCCGACTGAAGGAGGGGTTCAGAAGGAGTTCGACTTCTATAGAAATCTGACTGAAGGAGGGGTCCGAAAGGAGTTCGGCTCCTATAAAAATTTGACTGAAGGAGTCTGAAAGAAATTCGGCTCCTGTAGAAATTTGACTGAAGGAGAAGTCCAGAAGAAATTTGGCTCCTGGAGAAATCCGTCTGAAGGAGAGGTTCGGAAGAAGTTTGGCTCCTGGAGAATTTGATTGAAAGAGAAGTACGGAAGGAGTTTGACTCCTGTAGAAGTCCGATTGAAGGAGTGTCCGAAAAGAGTTTAGCTCCTGTAGAAATCTAACCGAAGGAGACATTCGGAAGGAGTTCGGCTCATGTAGAAATTCGATTGAAGAAGAAGTCTGGAAAGAGTTCGACCGCTGAAGGAAGTTTGGGTGCTTGAAGAAGTTCGACTGGGGTTCGACCATTGGAGGAATTCGACTGTTAAAGAAGTTCGGCCGGGGTTCGACCGCTGGAGGAAAAATTTTCAATCGAAGCTTTTTATAATTACTAGTCGCATTAGGCTAAGTATCAGACTGAATTTCGACGGAAGCGGGATTTATCCCCAACAATAATAATATAATATAATATAATATATAATATATTATATAATTATATAACATATAATATATTTTTATTTTTTTATTTTAAAAAATTAAAAATTTTATACACGGAATATGATTTTTAATAAATTTGATTTAAAAATATTTTAAAAATTTGATGTTATATTACTAGTAATCTGATTGTCATATCAAATATTTCAATTAAGATTTTAGTAATTTTACTGTAACATTATCTGCATATACCAAATATAGTAATCAACATTACTGACAATCTATCTACATTGCAGATAATCCAAATTACCAGATAATTCAGATTAACATTGCCCACTAAACACAACCTGAGAGATTTGATGTATTTTTGGCCTTAAATTTTCATCATGATGCCCTCCTTACTTCCTCTCACTCAAAAATTTTCCTCATCATGTACTTTTCGAGATAACATTCAATTTGGAAGAAAAGAAAAAAAAAAACTTAATTTCGTCCAATTTCTTTTTTTTTCTTATTTTACAAATTTGGGAACATGGTAACCATGACAAACAAAGTTAATAAAAAGAGGTAAATCACACCTTTTCTTTTCTTTTTAATGCAATCAGCCTCTCCTCAATTTATTTAGAAAAGGATAAAAGAAGGTAAATCGCACTCTGAACGCACATTTAATTTATGATCTTTCTCAAAAAATTAAAGCATGCTACACTTGATGAACCGGATTAGCAGGTTCTTCCAAGTGCTAGATTAGATCCTTCTAGCTTCTCTTGGGTGATTTCGTCCAACCTCTGCACCATCTGTAGACTCAGATGGTTCCTCTAATCTGCAACCTTTTCTTTCCTAAATGTTGGAGGGACTGTTGGGACTTTGGAGTTAATTACACTGGTAGTATTTATCTTTAGGTCACTGAGCTTCTTGAAGTTACACAACCTTATGACCTCCTCCACCATCCATCCCTTCCTTCTCTTTCGGGGAGAACGGACATGAACTCTGCCATTCTTTTCACCTTTGCCATCGACTTTTCCATCATCTTCTCATACTTTAAGGACAGCACCTTGTCGGGCCTTCTCTAGCTCCTTTTCCAGTATCCGAGAGTGTGGTCCCATATCAACCCAAATGGGCAAACGTCCTCGCAGAACATCACGAAGACCTTTGTTAAGGGAGTTGGCTCCTTGGCCATCTTTGAGCTTGTCTTTGCATTGAAATGCCACCAGAAGATGATAATTACCACGCTTATCCATCATTTTCCATCCTTAGAGTCTCAATCGGATGGGAGGCTTGGCCTCGAGGTAAGATGGGACACATGGCTTTTTTATATTTTTTCTCGGCTCCTACATATCAAATGGAGGCAAAACTCTCCATTTTAATATATATAAATAGTTATATGATCGATATAATAGTAGAAGTTGGTCAATTAAAAGAATGACCGTTTTAACGAAAAAGAAGTACATAATTATTATTTATAAATATTGTTATAATAGAAGGTGGTCAATTAAAAGAGCGGTCTTATATATATAAACAGAGAAAACGAGAAGATATATAAAAGCCTCGTGTTAAGCAATGCTTGGGTTTTAAAGGTCTAATGCAAGGCTGGATTGTAGCTACGAGGAAGCTGGCTAAGTGGATTTGAAATTTGACTGAAAGACTTTTTGTTTTTTTGCCTTTCAGCAAGATATGTACCTTATGTCCGTCAGTGTTCTTCTCAGAGTATAATACCCAATTTAGCTTCCATGAAGCGCCAGGGTTAAAGCTGGAACAAAAGGCAACATGTCTTTGATCTGTTTGAAATCTCTCCATGCCGTTCCTTTGATTCCCTGGCTAACCACGGCAACTAAAACGTTTGACTCTTCGCACTCTCCTGGCTCGCTTCTCCCATTGGTGATGACAAAAAGTCTTCTGCCGCGATTGACACATAATTGAGAGGTGTAATTTGGGTTGGACTCAATTTGAGCCAAATTTGGCAAACCCGTTTTCTCCTGAGACCCTGCTAAGCTGCTAGAGGACCAACATCCGAACGGCAACGCGGACACGTGTAAGGATCATAGTGATACTATGTAAGCCTAAGGGCCCAAGTCTTCCATCGCTTTGATACTTCTCCGGCCGGCAACGAGGAGGAAAGCGACGACTTCTTTTTCTCGTTTTCTTTCTGACACTGCACTCCGCAGTCGCGGACGGTGAGCATATCCCGACACAGTCTTTCTCTTTCCCTCTTCTTTGAAAGAACCTAAGAGAAAAGAACTCCCTTTTTTACTTTATTCTGTTTATGTTTTCCATTGGATCTAATATCGCCACTCCCGCTTGCCATGCTCATGTATATAGCACAGTAGGTTCTCTCCATTTGATGCAAGATTTATTGGGGAAAGGAGTGGTGGAGCAATATCATTGCTTGGCAGCATGCTAGATTAGGAACCACAAAAACCCTAACGGAGAATATTTTTTTATTTCCCATCTTCGTATTTTTTGTGATGAAGATTTGGGATCTCCTCGCCTTCCGATTAGCCGATCTCTCCCTTCAGCGCGTTTTACGTAGGGTTTTTTCATTTGTCGTGAGACCACTAATAGTATATCTGTCACATATTCATTTTTTTCATTATATATACACATCGATATAGATAGATATCGATATATTAAAGGAAGGAAATAGGAAGTATTTACTTCTTCTTCTGTTTTTTTTTTAATACTCCATCTTGTGATTTCGAGCTAATATTGTTGTGAATTGGGTGCTCAGCAGATCAATCTGAAAAATGAAGCTGGTACCAAGAGAGGTTGAGAAGTTAGCTCTGCACAATGCTGGTTTCCTAGCTCAGAAGCGTCTGGCTCGTGGCCTGCGACTTAATTACACGGAGGCAGTAGCCCTTATAGCAACTCAAGTACTCTTCTTTGTTTTACATCTCTATCAGCAACTTTTATATGTTGATTATATACATATATATACATATGGTAGTGAGAGAAACAATCTTAGATAGAACATACATCATCTAGGAAACATCTGGTTAGATGCTAAAGATTGGATCTTATATCTATTCAGAGTGATGCTATATCTGTTTTATAAACTACAAAAATAAGCGCATATTAGTTAACAACATCCTTCATATTACTGATCTAGATTTATGTTTATTGTAGAGACTGAATGCATGCTTAGTTTTGGATGCCTTTTCAATTATAATTTAGAGATGAGGATACGTGATTGCAAACTTTATTTGCATTGGAATTTGTTTCAATGTGGTGTATTATATTTCATTTTTGAAAACTGCCATGAAATTATATTGATACTTTAGCTCTAGAAGTAGAACATGCCCCTTTATCATGTCTTTTGTATGATTACGAAAATTATATTTCAAGCCCTCTATAAAAAATTCATGAAGTTCTCACTCAAAACTAATGATGAGATCTAATGCCATGTAAAAGAGAAAAAAAGGTGAGGAAGAAGCATTCAATACATCAATTATCTTATGAAGGTGATAGCTTGATTTGCATATGTGGAGTGGTCATGATGGAGGTAATTGTACTGAATAGAACAAATCAAATACCATATGCATATGATAGAAGTACAATGATTAAGTGACATTAACACCAAGACTTCTGTTTTTGCGTTTTATGTTCATCAGGCTGCAACATTCATGGATATTGATTCCCTCTTGTAGTCTTTTCATGTTTTTGATTATTATGTTTGCATTCAGCCTTCAACTTATTATGCTTACATTTTTTTTTTTTTTAAGCTACAAATTCACGAGAGAAATAGTTGATGTAATAAACTCTCAGGGTCTGTAATTTGATAACTTGCCTTCACATTAAAGTTAACCATATCTTTTGGAAAAACACGATATAATTTCTTATCATGTGCCAGTTTTAATTATTTGCATATTTTCTTAATATTTTCCCAAGTCCTTCTCTAAAAGTAAGAAGATCTACTCTTGTCTATTGACTCATAGATCCTTGAGTTTGTCCGTGATGGAGATAGAACCGTTACGGAGTTAATGGACATTGGGAAACAGCTTTTGGGGAGGTATGTTATTTTGAGTATGGTGATGGCATTCAAACATGTTACTATTCTAAGATGGTAAGATGTCCTATGACTTTTGGAGAATTCTAAATTCAGTAGTGTTATGCCATATACAAACATTCACATATACACACAAATACATGTGTCTGTGCAATCAATCTAGTTCCATTCAACTCATTGAGATGAGGCTTTAAACGAATCATGATAAAAGCATTCAAATTTGGAATTAGTAAGATGATCGCATTTAATATGTTTATTTTCATAGCAACTAAACTCTTGAGACAGAAGTGATTGTCACCTTAAATTATGACTAACAATGCCACTGCAAGGAACTATCTAGAAAGCACTATCACTATCAAGTGCCGATGGAGGAAGACAACTCAACCATGAATAATGTCCAAGAGAATGAGCTAGCTAACTGTTGTTAGTGAATTCAGTATTTAATGCATGACTCCACAAATCTGAATGGGAGCCTTTTGAGATCAATGCATGCATGACAAAGGTGATGACATGTGGATGATGTTGTTCATGTAGGTGAGGATGTTGCATATGGGAATCGCTAGAATAATCTGTTGTGAAGAAATAATCTGATTAGTGAGAGGAAGCAATTTCTTCAATCCATCACCTCGGACCTCACAAAGAGAATAACAGAAAATAAGAGAATTGCGAACATAAGATTCTAAGTCCCATTTTCTTTCATTAATTCCATTATAAAATTGATTTTGATCCCTCTATTCATGCTAGTGATGTCCAGGTCACAAAATCTGAGTTGGGTTCCTCTTCTAATTAAACGAGTTCATAACTTTTCTTAGATAGTCATGAGTAGTGGAAATAATCATGAAAAAGGTAAAATTCCTTGAAGTTAGATCTCAATTTTTACATCAGCCATGCCTTCAATTGCATTGCCTAATTCCTCGCAGATTGGAAGATACAACCCAGTCAAAAGTTTCCAAAAATGGCTAAATTTGGTTTAGTCGTGCATTTTGGTGGCCTTAAATGACCTTGAAATAGAGTTGCCGGAGCTTGATGAGCCTACTGGTTGATCTCCATATCGTACATATCAAAAAGTTACCCAATTTCAAAAAAAAAAGCCCCAAGAAGACACTGTAAAGTTATGCGCTTCAGAAGTTCTGATGCATAAATGGCCCCACGATGTGCTGGAGATTGCTCCTAGCCCTGTTCACACACGCTGAAGTGGCTGAAGTGGTCCATACAGGTCCATCATCCTCCTAGATCAAGAAACAAGTTTAGAGCATTAGTTAAGATAGTCAAGTTAATCATGCCCTTGCAATATCAACCATGAAGATTTGCTTCTGCATGATGATCACCTTGGTCATATGGACTTAACATATAGCATAATCAATGCCATGGTTATAGATGAACCTACCTATAAACTCTAACCAAGCAACACTGGTAGCACTTACTCCTTGACAATGCAGGTGACCACTTCCAATTTCAGTCTGATACGGGATGCTAAAAGTGGGGATATGAAGTCAGGCCATAAGCCAATAATAGAAAGAGGATGTGATTTTTGTTATAGATCAGCGTTATGTACTCATGGTAGGAAGAAATGGTGAAGAAAGAACAAGCCCATATTTTGTGTGGCTAAGGCTTAAAAGCAATACTTACAATTGTTTGGTAGTAATGTATCTTTTGGTTGTGGCATTCATATATTTTGAGTTTAGATTTTTAACTCTATATTCTAAATTTGCTTATGAGTTGCAGATGCAGACATATTAATTAAGCCTTATAACACCTAAGTTCTCTGTTCCATTTCTTTGTTATCAGGTGGCAAGTTCTACCAGCTGTTCCACACCTTTTAGATACTGTACAGGTTATTTCTGTTACAAAGTTATTGCCCCAATCCTGATCCTTTTGTATTCTGTTTGTACTGAGCTCAACTTTTTGTTGATATATTACACAAAAAAGTAGATATTCAATTAACATAAATGCCTTTTTTTACTTTTTCCAATGGACATTACTGTTGAAGCATGAACAAAATTTAAAACTTGATAACTGGGAAAATCATTCATCAGAATTTCAGGTTGATCAATGCAGGTTATATGATGCTTATCAAATGTATAATCTGGCCTTTGCAGCAACTTTTTAGAATTTGTTGCATGCTACATTATAACTCTTTTTTCTGTAACGTGATGTACATGGACTGACTTATGCATATATATTTTTCTGGGCATGCTTTACTCAAAGTTGACTAAGAATTGATGGAATGAATATCCAAAATATGTAAGGATAAATTAATTTTGACTATATCTTTTTGTTAGGTGGCTATATTTCCGTCAATCCATTAGGTACTGTGGTCTTAATTCCTGTTTTGCTGTCTCTCTTCTTGCATTTGTATCCTCTGACATAAGGAAACTTCCAATGCTTGTTTCCTGTTATGTCTCCTTCTCTTTTCTGATCCATTGTCAATTTCATCAGCCTTTTTTTATCGTTGCATCTCTGGTCTACAGTGCAGTTGCACATAAACCATTATGATAAGATCTGAACACGTTATTCTGCATCATTTGCTATTCCATGCTTTCTCCTCTATCTACATGGACATGTGCAAGCAGTGCTTACATGAAGACATTTAACTTTTCTCTTCAGATATTTCAACATTTACCTGACTTCTTTTGATTAATATCATTTTGCCTTTAGGAAACCTCTTTATTGACCTAATCTCATACAATTGGCTTTATTCCTTCTCCACTTTTTGTTTTTTGGGAGTCATTGACAGTAATTGTTCATAAAAAGGCTAGAAATACATATGTACCATACCGGTCTGTATTGTTGCACATTGATGGTATAGTATGATCATCCCGAATCGGGTGGTTCAGGGCATTCCAAGCTGTACCGATGGCAAATCAGGATGGTTCAGCTAGGCAAATTGGAACACCAGACGAGGGAGAGGGAAAGAGAGGAAGAGAGAGAGAGAGAGGAGGGGAGCAAAAGAGGGGACGATGCTGCTAGAGGCTAGCGGTAGCCTGTGGAGGCCATCGGAGGGCCGCGGAGGCCTCCACGGCTTGGTGTTGCCCGATAGGGCATTTAATCGTGAGAGATAGAGAGAGAAGGGGAGCGACGGTATTGGTGGAAGGCATAGCCGGCGGTGAGGTTGCCGGAGAGGAGCGTCGGGTGGACATCGAACCACAGAAAATGCACGGACAGAGCCACGGCCGTGGAACAGGGGCGATTGCCCCTATTCAGTTCATTGCACTTTTTTAAAAATGAGGATAAATACTGAAACTGATAGTGGATTTGCCGGCTTCATTTAAGTGAAGCCGGCAAACCTATTATCGACTTCATTATGGTCGGGGTTTCTTAAAAAAGCCCTGTGAAACAGGGCGATTATCCTTGTTTTATGTCCGCGGTGCCACAAGCCGCAATTGTGCCGTCCAGTGGCCACAACGGCCAGCCGGAGGCCTTTCGGCGATCTATCCGATGGCTTTCCCTTCCTCCTTTTATCTCTATATCTCTTTCTCTTGGTCGATATTTAGCGGAGGAAGTGAAGGCCTTGGTGGTTCTCTGAGCGCGCCCGTGGCCTGCCCGTGGCCACCGCCACCGTCTCCTCCGGCCACCCTCTCCATCCCTCCCCTCTCTCCCTCTCCCTCCCTCCTGCTCACCTCTTTCTTTCTTTTCCTCCTCCCTAGTTTTCTTCTTCTCTTTTGTATCGATTCACACCAGTCTAGTCCGGTATGGACCCATACCGACTCATATTGCCGGCCAGTCGGCACGGGTCTTGGTTTCGGTTATGCGGTTCTTGGTATGACCAGTACCACTTGGTACTGACATTTTATTATTCTTTTTGATGTTTTTTGTTTCGATACATGTGGTTGGTATTGGTACCATATCAATGCTGTACCATTCTAATGGAAAAAACAGTATACGGCCCCAACTGTCTGTGCTGACGTGCACTCCACACCAACCTGTGACATGTAGGAAAACTCCCATGTTGAACTCAAGACATTTTTCCATTTTCCTTAAAGAATTCTTTGATTGCTGCACTCGAGAAATATGAAACTTAGATTTTTTTTTTTTGAATTTTATTTTGTGATCCATTATGCCGAGTTTGTGCTTTTGCATGCCATTTTATTGCTATATTTTAATTTCTGAAATGTTGGGCATGAATTTGATTCATGGTGTTGTTCACCATCCAGTTAATTACGAAGTGGCAAAGTTATTTCTAAAAATGGTTTATAAATGCTATAAAGCCAACAAGTTCTACTCCATATGTCTCGCTGAATTCTGCTTCGCCATTCTTTCTTATCAAGCCTACATTTATCTTTCCATGCATGATTTGCATACATTTATGTATTTCATCCAAGGTTTTAAATCCCCTGGGACAAATGTGTCCTGATTTCTTCATGGAATTGGACACCCCGCTGTCCCATCCCGTCTCTTCAGTAGTGTCGATCATGGTGGATATCCTTCATCTTTCTCCCATTCTTCTTTATTTTCTTTATTTTTTTTTCTTTTTTTCTTTCTTCCTTTTCTTTCTTTTATTCTAACTTGCTTTCTTTCGTTTCCTTTTTCTTTCTTTTTCTTCTCACGCCGTTTCTTTTTTTCATTTTTCTTCTTCATTCCTTTTATTTTTTTTTCTTTTTTTCATTTTTCCTTCTTTCCTCTTTCTTATTCTCTCCTCGCATGGATGGGGTTTGGAGTCCCGAGCCTGTCTTGGTCCTGTTTTCTCACAAAAAATGGACGGGATGGCCAGGACGCCCTCATTCTACTGGGGTGTAAAATCTTGATTTCATGTATATTTCTTTGAACCTACCTTCTTATTTATTGACATTTCCTGACAAAATGGAGGCTTTTAACTCTACATCTTTTGATAGGTGAGAGTAGATTACTTTCCAATGCATAGTGTTTTTTTCAAAATACAAATTCCCGTTTGTTTGTCATTAGTGTTGAATTTCTATGTTCGTCACATGTGGTTGAGACGTGTTTGTCTTTTCTAATTGTTACCATTCTACCAAGGAATTTGATATTTGCATGGATCTGGTTCTACCATGTATCTTAACCATTCCAGATGTTAAGTTCTGATGTTTCTGGTACTTCTCTTTTTCTAGGTTGAGGGGACCTTCAAGGATGGGACAAAATTAATCACCATACATGATCCTATTGCGTGCGGTCATGGAAATCTGGAGCTTGCATTGCATGGTTCTTTCCTTCCGGGTATGGCATTCCAGCTAGACCAAATTGACATTTATATTAACTATGTAGGAACATCCATGCATAATAACAGCTATAAAACTTGGTTTTAGATGTTGACCTTATATAACATTTGTATGTTTTGTATGGGAAAGTAGGGATTGGTTTGTTATTATTGTACATAAACTTGTATATCTTGGAATTTTGATTAAACTTGTAGGATTCTAGATTCTCTTTACGCGACATTTGATCGATGAATTTATTTCTACCATATTGGATGATTTCAACCAAGTTTTTACGTACCAAACTATAGTCGTCGATATGGGGAGTACCCTACTTTACTAGTGGGGAACCAGTGCTTGGTACACCGCTGTACGGAGCATTGGGACTTGGTACCTAGAAAAGTATTGCATCGAATCTCAGAACCTTGCTTTCGGCCAGTATAATTCGCTTCAAATTTTGCTAGATCACTCTGTATGGCATCCTAATATCTAGTAAGGTGTCCTTCATGGTATTAGCCGCTATACTGCTATGCTAAAATATGGTATTTAAACAGTACCTGCAGTGGCGCTTGCTTTTACTCTTTGCCCGAACAGCCTGGAAATATAGAAAGATATTTGCATGTAATATATAAGCGAGCATACAAGTACCGAGCAATAATAATAATACATACATATGCATACATATATATATGGTATGTATGTATGTACTACATACATAGCATATATGTAGTATGTATGTAGATGCGGTGTATAATATATTATGTATGTATGTGTATGTATATATATGTATCTATGTATGTATATATACATATATATATATATATAGATTAATATATATCTATACATGTATGTATACTATATATGTATGTATGTACATATTATATCATATTCTAGTAGATGGTATGTATACACACAACATTACATATATATATATGTACGCATATCATAGTATACATACATACATATATTATATATATTCATACATAACTATATATATATACTATGTATATGTATATATATATATGTATGTATACATATATATCTATATGTAATATATATATAGTATACATATACGCATACATACCATACATATATTAAATAACATACATATATATATACATATATATATATATAATATATAATACATACATACATATATATATATATACATACATACACATATATATATATACATACATACATATATATATATATATGACATATATACATAATACATATAGTAATGGTGCATACACTACTGCCGGAATCATTTATAAAAAAGTAAGGAGTGCAAGATCGCCGTCGGTGATCTGGCAAACGCCGTCCGGGTGATGGGTTTTTTGGGTCCGATCCTCCGACTATCAGTAGTTCTTTCTGGCCAACAGAAAGAGTGCTCTGGAATGAGTTCGGCAGAGTTTAGAGGAGGAGGGAGAGCTTAGAGCTTAGAGTTAGCGATTTGGAGGGTTCTTTTTATAGGTCAGAGTTGATATAGGACAGCAGCAGCGTGTTATAGGCGCGTGTGGGTCTGACGGGGTAGTCATGGAGGAAGGGCCCTCTGCACGCCTGCCACAGATTGATGGTGACAGCCATCACTGCCTGATAGCGGGTCGCTGTCGCTTGCAGCCGACTGATGGCGATCGTTCGTCGAGATTTAATGGCCGTAGCTATAAGAAAGTGGGCGTTGGTTGGTGGACTTTGGCATATATCGATTTCAAAGGAGTTCAGACTCTTGAAGGGGATACGTCTGGTGGGATTATCCGGGAGCAATCCGCTGGAGGAATTCGATTGGAGGAGAAGTTCGGGAGGAGTTCGACTCCCGTAGGCATTCAGCTGGAGGGGCGTGGAGAGAGTTCAGCTCTCGTGGGAGTTTGACTAGAGCTAGGCCGCTGAAAAGTTCGGCCGACTGAAAGAGTTCGGCAGCAGCTCGATCGCCGAGGAGTTCGGCCGGCTGAAGGAGTTGGCTAATTTTGTCCCATTGAAGCCTTTTTTTGGCTCTGTGCATTAGGGCTAGCATCGAGTGGACTTTCGGTAGTGGCGGGAATTTATGCCAGAAGTAATAGCCCTTCCATTTCGAGTGTCGAACTCGAGATAAGGGAGTGCAGAAAGATGACTGCCAAAGTCGCTTTTGGTTTGCTTTTGAGTGTGTGCTTGGGAATGCAACGCGGATTGAAATCTTTGCGAAGTTAAGTGGATAGCATATGTTCTCCAGTCGCGTAATAGAGATGTATTTGGTCGAGTGCTTATGAGGGTAGAATATTTGGTCCCGCGCCAGGGAGAATTGAGATCTTTACTCTTCTTAGCTGAGGTTAATACGGTTGCTCGAATAGGTTGAGCTCTTATGGTTGTTGTGGCGCTCGGAGATTTGCTCGCAGGGTTTTGCGCTTCGGGGGAGATCTTTTGGTCTATTGTGGCTATGAGATTGTTGTGGGCGCTCGGAGAATTTATCTCCTAGCAGTGGAGGCATGGCTCGGTTGGTGATCTGGAATTCGTGCGGGAGATTGTTACGGCGGGCGGAAGAGAGATCTTATCTCCTGCGCCGAAGGGTTTCTTCGGGGAGATCCTTGCCTGCGGTCGAGGTTGTTGCGCTTAGGCGTGCTCGGAGGAGATCTTAATTCTTCAAGTCGAGGATTGATGGGGGATCGGGATTCTGCAGTCCTGCATGGAGACGTGAGGGAATGGATATCTCTCCTGTCCTCGTGGTATTCGGGGGAGGGATCCTGCAATCGAGGTTGTCTCGGGGAGAGATCATTCTTAGTCGAGGTTGTTGTGGCGCGAGGAGATCTTATTCCTGGTTGTTGGAGGTTGGCTTCGGGGGAGCTTTGATCTTCTTATTTCTGTCGTGGCTTGATGATCTGTGGGCCTTCGAGGGAGATCTTTATATCACCAGCCGAGGTTGGCGGACCTCGGAGAATTTATCTCGTCAGCTGGAGATGTCCTGCGAGTCTTGGGGGACTTATCTCCTCGTCACCCGAGGGGCTCGGGGGAGATCTATCCTTCGGGGTTGGCGTTTTTGGCGGGCGCTCTGGAGGAGATCTTATCTCGGCTGCAGCTCGAGCGGTCCGGATCCTCGGGAGATCTTTATCTTCTGCAGGTCGTGTGTTTGTACCGAGGATCTCGAGTCCTTTTCTTGTTGGCGATAAAAGTCCTCCTCGCATGTTCCTCTTCTCAATTTGGTTGCAAGCCTTACTCTTGGCTTTACCTTGGGAGGCGGCGATTCCTGTCGGAGGAGTTCCACCCAATTGGTGCGTTTAGCTATCTCCTACAGGACTGTACTTCGATCTTCCTTTTCCGTCGGGGCCTCGGCCCTCTCGGAGCTTAGGGGGAGCTCAGACTCTTATCTCCTTGCATCCAGGGTGGGAGTTCGGAAACGCGGCAAGCCGGCACTCCGGCAGGTCCTTCATCTTATCTCTTGGCCCCTTAAGGCCTCTCAGGCCGGGCATACCCTGCGCGAGCAGCAGATCATCTCCGAGGTTGTTTCTGGTCAGCTCTAGGTACTAGAGAGAACAGCAAGTTATTCTTTTACCGAAGGGCTGGCGCACCCGAATTTTCTAGAGGAGCGTTGTTCCTCCGATGCGTAAGTCCGACGCCCGGTCCCGGATCTCCAATACCGTCGCATTTAACAGGGTGAGCATAAGTTCGTGAGTTGGATTCTGCATCCTGCTTCTGCTTGACATTCATCAGAAAATCCGAACCCTCGAGCGCACGAAGACGTCGGCAGAGAGCTATAAAGTGAGCACGAACTGTCCTCCCTGGTCAAAAGATGGAAGATCGCTTGACCTGATTTTCACAACGCCTGAGTAATCCACGACTGATGGGGCTCCTTTAATTTCAATGAGGAGAGCTCGCACAAGTAAATCGTAGTAGCATCATGTCCGAAGGCCCTCTCTGATTTTTGATCAGAAGTTCCATCGTAGCTTTCAAATTGAGGGAGCTCGAAGTTCGGCGGGACGGGCTCTTGTATAATTTGGAGGGAGAAAGGAGGATCAGTGCGGACGTCGGCATGGTGAGTCGGGGCGACGTGGCCGAGCTCCTCAATCCGTCGGTCCATCTCCCGCAGTCTGTGATCGAGGGCGTCGTCTTAGTTGCAGATCTTGGGGGGCTTCCGGCTGTAAATGGGAAAGGTCTCCTCCAGAGGAGAACCATGATCCAAACATGAATCCTCGACTCTCTGTTTTTCCTTCTTAGGGACGATAGGTACGTTAGCCCAGGTACTCTTTCTTGGGGCCGGTTTTCGACATCCCGATGACGGATTTCCTGATGGAGTCACCATCGGAGGCTGCTGCATGGCCTGCATTGCCTTCGTGAGGCCACGGACTTGCTGGACAAGCAGGTTGAACTGCTCCGCATCTACCACGGGTACAGGTAGAACCTGAGTTGCCGGGACTGGAGCAGATGGATCTGGACGGGATCGGGCTATGGAGGCCGTCGATTGTCGGGTTGAAGCTCTCCTGGGAGGCATTTTCTCTTGGAAAAGAACTTTGGAGAGGAAGGAGGGAGATCTCTGGAGAGAGATCGTCGTTGAGCACTCCTTTAAGAACAAGGGGGCCTCAAGAACACCTCAGGAACAGAGGCGGCCCTTCTTCTAGCGTCAAATCTGTTGGTGCAGAATCTGGTTGTCGTTGGATCCAGTTGGAGTGGAGGAGGACGAGGTTGACGTCGGTGACCCGCAAAACAAAGTCCCATTCGGAGTCGGTGGGGGTGGCTCCGGCAGAACCCTCCGACGATCAAGTCAGCTCTTCTGGCCAACAGAAATGGAGTGCTCTGGAATGAGTTCGACAGAGTTTAGAGGAAGAGAGGAGAGCATAGAGTTAGCGTATCTGGAGGGTCATTTTTATAGGCGGAGCTTGATGGTGACAGCCGTAGCTGCCTAATAGCGGGCCGCTCGAGGTCTGACGGGGTCGATCACGGAGGAAGGCGCCGTCTGCAGCACCGTCTGTAATAGATTGATGGTGATAGCTATCACTGCCTGGTAGCGGATCGCTGTCGCCTGCAGTGGACTGATGGCGATCGTTCGTCGAGATTTAATAGCCGTAGCTATGAGAAAGCGGGCGTTGGTTGGTGGACTTCGGCATATATCGATTCCAGAAGAGTTCGGACTCCTGAAGGGGATACGTCTGGTGGGATTATCTGGGAGCAATCCGCTGGAGGAACCGATTGGAGGAGAAGTCCAGAAGGAGTTCGGCCGAAGGGGAAGCTCGAAAGGAGTTCGGCTCCCGTAGGCATCCGGCTGGAGGGGCGCGGAGAGAGTTCAGCTCTCGTGGGAGTCCGACTGGAGCTAGGTCGTTGAAAAGTTCGGCCGGCTGAAGGAGTTCGACAGCAGCTCGGTCGCTGAGGAGTTCGGCTAAGACTCGTCCATTGAAGCTCTTCTGTGGCTACCGATTGCATTAGGCTGAGCATCGAACTGGACTTCGGCAGGAGCGGGGTTTATCCTCAACAATATAGATGTATGTATGTATATATATATATATATATATGTATGTATGTGTCTACATACATACATACACATACATATGTACATACATACATACATATATATATATATATATGTACATACATACACACACATATATATGTACATACATACATATATATATATGTATGTATATACGTATATACATATGTATATACATATATACATATATTTATATATGTATGTATGTAGACACATACATACATATACATACATACATACGTATATCTATATATGTATGTATGTATGTACATACACACACACACACATATATATATGTGTGTGTGTGTATGTACATACATAAATACACATATATGTATGTATGTATGTATATACATATGTACGTACGTATGTATGTATATACATATATATATCTACATACATACATATGTACGTACGTATGTATGTATATACATATATATATCTACATACATACATACATACATACATACATACATACATATATATATATATATATATATTTATATATATATGTATGTATGTATGTATATATCTATGTATGTATGTATGATCGATGTCCTCAACCAGTCTTGTTTTATTGACTTATTTCTGTTTGATGACCTTTTCTGTTTGATGACCTTTCTTTCAACCACTACAATTTCTTCTAAACATTCCAACACGATACGAAAGTTATAGAGTTACAATTTACAAGTGTTCCATAAATCATAAGCATCAATTATTTATAGTATTTTATCATTCTTCAAATCTTTTCATTCTTCCCCTTGGCATCAATTGTTTATTGTTCTTTTCTGATTGACCATCAATAGTATTTTATCTTTCTTCTCATTCTTCATCCTCCTTCAAATGGTTCATAGACCTGAGAACCGAGAACATTTATATTCTACTCTCGTTTCAATTTATTGCATCTAATATTATTATTTTTTTCTGGTTCATATTTAGTAGAAGTACATGCATGCAATTGAGCACTATAGCACATGTGATCATCTTGAATGGAACTTCTGATCTGCATCTTGTTTTACTGTTCAAACCAGTGAAAACCAGCATACCTCCTACCGCTGTGTCTCTCTCTACCTAAAACTCAGTTTTCATTTTGTTTTCCAATTCATACCGCTTGTCTCTTATTTCCAAATAGGCCCATTTTCTAAATGTCTAAATGTAGTTTATTTATTTTATTATTTTTCTTCATTTTGTAATTCTCTCTTTTCTTTTTATACATTCAAAGATACTTTCTGAAATGCTGACTATGCAGTGTATCATAGTCCATGCACCCTATCTACCCATGCCGATCCATATTGACATGGATATATTGTCCATGCTGGTAAAATGATGGGTAGATACCTGTGGGTTGGTGGTGGTGGTTTTTTTCCTTCTTCTTCTTTTTTTTTTTTTTTGTTGTGGGTTGTTTTGGGGGGGGGAGGTTTTGAACCTAGTTTCAAACTTCATAGTAATTTTTTCTAAAGGAAAGAAATGGAGGAACCAGAACTTCAAACTAATGTTGATTAATGTAAAGCCAACCCATTGAATGTCCATTTCCTTCCAGTATGTGACTGATACACCTCTGTACTGCAAGGTTTTGAACATTGTTTCAAACTTCATAGTATTTTTTTGTAAAGAAAAAAATGGAGGAACCAGAACTTCAAAGTAATGTTGATTAATGTAAAGCCAACCCATTGAATGTCCGTTTCCCATGGGTTACAATGACGATATTGCTTCATATTGGTGAGTTTGAAAATGTTGTCTCGATTAGCTTTTTCTTTCTTATTTTATGGTTTTCTGAGTGTTCTGTATTATTCTTATGTGCCTAAGGAGTACAAAGTGTTTCATTAATTCTAAAGTTGCAATAGTGGAATTTGGCTTCCCTCTAGCACAAACGTATTTTGACATGTTAGTTCACCTTCATATCGGTAAGGTTCCGGTCATCCGCATGTGAATCTAAAATACTTAGACACATTTTGGTACATGACCGAAGGGGCAAAAGACTCATTTGGTTCCTTGTGTTTTTTCATAGGAAGAGTGTTTCACGTAGAAAGGTGGTATTTCGTATTTAATGTTGTCTTTTCACATGGGTAAATGGTTTATTAGGAGAAAACAAATGCACACAATTACTTGATGTTAGCTCCTTGTTTTGCTTGGACCACATGAGCAAAGGACACTAACCTTTAGGGTGATCATCTAGAATATTCAGCATGAAATGCCGTACTGCTCTATACTGTACCATGCCGATCTTGTACCCATATGCCGTTTTGGAGCGTACTGACATTATAGTAGAATTTTACCGGTACGCAGTCTGGTATCGAGATGGCGAACCTTATTATTCAGAGTCTGTGCTTAATCACATTCTCCTAATTTTCTTTCTGAACTTCCTCTAGAATATCTAATAGGCCTCTTTTTCTTTTGAGAAATTCAATTCCACAATTTTTTGTGGCCACTTTTAGAAGAATGCATTGTACTGTATTATACATCCACAAATTCTCTCATGTGGCATACATTTTGTTGATCAGGTAGTACTTTTTTAAAAAAATGATTTACCTAAGGTTTCTGGATAGCTCTTCTTATGCATATTTTTTATATTTAGATTGTGTGTATCTGATTATGGAAGCATAGCTGAACTAAGATATGCAAAGACTTTAAGAAACTTCCATTTAGCGTTCTTTTATGCTCATGATGACTGGTATATTGCTTCATTCATGGTCTACTTAATTATTTGTTTGGCAATATACTTTATATTATTACCTTGTACCTGGATATCATGCTTGTGTGCATGCATGCTATCATTCAACTCATTTGGCTGCTGAGCTTCAAAATTGTCAATATGTAGGGCTGAAACCGGACTAGATATGGATCGGATACCAACATATCCATATCCATATTTGTTTTGTTTGATGAATATAAATATGGATATGGATATTATTCAGGTGCAAAAATTCATATCCATATTTGTTTTAAATGGATATGGATACAATTCGGATATTGAAAGTATGGATATTATGACAGATATAACTTAGATAATTAAATTTTATGACTACTGAACCAAAGATATTACTAAATAGATGATAAATTAAGTTAATAACATATTTATATGGTTGTATATTTTTCTTAAAAATTAATAAGTGCTATATAAAATTATATAGGATTATATGTAGATTCAGATATTCGGATACAGATTGGATAGTTGTCTATCCATATTTATATCCATTTTTCTTTAATGGACATGGATACAGATATAGATACAGATATTAGTCGGATTCTCAATTTTTTATTCATATCTAGATTGATTCAGGTACAAAAACGAATCCGGATAGATAATATCCATACCACTTTCACCCCTACCAAATATGTCACAGCATTGATTTCACTTTTTCATGCATCAAATTCAAGAGTCTATGACTTTATGTGGTTGCTCTTTGGTTATCTTATTTTTTGGCAAATATTTGCTTATCTTATTTTAGATTGGAGACTATATTTGCAATTGTTTTTGAGATTGTTTAGGTTCATAAAATCAGCTATACGATTGTGTTGTGAGATTACAAATTACAGATTCTGTTTCAGGTGGCCAGCAATCTAATATTCGATTAGCAATCTGCACGTATATAGATTACAGATTTTCTTCTGTTATGGTTTCCATGAAATCTGTTCTTCTTGTGTTAAAAATGAATTTCAGGTAGAGCAAGAAAATATCTTGAGTAAAAGACAAACTTTAGGCTTTAAGTGATTGTTTTATTTTTTCCCTTTCTAGTGGAAATTTGGGCAATGTAATGTGAAAAGACAAAAAAAAAAAAAAAAACAGGATTTTAGATGCACTTAGGCAATTGGAAAATGTCATGTGTAAGTTGAAAGTTTTACATTACAATCTGACTATTATTAATGGTAAATTTAGTATTTAGTCAAATGGAGTTGCAAATTATTTGGGGCCTTTATCATGTGTGAGCTTGCATTATCTTAAGATTCAATGTTTCTTTCTTTATGATCTAGATGACAAGTGTCCATAAAGAGGCTTGGTTTCTGCAACCATGACCTTGTTTTGGTTAGCATTGTGTGTTTTAAAGTTCTGCAGTTTTCTATTAAGTGCAAGGTGCTTGAGTACATTATAGTTCTTTGTACTTTTTCCAGCTAATTTTCATATCAATTGTAATATTTTTCTGTACTTACTATTACATAATTTAGTTATTTCCCCCTTTTCTTATGAAATCTTTCCAGTACAAGTACCTTGGTATCATGTCTCAGCAACTGTCGTATGCACTCATAAATAGTGGATATCCAATATTGACAATCATACATGATCCCTGCAAGAAGCTGCCTATAACTTGCCAACTATGCAAAGACTTCAAGGATTTTGTTTCCCTCAACTTTCCATACTGCTGTTGGGAATGCCTCACATTTCTTATGCATGCTATACATGATATACTTACATTATAAGCTTAAGAGCTATATTGGAGAAATATAAGAGTCTAATGGGGAAACACTTCAATGCTGGTTTAAGTGCAATGAGATTTTCATTCTTTGTATGATACGACAATTTATCATTCTTTTTTCCTGCAGTCCCTTCACTTTATAAGTTTGTTCAGAATGTAGATGATAGCCATCCTGGTGTCATAGTTTTTGGATCTGGGAAAATTGTACTTAACATGGGAAGGAAGACCACGACACTGAAAGTTGTCAACAAGGCAGATAGGCCCATTCAGGTGAATTTCTTACTACATAACCTTGTTCTTGTTTCATTTGTTGGGTTACTTGAGTACTTAATATTTCTGCATTGTCATGTAAATGAATCCTGCTTATCTAGTATTTTGAATCTTACATTGGCGTGATTTAGAAAATTATCTTTACATTGGTGAAGCTTCTCCACTTATTGAATTCTTGATAGTGCGAATGACAATATGCATACATCAAAATTCTAGCAGGGTGTATTATCAGCAAGGTATTCTGTTGAGGGAAGAAGCACAAAACCCAGGATTTTATTGTATTTCAAATTATTTGTCTTGTTCATTCAATTTCTCACTTTATTGGTGGCATGTAATGGCCTGAACCAAGCATGAATTTCAACCTGGAATAGAGTTTTGATTGGTGATCTGGCTTCTCCCATAGCTTGAATAGTGATTTTTATGTTTCCGTTACAAAGTAAAATATGTTGCATGCCAGCTTATAGTTTAGTAAGCAATGCTTAAAATATATGCTTAAATCTATTTTAAATAGATTGCAAGTTTATACAAACTGTGATATCTGGACCAATTTAATCCATCTTTCTTTCTTGTTACCATTCCCACTTAACCATATAACCTTAAGTTATCAGGATTTTATGATACTTATTTAATTAGTAATGTATGAATGACTTTAGTATCAAAAGAATGAGTTCCATTCTGATAAGTTGTAATATCAGCAAACTGCTTATTGAATCCTTTTTTGGTTTCATTCTGATAAGTTGTAATATCCGCAAACTGCTTATTGAATCCTTTTTCTTTTCCTCAAGTTAAAGCTTGATTGCCTGCCTATATGTACATATGAGAGAGGAGAGTTTTTTTGGTGATGCAGCGATCATTGAAGATCAGCTGCAAGGCCAAAAGGAGGGCATAATGGCTATAAAAATTGGATCCAAAAGCAATCAGATTGCTGTTTGGACCCATGGAGGGCTGATATTGTGAGTTGGCACAGCAAACATACACAGGAGACTAAACCCTAGGATTTCTCAACTTCTAGGTCGTCCACTCATTGCATACATTTCCTATTTGATCCTGCTTCAATTTGGCATTAGAGCCGAAATCTCTGCTCAATTTTCAATCTTCTTTCACCTTGTTCTTCCCTCCTTTCTTCCTCATTCTCTCTCTCTCTCACATCAACCTGATCTTCTTCTTTCTCTCCAAAATGGTACCCGATTCAGAACTCAATGGTCGTTATGAGAATTTTTCTCAGCACTATGAGCAATCACAAAATGGCATGATGACTGTGAAAGCAGAAATCACAACCATGACAGCTGAGATGATGTCCTTGATTTCTTCAATGGTTGATTTGAAAACCACTCTGGATGCAAGAGAACATCTCTCCTTAGAGCATTCATCAGCTTTGAATTACCATCATGTAAAGAGCACCTCTCTTTAGCATGTTCAGTTTTGACAGCTTGAAGAACAGCATTCTGTCAATGTGGACCGAGGAGCAAAGCTTGAGGTTTCTGATTTTTATGGAGATCATAACCCTGAGGCATTTTTTGGTTGGCTGCACGGTGTAGCTTCTTTCGATAATCTAAGCTCAAGGATGAAAGAAAATTGTTGCTTGCAGTGGCAAATCTTAAAGAGGCAGCAAGGGGATTGGTGGATAAAATACAACAAACCTACCATGCAGCTGTTAGATAATGGGATAGCATGGAGACAACCATGAGTTTCCACTTTGTCCAAATTACGGCCAAGTGACCAACATATTCAGTTTGCAACTTGTGCAAGGGGTATGACTGTAGAGGAATGCACCACTAAATTCTATAGCTTGGCAACATGTTCAAAATTTCCTTGGAATGTATTTGTCATGATTTCCTGTATCGCCAAAGGCTAAATCCTTCCATCATGTTTGGGTTATCCATGGCTGATGCAATTTAGGTGTCTTATCAAATGGAAGAAGAGCAGAAGTAAAAAGTCAGCTGCAATGAATTCTTCTCAAATTTCCTTAAGGGATGATCAATCTGTTGCAGATTTGAGTCTAGGGAAGTCTCGAACTGGTTCTATTGCTTCTACTAATAGAACAGTTAGATCTTCTTCTTCTTCTTCTTCGTCTGCTGGTGTCCATGGTGGTTCAGGGTCTGATTCTAAAGCAAGAATTGCAATCCCGTGCTATACATGCAAAGCGTTTGGTCATTTTTCACCCTAATGCCCCACCTGATTGGTTACTTTTGCAGACGACTCTGCCCTTGTTGCTCCTGCATGTCCTGAAGAGAAGGCAAGAGAAATTGGGGTATTAGAATCAGAACCAGAAAGTGATAATGACAAGAGTGGGGACAGTTGTGAGGCAGTACATCATTGTGTTGTTTGAGACCATTATTGACTATGCATCAGTAAGGGGACAACGAAGATTGGGGAAGGACCAATATATTCCATACTTGTCTAAAGTGCAAAAAATTGTGCATGATGGTGATTGACTTAGGTTGCTGCACAAATTTGTGTTGTAGGATGCAGATAATAATCTCAAGTCGAAGATAGAGCCTCATCCAAGTCCTCATGAAATAGCTTGGGTGAGTAACACTGAACTCAAAGTGAGAGCTGTTTGGTCACTTATTCCACTGGAGGCCTTCTTGATATAGTGTAGTGGGATGTGCTTCCTGTGAAGGTGCGTCACCTCTTGTTGGATAGGCCATGACTTTTTTATCGTAAGGTACACGTTATGGCTGTACCAATACCTATTCTTTTCAGCATGGAGACCTCATTATGCACTATGTGCTAGTTAGAGATATGCCGGTGAAGAAGCTTAAAAAGACAAGAGCTTTCTTCTTCAACTTCTGGCTTCATCAGGAGATGGCATCTTAGGCCATTTTCCCAACTTGATGAGGTTGGGAATTTTAAGCAGATGGGGGGAATTGATGCGGTCATCATTGAATATCAGCTTCTAAGGCTGGAAAGGGTTGTATTTTTTGTGTGAAAGAAGGATTCCCCTTCGCACAAATCCACAGTTGGATTGTGCAATGGTTGCTTTGAGGTCTGTGCAGGTGTGATCCAATGGTCGACATTGTGAAAGAAGATTAATCATTCTTTCACGCGAAAGATACAACCCCAACCCTCTAAGGCTAAAGGGGGGTCACGGTGGCTTTAAAAATCAGATCTGAAGGCAAAGCTATTCAGACCCATGGAGGGCTGAGATTGTGAATTGGGACAACAAGCATATATGGGAGCCTAAACCTTAGGATTTCTCCACTTTTAGATCCTCCACTTATTGCATACAATTCCTACTTGGTTCTGCATCATCGAGTCACACATAGTTTAGGATCTAGAGGCCAAGCTTGGAAAGCCTAACATGCCTAATTCTAACTATTGAAATTTATGAAATGAAAGAAAATATATTATTTCTAGCTAAAGAATCTTTCAAGTGCTAGGGGTGTGAATTATGAACTCAAATTACATTTATAACAAAGATTGGAATCAATATAGGGAAAGTAGATGGGCAACTTAAAAGTTGTTTGACTATTTCCATCCTAAACTCTTCCTACTATTCTGGATATCCTTTTTCTCCACATTGAGATTATTTTGACATAAAGTTTTGCTATGCAGATTGGGAGCCATTATCACTTTATTGAAGTGAACCCCTACTTGGTTTTTGATAGAAGAAGAGCCTATGGTATGAGACTAAATATATTGGCTGGAACAGCTACACGATTTGAGGTGATGATCCTATATATCTGACTAAAAGTTTTTGTACCACTTTTTTATATCTTAATGAAGTAATGAACAACTACAAGGCATATAGTGATTCGTAGACTACATAGTTTTGCCCTTTTTTCCCATTAATCGTTAGAACTTAACTTGGTGGCATTATATTTAAGCAAATTTACTTCTAAAATTAACATCTTGTGGTCCATATGTACATTGACCTGCATTTTTTCTAAAACCAAGTTTGTGGTTCAGTATAACTCTCTTGGAGGTATCGAAATTAATTACTATTTAGGGAATGTTGCTAGTTGTTGTTTAGACTACTCATCACATCTATCAAGTTTTTTTTTTTTTTCCAGTTTTTTGAGAAGGTTTTCATATAACTTTCTTGATTTTTAGCTAATTTTTCTCTGAAATTTGAGATGGCTTAAATGTAATAAATGGTTTTTGTATAAGACTATGAAGTTCTAACTCGATTCATGGCTGGTATCCATGCTTCAACACCATAACCTGCTTAAAGTTCCTTGGATGTCCTTTTCCACATATGATATCAAAAGCAGATTTGGTTGGTGTTTTCTTTCATTTACCTTCTATATTACGGTATATTCGTATGCTTGCTCTTTTTCATTTAGTGGTACGTACAGGAAACATAAAAAAATCGAGAATAAGAGCTGAGGTTGCATGGATGAAGTTTTTGAGAAAGGAATTGTAAAAGCTGGAAATAACATCAGAGTCCAAAACTAGGAATGCTTGGTGAACAAGGATCCATAAAACTGACCCTAAGTAGTTGGCGCAAGGCTGGGTGGCTGTGCTTTTTGTTAAACAGTCAAGAGCAGGCATTGAATGAACTTACATAACATTAAGACATGTTGTAACTTAATTCTTCTTCCCTATGACAACTATACTATTTTATATAATCTTTATTGCTGCAAAACTGCATCCTTCAAACAATATTTAAGTTCTAACTTTGTGTGCAGTATTTAAATATTAGACTGTAAATTTGATAACTGCTACTGTTTAACAGTTGAGAACATGGCTTCTTGTGCTGCTCAACAGGGATATTTCATTACATAGAGACTCCTATTTTAAGGTTCCTATGCTTTATATTTGTCTTTCTTTGCTTTTCCATTCATATTTGGAAGGACATTGAAATTATACATTCACTGATACTATTGTAAGTTGGACTGTTTTAACACCTAAAAGAGACAAGCTCTCACCTTGTTGCAAATTTTGCATGCCTGCTTGCCCTTGAAAGGTTCCGTATTCTAAGGAGAGGATGAAAGCATTGGGTATTCTTGCCTTGTTTTGAAAATGATATTTTACACGTTCCATCCATTTTCTAATTTATGTAAATTTCGCAGCCAGGTGATGCCAAATGCGTATCTCTTGTCAGCATTGGAGGTGCAAAAGTTATTAGAGGTGGAAATGGCATTGCAGATGGTCCTGTTGATGCTTCCCAACTTGAAAAGGTGATGGAAGATGTGATTGCAAAAGGTTTTGGGAATGAACATCAGCCAGATGCAAGGTTGTGGCATATTCATTGCACTTAAGCACAAGATCAACTACATTCAGGCCAGTTAAATTTGGCTTCTGATAATTTTTTATTGTGAACTAATTCAATTTTTGTTGCAGTGAAGGAATTGTTGGAGAAAATTCTAGCTTAACTGTTGAAATTTCACGTGAAGCCTATGCAAACATGTATGGACCCACTATTGGCGATAAGATACGGCTTGGTGACACTGAGTTATATGCAGAAATTGAAAAGGATTTTGCGGTTTATGGTGATGAATGTGTATTTGGAGGTGGAAAGGTTTTACGTGATGGAATGGGACAGGCTGCAGGCTACCCAACTTCCTCGTGCCTAGACACAGTTATCACAAATGCTGTTATTATTGACTACACAGGAATATACAAGGCAGATATTGGTATAAAAGGAGGACTTATTGTTGCTATTGGGAAGGCAGGGAATCCTGATGTCATGGATGGTGTGCAGCAAAACATGATTGTGGGGGTAACCTCTTTTCTCATCTCCTTTTACCCAACTTATGGGTAATAATAGATCTCATAAATTCAGCATGCTTACAAATTGTATTATCGCTGGGTGCAGGTTGGTACTGAAGTTATTGCAGCTGAGGGCATGATTGTAACTGCAGGAGGCATAGATTGTCATATCCACTTCATATGCCCGCAATTAGTACAAGAGGCAATATCAAGTGGTCAGGTCTTCTTTTACTTCCTAAGCATGACAGTTGACTGCTTAGACAAGTCCTGGACTTAAGCCTATATATCAAAACTTAGATCAATTTCTTTTTTGCTTTTCTTTACCATTTGCTAAAATTGACTGGTGTTTGACAATTGAAACCCTGGAATATAATCCTTTGACTTCGCGGAAGTCTTGTCTTTTTTCATGACTTTGTCCTTTTGTTTTGATCGATGATTACAAATCCTAGCATATTATATTTATGAATTATCTACACTTAAATAATCTGATAAGGAAACAGCTAAATGCCCCACGCTTAAATAACCTGACAAGGAAATGGCTAAATGCCGAGGGTTGATTGGTTGGGCCAATTGTTTAATGGTTTTGAGGCATTAATGTCTGTATTGGGTGGTTTTACTGGCACAACCATGAACTGAATCTGCAAATAAATATCAAGAAAAAAGAGAGAGAGAGAGAGATCTAATTAAGGATGAATGGCTAACCCACTGGCCAAATTTTGCAATGCTTGGACTTGGTTGCTGGGCCAATCCTTCAAACAATTTTAGATATTTGCTGGGCTAAGCCCAATCTGTATGCATCCCTAGCGCTGATAAGTAATTGTCTGTACTCTGTAGAAAAATTCCTCTTCTGATAACTATTTTTAAGACATCTTTGATCGCTGAATTTACTGATGCTAGATTTTTTCCTCCAGAATAATTCACTTGTCTAACAAGATTTCAGTTTATAATGTAGGGTTCAGAATAAATGTTTTTTGGTCTCTTGGCTTATTTTATATTTTGCATGTTTTGGATTGGTCAATGATAGAGCCAGCGCTCGTCGAGCCATCCCGAACCAGCTAGTTTGGGGCATGCCAAACCGAACCGGCATGATTCCGGCGTCAAAAATGGTACACTGGTGAGGAGGGACAAGAAAAGAGAGGAAAAGAGAGGGGGGGAGGGAAGGAAAGGAAAAGCTGGAGAGGCTACTGGAGGCCCACCGAGGCATCCGGAGCTCCGCCCTCCTCCATAGAGAGGAAAATAGAGAGAGATGGAGATAGATAGAGAGAGAGAAGAGCAGAAGAAGGGGGAGTACATGGGGAGGCCAGCAGTGGCCACCAGAGATGGAGGGCGGGGAGGAAGATCCCGCCCTTTGGGGCCTCCACGGCCTTCCCTCCACAGCCCTCTGGTGGCCACTGCTGGTCTCTCTCCCACCGTCAGTCTTCCTCTCCCCATTTACTTTGCTGTGTCAGTTCGGGCCTGGTGTGGAACTGCACAGGGGCATACTGAATTGTATTGCCGGCCAACCGGCATGGGGTCCGGTTCTGGTATGGCGAACCTTAGAGCATTTATGGAAGTAGTGGATATGCAGATTCTTAACGATTATCTATTAAGTGCATTCTAAATGAACTCTGCTGGATTTATTTCACTGAAAAACTGGACAACTCGATATCATGTATAGGTATCACAACACTGGTGGGAGGTGGGACAGGACCAGCAGATGGAACTCGTGCAACCACCTGTACTCCTGCCCCGTTCCAAATGCAATTGATGCTGCAGTCAACTGATGATTTGCCAATCAATATTGGCTTCACAGGCAAGGTATTATTATTTTTTCTTAAAGTTATAAACTGTACTATTTTTAGCACCATTACTTTCTTTCTGTCAGAGCCAATTTTAGAGTGGATATGCTATCTTATTCTTTATTGTACAAGTTTTACTGCATCTGGCACCATGGATTTGATAGGTTTTATTACTTCACTGAGACTTGAATAGTGTTGTTTTGATGATTTTGTGTTCATTGTTTATATTCATTTTATCTGAAGTTCTGCGATAAATCACGAGTGTAAGCACTGATTGATATGTTTATAACATATTCACTAATGTCCATTCCCTCTGACCGATTATTCTTCCTGATGAATTAACCAGGGTAACAGTGCAAAACCAGAAGGGTTAATTGAGATCATAAAATCAGGGGCAATGGGTCTGAAACTGCATGAAGACTGGGGAAGCACTCCTGCTGCAATAGACAATTGTTTAACAGTTGCAGAAGCTTTTGATATTCAAGTAACTGACTTGTGTTTTCCCTTCCAAGGCATGCGAGTGTGACCAGGCCTCATTTCTTTGACTCTTGTTTAATTTGACCAGGTCAATATCCACACAGACACCTTGAATGAATCAGGATGCGTGGAACACACAATTGCTGCATTTAATGATAGGACAATACATACCTACCACAGGTAACCATGCTCCAGAATTTAGTAACATTGTTTATCAATTTAAATAGAATACTTATCTATATTATAGATGCTACCTCATTGATTTCAAAAGGTGTACATTTCGCTTTTCAAGAGATGTACATTTCACTGTTTCTGTACTACTTTTCTGCTTCTGTCACCCTGTAAGTTACTTTCTGCTGAGCGACAGGCATACTTATAAATGAACAAATTAAACAGTATGATAAGGAGGTGCCAGGGAGGAAAATTAGATTGCCTCACAGGGAGTGCGACATACACTCACAAAAGCTACGCACAAAATAGAGCATTTTCTGAAAGCCCCTGATTGCAAAAACATGCCTTCTAAAGAAACGACCTTTTGTTTTGATGAGCCTATGCTGAATATGCTCTCACCGCATAAATCTAAAGCTTCTCTAGAATGGTCTGCACTCTGCACTTTGTCAATTTGCCTAACTGATACACCCCGTACCGAGCATTGGCATGGTATATACCTTGGCACTATACCGGTACTGTATGGTATGTCCTGTATCGGGTGGTACGGTCCAAGATTGCAAACCATGATTTGAATATTTATTGGCCAAAAAAATTTAATTGTATGCAGGTAATATCATCAAGACCCTGATATATATGCAAAAAAGAAAATATATGATGCTAGCTTTGTACAGATCTCAAGTATCTATCTTAATCTACTCTTTGTGAGCTATTTTGAGTGGGTATCTCATAGTCTTATAAGCAGTGAAGGTGCAGGTGGTGGTCATGCTCCTGATATCATTAAAGTATGTGGTGTAAAAAATGTCTTGCCCTCATCAACAAATCCAACTCGACCTTTTACTTCAAATACCGTAGATGAGCACCTTGACATGCTGGTATGATGGATCTTATTTCTATCGCTAGGTATTGCTTAGAATTCACCTCTAAAGTGAAGATGAATTCTTGCAGCTGGTTTGTCATCACCTTGATAAGAACATTCCAGAAGATGTAGCATTTGCTGAGTCTCGAATCCGGGCAGAAACAATTGCTGCTGAAGACATCTTGCATGACATGGGAGCCATCAGTATCATATCTTCTGATTCACAAGCTATGGGTCGTGTTGGTGAGGTCTGTGAAGACCCCGCATTTACTTATTGATATACTTCCCATCTTTTGCTAATGATAGCTTGTACTATTTGCTCACTTTGCCATGAGAAGAAAAGTAATGAAATAAGTTGAACACACTTGCAAATGGAAATAACCCTTTGGTTACCCAATTTTATATCTATCTATCTATCTCTCTATATGTGTGCATACACATATGTGCATACATACATATAGGCATAAGAGGAGCAGGTATCTACTCCTCTTAGATCAAAGATAAATGATTAGATGCATAAATCGAAAATCACACTATTGATCATGATCTACACTGGCAAAAATGCCTAGAACCCAAAAATCACATGTTTTGGTAGTCTGTCTCCAACCTTTGCATCAAGTGGGTGCAAAAATGTATGATATGTTAATTATATGCCTGGCCTGGATGTCTGTTATATATGTTACATAGTTCTTTCTTTCCTTCCACACATGGTCTAGAACTTCATCTAGATATTAGGGATGTATACTGTTATAGGGATATCTGTTTCTGTGATTGTGTTTTGATTTTGAGTTGTTTCAAGGTTTAAGTTGCCTCCCTGTTCTTGTCAGGTGATTACTCGGACATGGCAAACTGCTCATAAGATGAAGATGCAAAGAAGATCAATTGAATCCAGTGGGTCTGACAATGATAATTTCCGAATCAAGCGATACATAGCAAAATATACTATAAATCCAGCCATAGCCAATGGTTTTTCTAACTATGTTGGCTCCATTGAGGTAAGTTTGATTTCTAGATTTTCATCATGTTAGATTTGAAGCAGCTGTATCAAATGGTTGGTGCTGCTTCTAAAATTAAGTACAAACACAAAAATGCACATGGACACAAATTTGTATTATATGTATATTTCTAACTCAGATTACATATCTTTCATACCTAAACTACTTTTGAATTTTATGTATCGTTTAGCGGGACAAGGACTAGGAGTGTGAGACTTGATTGCTGTGTTGCATTCTAGCCAGACATTTAAAAAATCTTGTTTGTCAATAACCATTTACTAGTATATGCTTGTATAGCATGGAAGGTATTGGAAGCTATTGAATTGACAAATGCATGTTTTAAGTTCAGGACAAAACTCAAACCAAGGTTCTTCGAACCGGTACTGGAAGGAGTACCAGCCGGCGACTAGTTCGGCATGATATGGACTTGGTACGGTCTTGTGCCATTCGATGGCGTATCAATGCAACGAAAGCCAGAGAGGGAGAAGGTAGAGGAATAGAGAGAGAGAGTTAGAGAGGGAGGGAGAGGGAGATGGAGGATGGGAGGGAGAGTGAGGGAGGGGGGGGTTAGAGGGAGAGCTCAAAAGCCCTCATTGTTGTTGGGGGGTAGAACCCTAGGCCATAGGGTTAAGGCAGAAGGAGAGAGGATACTCACTAGTGATGCTTGAAGCATGGGAGTGCTCCCAGCAATCACGAGCACTTAAAACCCCCCGCGGGGGGGGGGCGGGGGGGTGGTTGGAGGTGGGGGTAATTCATTGGAGCCGGTTCGGCCCATTTACTGAGCCAATAGGAGAAACTGTCATGGTTCCCTGTCGGTTTTTTACACCCCAAGCCATGTGGTTTTGGGTGATATGGCAAACCATGTCACAAACAAATATCCATGTGAACAAAAATTAATTGTTTACTATCATAAATGATAGTTGGCTTTTGTATAACTCTTGTTTATGTTTGCTCCAATGGGTGTTAGTGGCATGTTTTCCGGATATGGTTAGGTGGAACAAATTTTTCTAAGACTCATAAAATCCAATTTGCCTAATCTACTGAATAAGATTTTTTCCCCCTCTATTGATACTGTTATAGCCCAACATTAGAGTTTAAAAGTTAGGGTCACCGAGCATTCAAGTAACTTCTTATTCAAGATGCATGGAATTGCTAAGCTCAAGCCCTTAGGGATACGAAATCTAATGATTTGAAGCTTGAACTTTCTTTATATACTGTTAGTGACAAGGATAGAGATATGGTAAGTCACTATCATTTACATTTCTGATCTATCATTTACTGTCCAATATATAGTTGCTTGGCATGTTACCCTGTCCAAGTTACTTTATTCATAATTACCAACATGATGGAGGGATTAACTGGCACAATTGTAAAACAAGGTCAAGACAGTCGAAATGATGTAACATGAGTGAAACACCTGGGATACCAAATGTGATAGGTAGCGGTTGGCTTTTAATTATATTTCCATTAGTAATGAAGATAAATCTTTACCCTAAGTAAGTTTACTTTGCCGGGATTTTGAAAAATGGTAAATTGGAAGAAAGTATTATGATACACCTTCTTGAAGTCTTAAGTTTAGATATGCTAGACACAACTTTTATTTGGACATGGTGGAAAAATTGCTGATCTCAAGCTTAAGTAAATTTGAAACTTGAATACTCTTCATATAAATTCTAGACTTTTTGCTGTTATTGGTGTCAAAGATACATGGTTAAACGTGATTAATTTTTTTATGTTATTCATCATGCATGATGATGGTTTGCTTTATTAATGTCTAATAAGCGTTAGTTTATTCTGTTACTTTGTACAATATGGTTATTTAAAGAGTTATGAACAATGCTTGTGGTGGATCCAAAATTTCTATCCTTTTCAACCCTTAGATGATTTTTATTATTATCTGTGTCTTTGTTTGGATGCCCTTTATGAGTAAGCTTGTTGATGGCTTAGGCTCAAGTAGGCACATCCTAATCTAGGCTCAACATGTATTGGTTGTGGGTTACCAACCTGGCCATGGTGCACCAAAGAGAGAGGTTAGAATGGAAGGAAGCGAAAGAAAGTTTTATTTATTTGTTTGTTCATCAGTTCATTCGTTGGTTTGTCAGATGGTTCATTCGTTGGTTGGTGCATTTGTTGGTTGGTTGGTTGGTTTGTTTGTTCGTTGGGTGATGGGGGATGGAGGGGGGCAGGGAGAGGGAGAAAGCAGTGTTTGCAGTTGTATTATGTAGTAATAGAGATAAAGAAGAGACGAAAAGAGAGGAAAGCATAGTTGTGATGAAGGGATTTTGATGTCTATGATCCTTGATAAATAGAAATTTTTTTGGATTATTTATGTACATTGGTGAGTAAACCACAAGTTTGGTTGGTGTATTTCCTTGTTTGAGTTTCCTCTTCCTGAAGAAGAGAGCAAGACCTAAATGACGTATCTATCTATTTAAGGTAGGAGTATCAACGGATTGGTGGAGAGTGAATACTTGAGGGAAGATATAATTATTCATACTTTTGGGCTTTAGTTGGGCTTGGATTGGCCTGGGTCATGCTCGAGGCAACCCAGGCCAACCGTCAGTTGAGGTCTAAATCTTAGGGTCTGGCCTTGGTCTGAAGTTCATTAAATCTATGATCAGATTTGGTTAGACAATAGCCTAACCTTCTTGTCAAGCCTTGGCCCCGTTAGTAGGCTTATTTATAAGGGGTTTGATTCTCTGAAAGCTAGGTTTTTGTATTGCCAAGTGATGAACCCCTAATATCTTGGAATAACATCCATCCAACAAGATAGGCAGGATAAAATTTCTAGAACTAGCAAGATTTCCAAAACTTGAGTTGGCCACATACCAATCCCTAAACAACCGCAAGTTCAAGCATTTAGGAAGAACCACAAATTAGTAAACATAACCACGTCTTAAAATATTTAAGAGGTCCAGTTGGTTCTACAGAACCACAATATCAAAAAGGGTTCGAAAACAAAACTATACAGAACCACAATATCAAAAAGGATACGAAAACAAAACTATGGAGGCATGGCTGGCCCAACTATGCTCTAAGCTCACTTCCCTTCACTACCTGTCATCTCCTATGCCTTGGGCTTTGAAAAAAGAGAGAGCAAATGGTGAGTTGAAAGCCCAGTGAGTAACCAACAAACGTATCCAAAGGGATCAAGCAAGCATAACAAAATAAACTTTGAACAATTTATGGATGCACGATAAAGAATATTTATTTAACAAAAGTGGGATCTCCATAATCAAAATTGCACATATAATTCCAAGGTGCTGTATATATATTATTTCTGAATCAGGATTTTGCTTATGATTCCAAAGAGTACTATATAAGTCATCTACACAAATCAAAGTTTCATATGTCAATACTTTCAACATGCAATTTATGACCATTTTACCAAACTGTTTCTCAGCTCATCAATCCATAGGATGAGGGCACATTATCCCTGTGCATGATTGTCCAAAGAGTTCCAAATATTTGACATTTGTGCATGGTTTTCAAAGAAGCATTTCAAGCACTTCCAAAAATATAAGGTTCAAGGTTTCATGCAAAGGTTTCCAATAATACTAATAGTTCTACAAACATGACAATAGTCTATAACTGCAAATGCACATAAATTTTAAAGATATCCAAGAGTTTCCATATCATAGCATGATCTTGCTTGATCCAAATTACATTTATACAAGGAACATTTAACAAGAACAAAAGTTGAAATTCTACTTTTGGTGTTGTGCTAATGGCTAATAATTCCATGATGTGTTGTAACAAGCATGGCACCTGACAAGAGAGCACTGGCATGGATGTATGCTGGTGATTGTACACATCTCGTGGCAACCCATGCTTGTGTAGGCACTGCATTAGCTCGGCACAATCTGGACCGATACATTCTGAAACTCTAAGCATTTGATAGGGAAACATGTAATTTATTTCAAAGAAGTGTTTCACAATGCAGAATATACAGTTCACAATATATTTTGCGGCCATTAACATAAAAAAACATTTTAGAAATATGTAGCTAAAACATACTAGTTAGGCTGAGGTTACTTACCAAACATGCTAAGTTGAATGCAAGAACCCTTCTACTCAAAACATGATCCTTTAATAGGTAACAATTATAAACAATCTAGACATTAAAATGTAGCTTCTAGAGTCCTTTAACAGGCCCAAGTACCCCATCAAAACCACTTTATTTCTATAATCCAATTAACCTTCATAAGTCCATTCAAGACACAAATTTCACAATTAACAAAGTAAAACTCCAAAAGTTATGAAACCTAGTGGAAAACATTTTAAATAAATAGGAGAGCGGATTTACCTTTGGCCAAATCGAGCAGTCCTGATGGATCTGATTTTAGGCTCAGGCTTTCCCTGCAGGAAATTGTCCATAATTATAAAAAATTCTTTAGTAAAATTTATAATATTAGGATTCTTGCAATCCCTAGAGCATGAAGATTCCAAGACTATAGGCTGTCACTGGAAACTCACTAAAGACGATCGGGAATATAAATATGGAGGTGGCTTTTTCTAACCACAAATCTACAATATTTCATTAATTTAAATGTACTAGAGTCGGAGTCTACATCAATCAGGCCTATATCTAGAAGACGGGCTTCAAATCCAACTCTCTTGTCCAATGTGGTGGTCGTTTCTCCCTACACGCTAAAACCTATACTAGTGTTAGATTGAGGGGAATAAAAATGACAATAGAGAGGTGGACAGAGGAAAAGTATTTAACTTACCAGATTTAAGAATAGAAGGAATGGGAGATGAGGTGGAGAAAGAGGGTGGATCGGGGGAGATGGAGAGATGGGGTGGTTGTGGGTGGTGAGCAAGATAAAGGGGAAGAGTGAGCATGAGATAGAGAGATGAAGGAGCGGGGAGGAAGCTGGTGGGAAGGTTGTTGGGTGACAGCAACACCGGGAGGCAAAGGTGATGGTGAGGTGAGTGCATATGGGTGGAAGAGATGAAGAATGAAAGGGGGCAGCAGGTGGGGTGTGTGTGAGGTGAGGCGATAAGAGGGTTGCCCACGTGAGAGAAAGGGGAGATGGGGCTTGGGAGCAGATTGGTTGGGTTCTGGGCTCATCGGTTTTGGGCAGCCCAATTTAGGCCCAAGTCGTTACACCAGGAATCCCTATTTAGGGTCACTTATGATATTGTTTCAACTGAATGAGATGCTCTAATCTAGCATGTGAAGGCTCTTTTTGGATATTTGTTTACTTTTTAACCTAATAATACCTAGGTTGGTGAGAAGGGGAGAGGAGAGGTAGCATGGAGGGGGAAATAGTGTGGGATCAAGAGAAACTAGGGAAACTATGATCCCTGAATTTTCAGGCACTAGATTCCATTAGAAAGATGATTATCTTCTCCCTAAGTTACAGAGATTTCAAGTTCAAAAGCCTGTCTCCATCAGCCAGTTTTCTCTCTTTTCTTACATTCTCCCATCTTTTCACAAGGGCACCTACTATCACAGGATTATGGGTTTTGACATGAAATAGTGTTGAAATGTGTGGTTTGTCAATGGCTACCACATACTAGCTTGGCATGTTATACTGTACCATATAGCTGCTTGAAGGATATAAGACTCCAGAGGGAAGATAATATTTAATATAAGTTAGGATAACTTTCAAATAAAATAGCATGCAAGGAAAAAATATGAATTCTCAAGCAAAGTTACCTACAAGTGTTGGGAAATCTGATATATTTGTTCTATAGAAGATATTCTTCTCCTCTCTCTCCACCCCTATGACAGAGCCCTTTGGTTGGGATATCAAGTTTAGAGGCTCTAAACAATTAACTTTGTTTGTGAACAGGTAGGGAAATTTGCTGATCTTGTCATCTGGAAACCTTCATTCTTTGGTGCAAAACCAGAAATGGTGATCAAAGGTGGTGTGATTGCATGGGCTAATATGGGCGATCCAAATGCTAGCATTCCTACACCAGAGCCAGTAAATTTATTTTTCCCCCTTATTATAATATTTATGAAACAACAATCTCCTTTGCTGCTTAATTTGTATACCATGTGCTAATGCACACTCCAATTTTTCATATTATTGGAGCCAATACATGATAGGTGGCAAACTTTCTTTTCTTTTTGATGATG
Organism: Cocos nucifera; assembly: GCA_006176705.1. Taxonomy (NCBI): domain Eukaryota; kingdom Viridiplantae; phylum Streptophyta; class Magnoliopsida; order Arecales; family Arecaceae; genus Cocos; species Cocos nucifera. The sequence continues at coordinate 1,967,795 of QRFJ01000027.1, read as the reverse complement.
TGTAGCAGATGATTCTTTGCAGACTCACATCCACTTTGAGATGATATTGTTGCTGGGACTTCTGTTTCCATTTTCTCTAGTCTTTGTATCAAAAAATTGATGTGATTGTTAATACAGGTGATGATGAGGCCTATGTTTGGTGCATTTGGGAAAGCTGCCAGCTCCAACTCGATTGCTTTTGTGAGCAAGGCAAGTTATCTGATCTGCCCTTTTTCTTTAAGAAAAAAAAAAATCCTGTACAAGTTACATTTATCCCATAGACAAGCATACAAAATCGATTCCAACAAGGAAACCAATATTTGTGGCCTGTTCCGAGCTCCTTGACAATGGCATCAAGCGAGAAATCTAATGCCTTCCCATTTCTAAAGGTGTACTTCAACATTAAGTCATGGAAAACCTCTCTCTTTTACCTGATGAGTAAATTGTTTGAAGAGTTTTGTTGCCCAACAGGAGTTTTGTTTTTTTCTTCACACTGCCTTGACATATACCAATATTTGAATATTTTTATGCTACCATAACTTGCAGGAGAAGTCCTAGTAGGTTGACCAAGTAGGGCATCTGAAGTTGCTAGCATTGCCAAACTTGCACATGAAGGAGAGTGTCTTCATGCAAAGGAGAATGTCTTCAAACATACTTTGCTCAGTGTGTTTAAACCTGGCTCTTCTTTCCCACAGAGCAAACAACCATAAGCTAGGGAGAGTGTCTTCAAATTTACTCGCTCTAAACTAAAGATTTCACCTACACAAATAAACATTTGCACCCTAGGCAATAACACCTGGTTACTATGTCATTTTGGCCATTGCCTGTCTTAAGACCGTCCAGGAAAAAGGCTTCTCCTGTTTTCTCAATCAACTGAACTCCCAGTAATCTATGCATATGATATGACCGCGTCTGGATTTTGCTATTGATGCCAGGTTGCAAAAGATTTGGGCATTGCAAATGAGTATGGCCTCAAAAAAAGGGTAGAAGCTGTTGGTAATGTGCGTGGCTTGACAAAGCTAGACATGAAGCTCAATGATGCACTACCCAAGATTGACGTTGACCCTGAGGCATTCATGGTGACAGCCGATGGTAAAGCTCTCAAATGTAAACCGGCATCCTCTGTCCCCCTATCTCGAAATTACTTCCTCTTCTAGCTGCAGGTGGAGTTGGTGGTCCCAAACACCAGGAAACCATGATTAAACGAATACAATAGAATGCCTTTGTTGTATACTATAACTGGCACCTCTCTGTGCTGATAGGGTGAGCTCAGCTATTGCGATTGGTTTGGTTACTAATAATGGGGATAAAATATCTAGAATATTTATATTTCAGTACCAAAAATTTGAATAATGGTACATGAAGAGGATTATTATGTCACTAGGATAGACTGATCCTAATAAGTATAATTAGTTATTATGATAATGAATAAATGTTTAATTTTCTAACTATAACTCATTATATTCTTGGTTACCATTTTTTTTTTTTTAGAAAAAGATATCTCTATTTGATGAAAATTGAGGACTGAATCTTGAGTTTAGTAGAAAAAGCTTTTTATCGGATTTGAATTGATGACTTACATTTTGTCATGGTGTTACTCTGCCTGAGAGTTAAAAGGATCTATTTTATTCAGTCCATGAATTCTTTTTTTCATTATGAGTATAATGCATATGTATCTGCATATGCATATGTGTTTGCATATGCATATGTGTTTGCATATATATGTGTATATGCATGCATGTATATACATATATGTTCATACAAGAACCATCAAATAAAATAATTTAATGGAATCATAACATAAAAGTAGGGAAGATTTTTTATATCCAATCATAAAATAAAACTAGAATTTATCGACAATTCTAAAAAAAAAAGTGTTCATAGTATGATAATATTATGATGATGATGATGGATATGTCTCTACCATCTAGTGGATCGGGATATCTTTCTTTCAAGAAGGCAGTGGGTAATCGGCTTCCTCTTAGAATAGGAAGGAAGCTGGTTGTTGATTATCAATAAATAAAAAATTAATTTTTTTCTGGGTTGATGTCTAAGTGGTTGATAGGAATGGACTGTTAATTCATTGATGATATATCTATGCTGGTTTAAATCCAACTCAGGCTAGATAATTCATTGATCCATAAATATGAAATAATCAATTTGTTTTAAAAATAGAAATTTTGATTTATAACTCAGCATGCTAAAGTGGTCATGATGGTGGTAGAATTTTGATTACTTTCTGAAGAATGTGATGGCTCTGGATGACAACTGTCTCTTTTGATTGCCTTGGATGCTTGGGTTCCAAGCTGGTTCAACCACTTGTGTGTAGGTTGAACTGCATGCAGGTTAGGTAGTAATTCAATGTAACTGTTTGGCATGATTGATAATAGCTGCTAAATCCAATGATCTTGAAGTCTTTGACATGTATGTGGAATGATTTCCAAGAATTCTTATTGAATTTGAAAAGTTGTTACATGCTAAAGGAGTATAAAAATTGGGCAAGCCCAAGTTTATCCAATGGTTTTGTTAAAATTAATGTTTCTTAAGAAATTATTAAATCCAATATTTACTTAATTTTTGGAGCACAGGATCACTAGATCAAGCAATATTGGCATGGCTATTGGTGTTCAACCCAGATTTGGATTGTATCTTTCATACACATGAATGATTGATTTTCTTTCACGACACCAGCCGTTGAATTATATCTTGCACAACTCTTAAAGCCTAATGACATCTTCTCTCCCTCCAACTGTATAGATCTTGCGATTATTGTGCAATCCAACAGTTAACATCTTGAAAGAATGTGAATCATTCTCTTGTGTGAAAGTTTCAACCCAGACCCATCCTCCATATATTGCACCTAGACCCTTTTATGCATATATGACTACATATTGATGCCTTGGTTCAACTCAGGATGGTCTAACATCTTGAGTTGACAAAGGACGTGCCAGGATAGAGGATGCTCGGATAAGAGCCAAAAGCATCAATAGCTACAATTAGATGTCCAACATCCTCGTTTGATGGTGGTTAATGGTGCTCCAAGGCATGGAGATTGGGAGGAGAGGGATGAGAGATGGTGAGGAGAAAGGATAGGGAAAGCACCAGCATATCATTTTATCTTACTGGGTGTAAAATGATTATGGGGCAGAATAATTTTTTTTTCTCAATTTTGCGTTAGAGACCAATTATAGATTTTGAGCGAAATTGGTTTATACCATAGCGTTAGGGGATATATCCCCACCAAGGGATATGCCCATTCCTAGGCTGCCAAACCATGTTTGGTGCAATAAACGGGTGAATTAGGAGGGGTATGCACCATTTATTCTGCAACCAAATACAACCGTGGTTCAATTAAAGATAGTCTAAAATCGTAGTTTTTAATTAGTTGTCAAATTTTTTATTATAATATATATCTAAATTTCTATTTTTTTTAAAAATATAAATATATTTGATATAATTAGTTATTTTTTAAAAATATAAACAATAATGATAGCAATGATAATGTTTGTAGTGATAAAGAGAATGAAGGTATAAATGATGTCGATGGTGATGATATATCGCATTGACGATGATGACAACAATGGTATGACAATAATGATAATATAGTGAAGGCAACAATGATGATCGAAATTATGTGGTAAAGATAGTAATAATGGTAAGAGTGATGGCGGTAATGATAATAAGATGATGACTATGGTGGTAATAGAGAGATGATGATAATGGTGATGAAAATAATTTCGGTGACGTTAAGAAATATGATATTTTTATTGATGAAAATAATGAAAATAGAAATTACTTATTTTTATTTTATTTCTAGAAATAATGAATATAGTTTTAAAAAAAATAAAAAAAATATCAAACATGTTTTTTATCTCAATTTTGTGATCTTATTTTTAAAAATAAAAAATAAAAAAATAAAAGCAATGCCGGTGCTAAATTGTCCTATATTTATCATTCATTTTTTATTGATATGTTCAATATTTTCATTGTTGGTGTTTGGGTGTGGGAGTGTAAATTGTTACCTCGACCGTAAACTGCCTGGTTTCATTGACACCTTGGACCATTCAAATAGATAAATAAATAGATGAGCATGCACTCCCATCATTTCAAGTTCCTTTGATGTTGACCTCTCAGCCGCCCCCGGTCCAGAAAAAACCGAATCGGGCAACTCGAGCCTCACCAAGTCGGGCCTCTCACGGCCCACCCCCAGACGACCCTCCGACCGTTCTCCCGGTCGAGAGGAAAACAAAAAGAAACCCCGGTCCAATGCCTCGAATGTCAAGCGAAATTCCGTTCCTGAAGTTTTAATACACGACTCTGCTCGACCGGTCCGTTAACATCGTCCGTGTCGCCCCCTCGCCCCTTATCGAGGTATCGGAAGTTAAAGGAAATCCCCAATATTCCTTTCTCTCTCCTTCTCTCTCTCTCTCTCTCTCTCTCTCTGGGATTTCTATCGGGCTCTTTGATTTCAGGTAAGCACCGGAAATTACTGGATTCGATTGCTATTAATTTCCATACCTATTTCTATTTCTGAATTTTATCTTTTTGTGCATTCCATGGCATGTTTTTGGTATTTTGACGATGAAAACAATGATCGGATGCATATTTATCTGGTTTTTATGCGATAGAATCGATTCCTAGGATTCCATTTTATGGTAGATGGTTTTAGGACCAGAATGCATCGATTTATTGGTTAAATTTTACCGAACAATAAAAACGTGTTGGTCCTCAGAATAGTAAGTTCAGTTTCATGTTTACCCCCTCATCTGTGTTCTTGAATATGAACCTGTCCAGATTGATTTTCCTTTTGTTGTTTAAGTCCATTGAAATAAAATAATTATCTACCACCCTATGTTAAGGTGGCTTTCGACGAAATTAATGCATAACTTAGGGTTACGTTTCTTTTTAAGGCCATGGGCTTGATTCAAACTCATGGAGTGCATAGGGATTTGGTTTTTATTGGAGGATTTGGAGTCAAACGGTGGCTCATGTGGAGTTCATGGGAAAATTTCATTGAGTTCTTGATTTAGCAGATTATCGCCTGGTTGTTTGTTCTATTGCAGAACCAACTAAAAGCAAATAATTTCTGGTAAGTTAGGTAGAATTATAGCTCTGTATGGCATTTCTAGAGAACGTAGTGAGGTGTAATGTCGATTTAAAGACGTTTTTAATTTATAATCTGTTTTGCTGCAATATATGCACTGATTTTTATACAAGAGATTCAAGATTTGTGCCTCATGTGGCATGGTGTACTTATATTTTTCTTTTTTTTATAAAAATCTTATAGTTGTTCTGGATGCACTAATTTATCATACTATTCATTTTCTTTAAACTATTTCTCCTTACCGTCTTTCTTGGTTGTGATACCAAATGTTTTACTTGACTTTCTAGGAAAAAATTCCATGATTGTTTTCTAATGGACCTATTTTAAGTTGTTCATCATCTCAAAAACAACCTACTGCTGCACAAGTTGACTATTTGATAACCTGTTACTTTTCACTAATCTGGAAGCCAGAAAAGCTTTACTCCTTTCATATGAAATAAAAGGTTTATATGAATTATGATGCATTGTGTGTTACCAATCTATCATGAATTGAAGCAAGAAGTACATGCCAGCATGACATTTTATGAGGAGTTTCCACGAAGCTTGCAGGGCATGAAATGCTAAACCACTCTTCTCAAAGTTGTTGCTAATTCCACACAATTTCGAAGATGAAGAAAAGCTGTCCAATACAATTTTAAGTTGCAAATTTGGAACTGTATTTTGTAATGGCTTTTGGTTACTTGATTTTGTATTTCTTTTAGTAAAGCATAGTTTGGTTGTAGACTAGGATTTAGAAATCATCAAGGTACAGAACTGTACCAGTCCCTAGCCTGTATGTTATGTGCCTCAGGTTAGGTTCAGTATGCCTGAGTAGCAATGAAAAAAAAATTAAAAAGAAAGTTATCAAGACTTATTGGATTTGTATCTTGGTCTGGTGCAATATGAGGCTGCTCAGCCTGGTTAACCAAAAATGTGTTGTAACAAACCACAGTCTACTGGTTCTTGACCAGTAGGGCTGTCATGCATATGTTCTCAATCCTTGGTTTTAAGTGATAGGCTTACCAGTACAAGTCTAGTTGCATTAAATTTTTAGCCCATATGTAAATTATCCTTAATCTCCATTTTTTCAATTGAATATTGACTCCTAGAAGATTTGATGGTCAAGTACAAACCTGTTATGATTGCTTTCAATTATTTCTTGAAATCATGCCTTAAGTTTTTTTTTCTTCTCGATATTTTGGTTCAAAGAGCCTCATAAAAAAAATCATCTTGTGCAATTTTTTTGTCTGATTAGATGCAAAAAAAATCAAGAAAACTTTTAATCTTCTTGTTTTTACTGTAGATTTCATACAAAAAATTAGACCCTTAACCAAGGGTTTCGTACTGACAACTAGTTTTTATTTGATCGAAAGTTTTACTTTGCACTAATTGTCTGAAGTGTAGATGGAAATTATATTGTTTTCAATCAAAGATGTTTGCCTTTCCTTCAAATTTTGGTGTAGGTTAAGTTGAATTTTTGAAATTAAGTTTTGATCATAGTTACCTTGGAGAGAATTTTTTATGAACCAAAGATAACTTATAAACAATGGATGTAGATGATGATGGAATTGCAAAGAACAACAAAGGACATTGACATTGAACAGTCTTGGTGGCACATTTGTGCTTGGGGGAAGTAACGGCGAGGTAGCTGAAGTATAAGCCACAAAAGTGGGTACACTTCCACCAGCTTAACTTGCCACTTGACTGACAAATATGCATATTCCATTTTGTGCTTAGGAAGAGTTTGTGACTATGGATCTAGTGGAGTAAATATAATCAAATCTTAAGCTATGTTAATCAAAGGATATTCTGTTCACCAAACATATGAGTAATAGAGTAATTTTTGGTCTGGGTTTGATTTGTCCATTATTCTGTGTCCATATGTCTCCTTGTAGCTAGCGTATTGAGCATGATGATAGTGGGTTATTATAGTTTTAAGGTGGCTGGGGACCTGAGGTCATATATTCCTTTTAATAACATTTAAAAACTATGTTTGTGAAATTCCTTGACAATGCAGATGAGTTACAAAGACTATTCAATACAAAAATAAAATTTTTGGAGTACAAGCAAAATTAGAAGAGAGTGTAATATTTTGCTGAAAATGCACTAAAATGGAAATGAGATATAACAATCAGCCCAAAGTACACAACTAGATTTAATATATCACAACTAGATTTAATGAGGGTGTTCTAAACTTGAGCAGGTCCTGGCCTAATTCAGGAAAAAGAAAAACCTACCTCTTAATATATAATAAAATAAAGGCTGCTGCTCTCTTTTTTTCCTGTAGTTCAGGATTCCCTCTCTATGCTCATATCTATTTAGTCAAAATGCTAGTTCAATTGCTCTGAGGAAGAATTACTATAACTTGAATCAGTATCTCAAATAGGGCGATATCAGGCCTTCTGTGTAAAATCGATCTTCTGTTTTATGATAAGCATTTATAGACAAAAAACTGCACAAAAATGGGAATCAGCTCCTTTAATCCCACAAAACCAGAACAGATACTAGTGGGTCTATCTGAAATTTAGTAGTCCCTATTGAAAGGTTTAAGATATGAAAGACCCAAAACTATTAGAATTGGTTCTGGAAATTGAAACTGAGCTCAAGTTGATCTAGGTTGGCAGATGGAAGATTCAAGAAGAGTTTTAGATGGGCTAGCGACTGCTTAGAAGATTGATATAGGATGGCTAGGAATTAAAGGCAAACCCCGGAATTGTTGTTGAAGGATGAGAGTGTTATTACTGGTTAGAGATGAAAATATAATTAGTTTCACCATTTCCAATCACCATCTGCTGGTTGAACATGCGTAAAATAAAAGATGAATAGAACAATTTTTGGTGATCAAACTTCATGACCAAGTGTACCTTGAATCAATAAGCTAAAGTTTTACGTTTTTCCAATTATGGTGACAAAGTTATTGCATTTATTAAAATTCATTCTTTGTTAGATAAGCTTTCTGATGTAAAAAGGATTAATATCTTTGTGCACATTAAAAGGTATAATATGGAATTTTATTGAGTGATTTGTGTGAAGTTCAGACCTATATTGGCAAATATTCTAGAAAAAAGATGGAGACATCTATTCCACTACTAAAAGCTAACTCCTGAGCGGTGTGTGAGGCTATGCTCTAGGGTTATCCATTCCCACACCACGTGCCACACATATGGCATATTCTAGTATATATAGATATCAAGCTTCTGCCAAGTTTGTAGGACTCATACAAAAGTTTTATATGTACTAAGTCATGTAGTTTAGAACTATTTTTTAGGATTCTATAGAAATTAAGAACTTGATATTCTATCTTTTACTATGTATCACAACATAGTGGCTTCATCATATGTTTAGTTTTTTTACTATATATTAGATTGACTAATATAAATAAAGACAAACACCCATCAACATTAATTTGGTTTCTCTTGCCAAATTACCTTGAGAGGTTCCTCAAGTACATTAATTCTTTTCCTCTTCTACTAGCCTTCTTTGTTGTTTATGTAAATTATTTATATTTTTCATAATTAAATATGTTTATCTTATGCAGCGGTATAGACCTCCATTCATCTTTTCATTATGCAATTTCATTATTTGATATTTTATGGTTCAAGACAGATGTAATTCTTGAGTGATAAAAGTAATTGCCCATATCATTGCATCAAGAGGCAAAACCTTTAAACTAACAAAAGATTTTGCACATGTAGGTTGATTTCACTTTGACTGTGGGAGTTCTGGTTGGTTAGGGAGATCCAGAATTCCAAAAAAAATGAGGTTAGTATATATTTGCTTCTTAAAAGGCTTAGTTGCAACATCTATGGTTGTTCTCTTGTATTTTGCCAATACTGGTTGTCATCTAACCAAAGTTATTAATTGTTATATACTAATGCATAGGTTGCATTTTGTGTTATATACTAATTGGTAAGGTCAGCAATCTCGATACTAGGTACTATGTTGATATGTTATTGATTTGATATGGTACGGATCGGTATGGTATAGTATGCATCTTGTACCAAGACAACTCTCGAGTCCTTTTTCTCACTTTTTATCATGGTATCGCTTGAAATTGGATGTATGGATTGACATGGGTTAGTATGGTACGATACACGCTCTGATTTTGCACGGTACCAATTGATATGGCTCAGTATAAGTCGGTACAAGGCCTGTACTGATCCAAATAGTGTTTTCGTGCCGGTTCCAACCCAGTGTGGTATGGTATGCTACGTACTAAGGGTTCAGGGTGGTATGGCAAATAGTGGTTGTTTGCGCGAAATTTGGCCGTCGTCGAAGTCGAAGCTAGATTTGGAGAGGACGAGGTTGCCGCCGGGACCTGCAAAACTAGTCTCGTCCGGAGTTTGGGGTAGTGGCTCCGGTAAGACCCTCTGACGATCAAGTCAGCTCTTTCGGCCAACAGAAATGGAAGACGTAGAGAGATTCTAGCAGAGTTTTGAGGAAGAGAAGGAGAGCTTTTTTTTTCGAAAGCGTATCTGGAGGGTCCGTTATATGGACGGAGCCTGTAACAAACTGATAGTGACAGTTGTAACCGTCTGGTAGTGGGCCATTCAGGATCACGTGGAGTTTGTTACGGAGGATAGTGTCTGTTGTCGCGATGTGCGAGCCCATTGGGGTCCAACGGCCAAAGCTCGGATGAGAGAGATTGACAGTTCTTTTGGCTATATCAAGGACGAGTGTCGAGTGCCGAGGTCCTCTGGGGCTGTTGGATGGAGTTTAGCTGTTTGGAGGAGTCCGTCTGAAGAAGAAATCCGGGAGGAGTTCGACTGAAGGGGAAGTCTGGTTGAAGGAGAAGTCTGGTAGGAGTTCGACTGTTGGTGGAGTCCGGTTGGGGGAGAAGTCTGGCTGAAGGAAAAGTTCGGGAGGGGTTCAACTACTGGAGGAGTCCAACTGAAGGAGAAGTCTAGAAAAAGTTCGATCATTGGAGGAGTTCGGCTGAAGGAGAAGCCTGGCTGAAGGAGAAGTTCGGGAGAAGTCTGACTGTTGGAGGAGTCTGGCTGAAGGAGAAGTTCGGGGAGGAGTTCAACTATTGGAGGAGTTCGGTTGGGGGAGGAGTTTGGTTGAAGGAGAAGCCTGGCTGAAGGAGAAGTTCGAAAGGAGTTCAACTGCTGGAGGAGGCCCGAGGTTTAACTATGCAGGCTGCTGCCGGGCGGGATCCTTCCGAGATCAAGCATCTAGCCGAACTTCGGCAGGAGCGGGTTCATTCCCAACAGTGGTATATGAAATTACCTTGATGAGACCATGCTAGAGTGACTTTGTAACTTGTGTATTATGTTTGTGATGTTCATATTGACTATATTTGTTTTGAAATTATCTAGGACTACATATTGAGACTTGATAGTGCAGAAATCATGTGTTCTCTTGCTCTCCAAAAATTAATAACTAACATTCTAATGCAAGCATTGATTACTAGGTCTTGATGTATTATTGCTTATATATGCATATTGTTTGGCAATGATTGAATTGGTAATCAGAGTTATTGGATTTGGGGTTTAGGGTTTAAATCCCAGATTCTAGCCCTTGTGGATATAGGGCTGAGTTGAGATTAAACTAGGGCACTCCTATCATGACACTTGGTATAGGTCAGTGTCCAAGTGATTAATTGGTACATCCTTTTTAAAAAAAAGAAGTTAAGATTTTTCTAGAAGTTGCATGTCAAGGTAGGTTTTTTGAGCCGATGGTTGGATTTTGGCATGAGCTCTAGTGGATTAAGAAAAGTTGAAAAATAATAATATTTAATGAAACACCACCTATCAATTATGTCAGGAACAAAAAAGGTGATGAATTTAAACGACATAACAAGAAACTATAAACAAATGTTAGAAACAAGTAAAAGAGAAAAGTTAAAATCGTGTCCTAATGAATTACTAGGATGCCAAACCATCCCAAATACCGAGGTGCATCGGTCCCTAACTGCCTTGGCCAGGATAGACTGAGTCAAATTGGGCTTAAACCCCTGATTTAGCATGGATTTTAAGAACTTCTAACCCAATAATTTGCTAGATCTCCTGAGGTAGTTTTCTAGAGTCACAAGTTGTCTTAGGCTGATAGTTTAGTACTTTTTATTGCATGGTAATGCAAAATCTTATCAAGTCATGAAACTGATATCCAAAGTTACATAATTTTAACAATGGACTAACATTTATATCCATATTCATAAATCCATCAAAGATTAATGGAATACAAAAATGGATAGACCACTATTGGATTCATATCCAAATCCTCGGTAGCGTTAATGAATTCTAACAGAAAATGAGTAACTATTTTAATATGTTTTAAACTTTATTTATCTTCAACAATGATGTCTTTTATTTGGTGTTTCATAAAGTTTGACTACTTGGTTTACATCTGCTTTTATCCACCCTTATCAGTATTTGATTTGTATTTGTATTGATTTAAAACAAATGTGGATATGAATTTTAGCATCCTATTGATATCCATATCCATGTTTGTGTTCAACAAGTAAACATGGACATAAATATGGATATACTTATATCCAATCCTTTTTTAGCACCAGATGTTGGATGGCTAACCAGTGGGTGGACTTTTTTAATTCCATGTAACCATCCCTTAACCACTTATCTGTGGATTTGTACTATCCCTTATTTGTTTGAAGTTTGAGGGTTAGCAGTATAAGTTGTAGGGAAAAGTGGAAAAGAGGGAGAAGAGAGAGTTCAGTAGTTAGGTTAAACTTATTTCAAAGAATGGGTGCAATAAGTTTGCCCTACTTAAGGACTTTTTGCTGTGTTGATCATGCGAACTTTTTGCCCCATTTTTGGATGATGTTTGGCTGGTTAAGTGGACAACCATCCACTAACTTCCATTTGACCGGCAACAGAGCATATGAATATATAGCCTATAGACACTTAAGGGCATTGTCATAGATTATATTATTCACTCATCTTTTGTTAATCCATGTGAGACCTCTAGGGGACTTCTTATTACAAATTAGGCAGCCTATGGCGGTATGGCCTATTGCATTAAAACTCCTAGGTTGACTTCCTAGGTGACTGCTCATGATAACACTTGCAAACATCTGACACCCTCAACTTTCCTTTTGACATACTTAAAACACAAAATTAATGTAGTTATGAGCCATAGAATGCCTTGGCTTAGGGGACATGTGGATCTATTGTTTTCATGGATCGCTTGTCTCTATGAGGTACATTTTTTACTTATGGATCAACTATGTCATATTTTACACTAGTCCATCACAACATTTCATAATTTTACATTATCTTTTTGTTGAATTCTACTATGATAAATTGTCAAGAAATATAACTGCGTGTGTTTTAATAACTATTCCTAAAAATGTGAATACATCTACATATACCTATTCCTAATGTGTGATATCTGGTATTAGTATCTAAGCAGAATTGGACTCATACCAAGACAACTGATCGATGAACAGCATACTACATTGTTGTGTGATAATATGATAGGTCTCAAGGAGAAAGGATGTGCATTAGCAAAACACTGGAATAATTGAAGACATGAATTTCTATTTTAGAATGTTTGTTACGTTGATTGATCTTTTGCAGTTTGTATGCTCTCTCTCTCTCTCTCTATATATATATATATATATTTTTTTTTTGTAATGCAGTACAACATATACTACTTTGATTTAGGCTAGAAAAATGAAAAAATATATGATGAAGCAAGGTCCGCGGAGCCGGAACTGAGACCTATGCCGGCTAGTTGGCGGTCCGAGTCGGTATAAATCAGTACTGGACCGGATTGGTGCGAACCGACACAAACAAGAAGGAAACTGGGGAGGAGGAAAACGGAGAAAGAGGGGAGGGGGAGGGAGAAGGGGGGAGAGAGGGAGAGGATGGTCGGAGAAGATGCCGGTGGTGGCCACAGGTAAGGCCGGAAATGGTTTGGGCCGGGCCACACCCTTACCTGAGCCTAGCCCGAACTATTTTTTCGGGCTTTGGGTCGGGCTTTAGGCTCAAAAATATTTTAAAACTTAAGGTCCGAGTCCGGTCCAAGCCCAAGCTCGAGCCTGGCCTGAACCTACTCGGGCTAGCCCGAGTTCGAGCCCAAGATTTGGCCCAAACATCCTCCCTCTCCCTCTATTTCTCTCTCCTTCCTCTCTCTCTCTCTCTCTCAACTTCCATATGACTTAACCGCCTTCCATCTCATGTAGTACTCCTCCCCATTCGCCGGCCTTCTCCCCTCCTTTGTGTCCTCCACCATGGCGCGGCTATGTAGATTGGGACTGCTGTCGGAGCAGAGAGAAGGACGGCTACAAAGACCTAGGACATGGTAGCACCATGGTCGTTGGTGAGGTCGTAGGTGAGGAGGCCTTGGATTATTCCATCCCCGATGGTGGACTTGGACACCACCGAAGCACCGTTGGAGCCAATCGAGGAACTTGACGGCAGCTGTGGCATGACGAGGAAGGAGCGGCTGAAGGCAATCTGGGAGTGCGAGGAGGAGGCTGAGATCGCGGAGAGGGAGAGGAAGGCGTTTGAGGAGAGGAGAGCCTCTGGTTGGAGGCCGCCGCCACGTGGAATGCCGTGGAGGAGAAGGCTCGGAGGGAGAAGCTTCTTGAAGACGATGAATGGTCGTGAGAAAAGGGATCGAGCTTTAGTCTGGATAGGGCAAATCATGAAGCATATGCATGGTGGATAGCGTGCAATGAAAAATTGGTGAAATACAAGGGGTAACGTGGCATGTTATTCACCGTGGGATTGGTGCGATCTAATTGCATCTCATGCATGCAATAGTTAAATGAACTTTGGGCTTCTAATCGGGCTGAAATTCAAGCTCGAGTTTGGGTTGAGCTTGGGCCGGGCCAAAGGTAAAATTGAGCCTAAGCTTAAAGATAAACGGGCTCTATATTTAGGCCCAAGCCTGGCCTGAATTATTTCGGGCCGAGCCCGAGCCCAAAGTCCGACCTAAAGTCGGCCTAGCCTAAATCCGGTCTAGCCCTAGACACAGGGGGTTGCAAGCATGCTCGGAGGGCCGCCAAGGCCTCCGCCACATCTCTCTCTCTCTCTCTCTCTCTCTCTCTCTTGATCGAGAGAGAGATGGAGAAAGGGGGAGGGAAATAAAAGGAGGGAAGCCGGTGGAGAGGTTGTTGAAGGGCCTCCGACTGGCTGCCGTGGCCACCGGATAGCAATTGCGGCTTGCGGTGCCACGGACGTGAAACAAGGGCAATTGTCTTTGTTTCACGAATATTTTTAAAAATCTGACCATAATGAAACCGGCAATAGATTTGCCAGCTTCACTTAAGTGAAGTCAGCACACCTATTGCCGGCTTCACTGTTTCTTTATTTTTTTTAAAAAAATCTAAAATAGTGAAGCCAGCAAACCTAAAATAGTGAAGCTAGCAATTGGTTTGCCGGCTTCACTATTTATCGTTGTTTAAAAAAAAAAAATGCGATGAAGAATAGGGATGGTCGCGCATGTTCCACGGTCACGGCTCTGCCTACGCATTTTCCGCCATTTGGTGGCCACTTGGCACCTTCTAGCGGTCTCTTCGCCAGCTGTGCCTCCCTCTTGTACCATCGCTCCTTCTCTGTCTCTATCTCTCTCGACTAAATGCCTTATCGGGCGATATCGAGCCGAAGAGGCCTCTACGGCCTTGGCGGGCCACCACTGGCCTCCGACGGCATCGTCCCTTCTTTTCCTCCCCTCTTTTCTCTTTCTCTCTCTCTTTCTCTCTCTCTTCCTCTCTTTCTCTTTACCTCTATCTTGTTCGGTGTTCTGATTTGCTTGGCCGAACAATTTCGATTTGCTGTCGGTATGGCTTGGAACTCTCTGAACTATCTAGTTCAGGACGGTTCGATGAACGCTGTGATGAAGGATGACATAAGTAGACTTGTTGGAATTTCTTTTTTCCCCCCTTTACTATCATACTTGAAATCAATATTTGCCATTTTTCTATTGTAACATCAACATTTGCTATTTCTTCATCATTGGCGGATGCTTATAGTTGACTGGAACCATAAGATTGCAATTTGCATTATTTTGCTATCGTTAGATATATTTCAGAGCTTTTCACTATGATCTATAATGTTATATTAATTTTGCAAAGTAACCAGTTTATTCTGTTCATGCTTTTTCTTTAATAGGGGGCGTGTGAGTTGGAATGAGGCAAACTTGGATGAGATTGAATCAAATAAACCAGTAAGGCAGAAAATCACTGAGCCTAAGACACCATATCACCCTATGATTGTTGATGATGATGGTTTGTCTGTGCAACTTCCATTCCATCTGCCCTAACTACTTTAACCTATGTTATCATGACACAATTTTTTAAGTAGCAACTATAATGAGATTCTTGATTTTGTAGGTTCTTTGTCACCACAGCGTGCTTTTGATGAATGCTTGGATGAATCTGCTCATGCGGAAGCAATTCTTACTGCCTTGAATGATGTAGCTTCTTCAAGCAGAAGGCATGGGGGATGGACATCTTCTGAAGATGAAGCAGATGCCATGGAACAAGATGAAGGTTGTTACCTGCTTCTTATGGCTTTCTAATCCTGCTTCTTATCTGTTGGTGTGTCTTTGTCTTGGCATTGCTATCTTCTTGCTGTTATTAGTTTATGTTACTGAATATCTAAATGTACCTTTTGTATGTTGGATACTTAGGATGACCTTGTTTTGGTTTACATGCTGCTTTTGTTGTTTTAACATGAAACATGGACCGTTCAAGTGAAATCATTGTGAGAAGCAAAAATGACATCCTGATAAACCCGTTATTGTTTACGTTTTGCCTACAAGCTTGATGATGCTGGTACAAATAAATTGTTGGTAATATAGAGGCTCTTGTCATAAATGCACAAGATAGAAAGATCAGCAGTGTGAGTTTCTACAATGATTGCCTAGTGGGGCTTTGCCTTTGAAGAAGCTGTTTTCTTTCGCTAATGCATTGCCTGTCAACAGGGAAGCTAAAGTTTGCAGTTACCTCATTCTAGTTTGGCCTTTTCACCTGGCTATGTAGGCTCAAAAGTTATACTGAAAAGGAGGTAATGGGAGAAATTTTAGTGCTTTTTGGCTAGGTCTTTGGAACAGAAGCTAGTTGTGAAAAGGTTGATGAAAGACTGGAACTGGGACTGATTTTGGTTACCTGGAGTTAGGCATGGATTTTGTCACCCAACCTCCAGCCAGGTGTTTTTCTTTCCACTCAGTTGCCTAAAAGATTAATTGAAGAAATCTTAGCTATTTTGTTTATTCATTTGGAGCAGAAGTGTAATCCTGAAGTCTTGAAGGATGACTGGAATTATGGCCACCATCATTACCTGTGATTCTTAGCTGATGCATGGTCAAATAACCCACATACATGACCTTACAAGTTTTTTATGGCTGGCATCTTCAAAAATCTATTGAGATGATTTCGTGAGGTTTTAGACTGGAGATCTAAAAGGCAACAGCATCTTGCTAAGATGCGGAAATTCATGAAGATGGTTGTTCAAATATGGCAATGCAGAAACTACCTTGAATATCTTGGAGATCTCTTCAGGGAATTTTGAAAGGTTCTAAGAATGCAGGGTATTGTTAGTAGTCTAAAAGACATCATGAGTGAAAAGTCAAGACTTGAGAACTTTCAACAGGATATGGAGGCCATGAACAGTTTGGTTAAAGACTAGGATGAGATTAAAGTTTAGGGTTGTTTGCTGCTCGTTTTGAGGCCTTTTTGTTTGGCTCGGTTCTTCTTGTTTTGGGTGTTTTCTTTATTTTGATTATTTTATTTATTGGTTAACCTGGAGGTGGAAACCCATCTGAACCTGCAACCTACAGAGACAGTCATTACAAAAGGAACTAGCTAAGTTGGAAGACAGTGTTCTCTTAGTTTTTTCGATATGGTATTTTTGATGGCAATTGCGTTAATTCTGTTACTACAACTCTTAAATCTTGAAGTTTAATGGTCTTCAGTATGATGACTGGGTTCTTTTTGTTTGGAGTTGGAAGGATTTGACATCTTGCACATAGGACATTTGATCAGGTCCCTAAGGCTCCCACAAGAGGTAGCCATTTGCAACCTTGATCTCCAGAACCCTTGATTTATTCAAGCCATTGAGATTGACAGTTACGGAGAATGGAGAAAAGGATCAAATGAATAAAAGAATAATGAATAAAGAACAAAGGAAGATCAAAGGTAAGTAGAGAAATGGAGTGAGAAAAAAAAAGCTAAACAAACTGGAAAGAACTGCATGGCATAAATGTTCAAGCCATGTGCCTTGTACTAATTTAATTGGCTAGAATGTTAAGCTGGGCTAAGATTCCAGATCAACCCTCGTAAATGGCTGATCACCTATGGGTGCACATTTGTTTAATTCTTAAATGCTGAAACTAGTAAAAAGTAGTAAATTTTTGCTGAAACTTAAAGTCTTGGTATATTTAAAATAATATTTGGATCTTACTTTGCAACTTTCGAATTTAGATGTCTGCCTGCCTAACTTTAAGCTAGTCTAACTAAATAAATACTCCATTTAATAATCTGTTCAAATGCATTCCCTGAGATAAATTTTAAATATTTGAACACATTCGACGTTCTGCTTGTTCAAGATCTTACTTACAGCATGATATACTTTGATACACTGTATAATTTTGCAATTCAGTTGTAGAGCCAAAAAATAAAAAATCTTTCATCAACAAATATCTCTAATCTAAAAAAAGGTTCTGAAATAATCATGAAAATGACATTGGACTTTCGAAATCACCTTTCTCAAAATGATAATAGATATATGGGAGTCCTTGCTAGCTCTAGAGTTTTGATGGACAACTTGACACAAAGCCTCTCTAGCAAGGTTCACCATCTTGATACCGGATCCCGTATTGGTACCATTCTATTATAGTATTAGTATGTGGTAGGGTAGGAGGTGGCGAGGCGTACCTTGTGTCGGTATGATATAAGATTGTATACCAGTTTGGTATTAGAATGGTACGGTACCAATCACCTTTCTCAAAATGATAATAGATATATGGGAGTCCTTGCTAGCTCTAGAGTTTTGATGGACAACTTGACACAACCTCTCTAGCAAGGTTCACCATCTTGGTATTGGGTCCTGTATTGGTACCATCCTATTATAGTATTAGTATGTGGTAGGGTTAGAGGTGGCGAGGCGTACCTTGTGTCGGTATGATATAAGACTGCATGCCAGTTTGGTATTGGTATGGTACAGTATTGATCGGTATGACAAACTTGCTTTCTAGCATGACTATTATATAGTAGAATAGGATATTGGTGGAAAGGCAAATTGGGCATCTAATGTTTGAGGGTTTTTTTTTTTTTTTTTTATACTTTAAATTAAATATTTTTACTTAATATTGTTTTACCTAGTGAGCCACAAGGCATATAATCTTGCATTTAAAATAAACTCATTCAACTGAACTTCATATTTATCTCTGATTAGTGTTTGAGAACCTAGTTAGTATTGGTCCATTCTAGGCATTCTAGATTGGACCTATGACATATTGCGTGACTCACACAAGACCTTGGGTCCTTGCAAATGGGTGGATGGAACATAGCTGTGGCGTGTGAATTTATGATGCTTTCCCCCTCTTATTCTTCCTAATTTGGTTGAATAAGGAAATTCTTGGCCAATCTAGGGCATTAGTGAGGCATTCATTCAATGAATAGTGGCCACTAATGGATGGCGATGGACGGTAGATGATGGTGTTCATCTTGTTTTTCCCTTTCTTTTCTCCTCTAAATTCTTCTCCCTTCCTCTCCTCCGATGTTCCCTGTCCTATCCAACTCTCCCTTGTCTGCTTGTCCCCTCGGTCTAGTCCTCTTCCACTTGTGCCTATTCGCCCTCCCTATCTCCCCGCTCGTCTCATAGAAAGTTTCGGGATGCCAACATGTCCAATGTGTTAGTATGGTAATGCCCCGATATCACACTAACCTAATCTCCAACCAATACCACCATTGGCATCAGGGGATCGGTTGGGTGAATGGGTGAATGGATACGTCGAAGATCTTAATTTTGTTGCTCTAGTCAATGGGGTCCCAATGTTTCTTTCCACTCTTGGGTTGCATTATAACAGGGATGCCTATTGTCCCCTTATTCATCCTTGGCGATGAAATGCTAAGCATTTAATAGCGAGATGGGTAATGGTGATATATATGGCTTCTGTCCATGAAGAAATGGGCCAGCAATAAATCACTTATTAATCGCAGATTATTGCCTCCTGGTCTCTAGGGTTTGGCAGCGAGATTGTGATTCTTTCACAGAGGTTATTCAATCTAATGCAGTCAATCCGTATAAAAGGCAACCTATCAAAGTCAATGGTAGTTTATTGTCCCAATATTGCCCACTCTGTGTTGAGTAATGGGACTCTTGCATGGCGATCAGGAGGCAGAGGACATGGGAGGGTACCTAGCTGTTCCCTCGTGTGATGTTTGATTGACAAGAAGTGACACATGGTTCATAAAGGACCATATCTTATGGCACCTCAAACTGGGAAATGGCAGTCCCTATCATTTGTTGCGCATCTGACTCTACTCCAATCTATCGTGTGTTTTGCCCCTTCACTTCCTATGGAATGTAACTATTCTGCAACATTCTTGGATTGGCTCAACCAAACTATGAGAAGCTTTCTGTGGGTACATGATTCCACTGCGAGGAAGCTTCCCACCGTGTCTTAAGAATTTATATGCCAACCCTAAGAACTGCAGTGGGCTAGGGAAGGATCCCAAATTTCAAGAAATGGTGGCAAGCTTTACTTACCTAAGTAGCAGGCATGGTGGTAATCTACTAACGTCATGATTTCAAGGTTGTTAAGGTCTAGGTATGGCTTCGGGGTTTCTTAGCACAACTGTTCTACCCCATGGCTGAGCTCTCCAAACTAGAAGGTCAAAACCAAAGCCACATTCCTAATTGCTGATAAATTTATTGGGTCTATTAGTGATGGCTATGGCATTGATGTCCTCACTCAATCCTAGTTTGGGTATACTCCATTATCCAAGATGGCAAAATCAGTGGATATGAGCCTTCTCACTTGGTTCTTTACTGTCAACAACTTAATTTCTGAGGAAGGTACATGGTACAAGATTCTACTGGTTCATGCTTTCTGCCTAGGGTGGTAACTGAAGTCCTTGCTATACACCATGCTGAAGGAAGGGTTGAGAATGTGTTTTATTGGGAGGATAATTATAGTACTTGAATTTCTATTCAACAGGTTTACAAGAAGATGCTATTTACTAGTGATAATCATAATAACTATGGGTGGAAATGGAAGCTTCCAGCCCATAAGAGGGTGTTATGTGTCTTTTGGAAATTTGTCATTGGGAGTTTGCTAGTGGTTGTTCTAGGACCTGGGTTTGCACGTGGATGATGAAGACATGGATCATTTATTCTCTGTGTAGGCAATCTGTAGTGTTGTGGGCTGCGGCAAATGGTATCCTCCTTCCTCCAATGCCTGAATGCCAAGCAGTCATTGACTTCCTTCAGAGGCCACCAGGTATCAAGAGTATGAGGCGGGCACAGTGTAGCCTTCTCTATATTCAATGGTCAATATGGAAGGCACAGAATAGTGAAATTTTCGAAGGTGAAGCCAAGATTTCAGCCTCAATAGCTGGATAAGGAGTCTATGTTTCTCCATCCCATTTTGAGGGCAATTCAGCATGGCCAGTTGGCTGTCCATGCTTTTAAATTTTTCTTATCACGCAGAAAGGGAACAGACCCGGCAATCTCCTTGCTGGATATGCATCCACTGCCTCCTCCCCTTTTCTTTGTGATGCATCCTATCTTTGAACTTGTGCTTCTTGCAAATGCTGATGTGGCTTCTTATGGTTTTCCTCCAATGTAGCTCTTCCTAGTGTTCTATTCAAGGTCTCCCTGCATGTATCAAAAAGGAAGGAAAAACTTATATTTGACATTGTAAATCTAAAATTAATTTGTGATTAGGTACATTTAATAACATCAATCCTTTAAAGAAGGCGTGAATTAGCTAAAATCATTTTGGTATTTGCCCCATCCAATGCAACCAACAAAATAAGACCAAACCTTGTTCTTGTTCCCAATAACTAATCCAATCCAGCCTTTTGCAGATGTGACTTCAATAGTTTATCCAGCTTAACATCACTACTTTTTTAACACCCTAGTAGACTGACTTGATCTGGATTTGTTTCAGTTGGTGTTCTTGTATCTGCAAGCCGAAACCCATTGATTTTAGCCCATGCTTGAGGACTAATTGAATCTCTGACATTCAGTTCAGCTTATACACTGATCCAATTTATTTTCATTGTACCTAGTGTAACAAGACTTGTCAGGCTAGACCTTAAGGTTGATTTTTAGAGTTCCTGCATGTGACTACAATTATGGACATTCTAGGTCACACATGAATGGAAGCATCCCCATAGACATGCAAGCCTATGCACATGATGATTTCTTTATCTAAACTCTTTCCATTTTTTATTTTTTTTTTTTCAAAAGTTTAGAAGGGGGCCAAGATAGAGATCCATTAATTTTTACTAGGCTGAAGGCAGGACCTGAACTCAGGCCCGTAGTACCCAGCTCCTAGTGACTTTAAACCCCTTCATTGGAACCTACAATTAGTTATTGTAGTTTCCCAATTAGTTATTGTGGTTTCCTTATATCAGATCAAACCTCCAATTGTAAACTAGATTATATGAACCTAACACTGGACCATAAATGTATTTTATGCAAAATAGATGCTTATTCTGTGTGATTTCTAGAAGTAAGCTTAGATGCTTCTTCATTAGCATAAGCTTTGGAATTCCATATGCATTACATGGGCAAGTTTCATTGTGGAGCTCAAAATAGGGTACCACACGAAAAGCATAGTTGCTACGAAACACATTCTGTAAATAACAAAGGGCTTCCCACTTGATGTGTTTGGGAAGCTAATTCGATTCAATTTTCTTGTATTTGGAGAACATGCCATGGAGGGTTGGTGGGAACAAATATGATGCTGTCTGTGTGAAGCCAAACTCAAACGTTTTACTTAGCACCACAGTTCCATCATATGGGGGAACAAAGTTAAAGAATTGGCACAATTAAGGAGAGAGAAGTGCGAGGAGCAAGGTTTGCCATCTTGGTACCAAATCCCATGCGAATACCATCTTATTACAATATTGGTACATGGTTCAGTGCATTACGAGAAGCGTATCAATACGAGACTGGTATAGTATGGTATGGTGGAGAGGCTGCTAAGCCTGTGGATCCATCCACTGTGGCTGCTGGTTGCCACCATGGTTACTGCCTCCAACCAATCCAAACCTCAGGGAGAAGAGAAAGGGAAAGGCTTGATGTATTTCTCTTTTAAAATGACTATTAAATACACATCCATTTATGTTAAAGAAAACCTTGATTAGCTCCACAAGAGAGAAAAAAGAGGGAATGTAGAAAGAAGAATAGTTGTTTATCAATTTCCATATTTCTAACGTATGAAACTACACTGTCAACATTATATAATACTATACCGCCCTGCCTGGATATGCAAAAACTAAACCACCATATCAGGGATTTCCCACTCTCAGGAATTTCTTTAACCATTGTTTCTTATTTCTCAGTTCCCACCTATGTACTATCTCTGCTGCTATTTTCCCATACTGGCAGCGGTGCTTTTAAGACCTGTGTAGTTATGCTATTTCATGTAGCAGAGAGTGATCTCTGTAACCTGGTTTCAATTTTTCTTCTTAATAATAAAGAATTTGTGCATTCTACCGTTAGTCAGGTAGTGGGTAGTGGGTACACGTTTATCTGTTTATGTTAAGTTATTCACAGTGCTTAGTTATAGTGGGGAATGAAGTTAATCGAAGGAGGCAAAAACATCTGAATTTGAAATTGTACTTAGATGGTTGAACTGTTGATATTAATTAGTTTTTTTCATTGTTCTATATATATTTGTAAAAAAAAAACTGCCATTTCTTTTGCTTTTTGTCATGTATGTTAGCATTAAGTAGTTTGGTTATTGGTTATGATCAGTTATTTATTGATGGTTCAGCAAATTCATTTTCAGCTACCTGTCACATTAAGCCGTTTATTTAGCACTATTTTCCAAGCAAGGCCACTTTTTTGGTCCTTAGTTGCTCAACATCAAACCTAAATGACATCATAGAAATCATCTTTAGCTTCAACCAGGGTTCTAAGCTAAAGGAACATCCTGGCAAACTGGGCTCATAAAGGCAGTTAAATCACTGAGCATTTCCATATCTTTCTTTTGGTAATCAAGTATTTTTGTATTTCAGAAGCTTGCACTAAGTTCACCTAGAAAATATCTTGCATGGATGCTGAGCCATATACATCTGATGTAAGATTTTTAAAGTTAAACGTGGCCTTATCTAAGATTTAGGAAAGGGATCATATAGGACACACCTATTGTTGGACTATGTCCTAACACACACCTGTGCAGTTCTTTTAAAAGGCTGACCACAAGCCTGTTGTGATGTTTGTGGACCCTTCCCCTTGTGAGACCTTGCCTTGGGGATGTACGAGGGTCCACAAGTGCATGTTTTTATTCCCACGCAAGGTAATTTGTTGCAAAGGCCTTAGTAACTATGCATGGCCAAGGACTCCAATTAGTAACTTCTAGCTAGCCTTTTTGGTTAAGTTCTTGGGCCACTAAAAATGGTATATTGGTAAACTTATAGACAGTGTGCAAAAATTGTGTATGGTTTATTGAGCCTGGTCCATAGAAACATATATCAACAACAATTAATTGGACACTCTTATATGGAGGTCGTCTACATGTTAATTGTTGCCTAAATGGAGCAGACCTCATAAAGAAGAATCTCTATGTACCTGCAGTATGGGTTTGATATTTCATCGTCTTCATAGATACATAAGCTGATGGAATTATTTTGGTCTCAGATACATGGTAGATTTGAGTTTTGTGTTCTTCACCAGATACTTTAAAATATTTACATATCATATTTATCTAGAAAATGCTGTTTCTTGATTTCTTAGTCAAATTAGTGACTTCTAAAGCAATGATGTGCATGGGTTATATCTTTCCTATGTGTTTTCTTTAGTTCGAGGTTTTTTCCTCTCTTGTTTTTCCACTGTGCTACTTACTGATGATAAAGAAAATGTATGGTGGCCTATATAGGTTTAAGAGGATTTCTCGGCCAGTTAAAAGGGTGATTTACTTGTCTCCTTTCGATATACTTGCACATTATCCAACTTTAAAATGAGGTGGAAAATAAACTGAATCGAAAGACTATACTGATGCATGTATTTTGTGTTTTCCCATTTCTTCTTATCAGATTCTGAAACAGAAAGAGCAAGATTAAGTTTCAAGGAGCACCGACGGGCTCACTATGATGAATTCCGCAAGGTGAAGGAATTACTACGGACAGGATCTCTTATAGATAATGAGGCTGATGAGGACAACAATGGCCGGGAAAAGGGTGAGGATTCAACTTCTTTGATGGATGGTGTGAAGGAAGCTGACCGTGGGGAGGCTCAAAATGCCAAGCTAAATCAACATCTGGAGATGCATCCTCCATGTGACACAGTCTATAAATAATATCTGTTGTTGGTTAAGGTAGCATAAGAGTTTAATATCGAAGTGCATGATTTACTCACTTTTGTTGAAAATGCTGGTTCATGACTGAACAAAATCTGGGGTAGCAAATTCTGTTTCTCAAAACATTGCTTTGCAAAGTGGAATCTCCAGGTCTTCAATCCATGTAAACGCTGATTGTTTTATTTCGCAGTTTTCTTTCTTTGGCGACAGCAAATGTTTCTATAATTTTAGAAGTAACAAGTTGTAAGACCTTCATGAAAACCATGTAAATCGTGTAGCCAGGTGGTGGCCTGAACAGAAATCTGATACCGAGAATGCTTTTAATATATTTTTTTTCTTGGGAAATGGTAAACAATTCTGTGATTTCCGTACTCTCTATTAGTTAGTTAAGAATGTCTTGATCAACCCTCTATCTGGTGCCGAAAGATAAAATATCTGTAGAATTGTCTCTTGTTTTGTGAGAGTGGAGCCCGTCATAGCCAACCGCTCACGATTTTCTTTGTTTCTAGTCTGGTATGTCATATATAATGCAAACTTATTCTGCAGCTATTCATGGGGAAAATATGAAAGACTGCCCATTGATTTACGAGCAATTCACGTGTCACCGTATGAAGTCGTGCTTTCTTCCTGTCCATATTGAGCTGTAATTTGAGCAAAGCATTTAGGCCACTGCTGATTCTGAACCACTTATCCTGTTTAGCTTCTCTAGATTGCTCAAAGACAACCTCAGTCCAAGCCAACTGTAGAAAACCACAACGCTTGTTATGTTGCTTTCAGTTACCGACTTGTTCACATCAAAAAAGAGATACTGTCTTGTGGCAGAAGAATATTATCGCACCCAGAAAACAGCAAGACGTTGCAAAAGTTGTTTGTAAGATTTGATGTTCATTAACTTCGGAAAAGTTGTTTGTAAGATTTGATGTTCATTAACTTCGGAAACTACTGTCAACTTTGATTGACTGCTCTCTGATGCAAAGTAAAATCCCTGCAAGCAGGCACAGGTGTCCATGGTCTATTTACCTTCCACACTAATCATGCTCTTTTCCTTTCTTTTCTCAGGTTGTCAGTTTTCACAACCACCATCACCATCTCATTATAAATTCTCCTCATGTTGCTTTTAGAAAACATACACTTCTTCATGTGCATTCATTCCTTGATCAAATCAATCTTAAACAGTTTTTTTACAGGATGACAGCGATCCTCCAAATGTTCTTCATCTGAAATAAACCGTGTGCTCTGGATGTGCTGAGATCCAAATTGGTCTCCAATTCAATCATGTCGACGTTGTGTTGGGAGGAAATCCAAAATGCAAACTGACAAGAGAGTCGGGATTGAGGTTGTTTGCAAAACAACAAGACAAGGCACAGAAATTTATTGTCGTTCTCGTGCAACGAAATATTATCTGTCATGGCTATTCCAGTTACAAGAATGCCATCATCTTGCATGGCGAGTGCCATTTGATCGTCTCAATAGGGCCACATGTTTCTCTAGGTTGAACCAAAGTTGATCCCAATAATTGAGGGGTGGACTGGATTGGCTGTATTTGATTTGATTAACCAAAGTCCAGCTATCTGACAAGCTATACCATCTAGCCATTATCATTTGATCCAGCTAGGATCTTTTACTTCTCTATAAGATCACAATCATACACCCTTTTCATAAAAAACAAATTTCATTATCCTCACTGATAGAAACGCGATGTTGTCGTTAGGACACCGTGTTTATTAGTTTAATCCGACTTCTTAAAATCATTGAAAATGCGTAGATAGTAGTGAATCGGGTCGAATCCACAGGGAAGATAGTGTTTTTAGATTTGAAATCTTTGATTTTTGAAAAGAAAAGAAGAAAAGGATTTTTAGAATCAAAAGTGAAGTCGGAAAATTAAAAGCAAAAATTAAAAGGTGCAGAAATTTAAACTTGGTACTAAGATCTATTAGTTAGATCTTAGCATCTACTTACAATAAAATAAAAAGTAATAATTAAAGTGTAGAAATTAAATTACAATAAAAATAAAAAGTAAGAAATTAAAATGCAAAAATAAAATTTTTATTAATTAAAATTTTAGAATTTAAATACATAAAATTTAAAAAGAAAAGATAATAAAATAAAATAGCCTGATCTCTGATCTTGGATCGGCATTGGCAGAAAGATGGTGTAGAAGCTCGGCTCTTCTTCTCGGCACCCGTTGCTTCGAAGCAGCCTTTAACCCATAGCCTGGCTTCGCCCTGTACCAAAGCTTCACCTTGATCGGAGATGTTGATTTTTGGAGGCCTGGGGTCCTTTTTATAGAGCTAGGAGGGCTGGATAGTTTGCTTCTAGGCAATGTGGGACTAATGGCCTTTGTAATCATCAAAATCTGAATAAAATTTGAATTAAAATAGCTCTGATACATCTCTGATAAATCTGATAAAATCCAGCCATTCAATAGGAAATCCAACGGTCCAAAAATCATCAAAATCGGATGCAGATCAGCTCAGATCGGGTCGGATTAAATTCTGGCCGTTGGATCGCGCTTGATGGAGGAAATCTGGCCGCAAATCATGCGCCTGAGAGTTTGATCACCGTCGGGAGCTTTCTGGACCGTCGGATCATCGCCTGGATCGAGCGCTGCCATCCGATGGTGATCCGCGTGATGTCTGTAGCTGAATAAAATTCGGAAGCAACCACAGCCGTCCGATCCTGACCGCAAACAACCACATCCGTCCGATCGCGCAATCACTGTTCCCATGGACCGCGTGGACCGGCCGCACCGCACACCGCAACCAATCAGCGCCTCTGTTGTCGAGCGAAAAGACTAAATTACCCTTGTGAGCCGCGATAAATTTCTGTAGACCCTTTAGGGGTCTAGGTCCACCACGTGGCAAGCTCTGATTCGCCGGATTTTGCTGAGCTGGCGGTCCACGCCTGGATCGTGGACCGGCTGATGGCTTCAATGGCTGAGTCGGCTTTGATGGCTTGGCTTGGCTTGGTGGCTCGGCTTGCGGAGCCGGCTGAGCCATTTTCTTTTTTATTTAATTTTTATTTATTTTATATTTTTAAAAATTCATATCTTTTCCATTTTAGCTCCGTTTTACTTGAAATTTATTTCGTTGTGATCAAAAAAATGAGCTCTTTCTATTGATAATAAAATTTTATTTTTTAATTTTTATTATTTTTTTATTATTTTTTAATTAATTTTTTAATTAATAAAAATATGAATTTTTCAAAAATTATATATAAATTGATTAATAATTTCTTAAAAATTAATATAAATTAATTAATAAATTAATACTTTTATTGGTGAATTTATGATGCTTATCACACCCCCCAACTTAAGCTTTGCTCGTCCTCGAGTAAAGAAAGAATTTAGTTTTAAATACCTTTT
This sequence comes from Cocos nucifera, assembly GCA_006176705.1. Taxonomy (NCBI): domain Eukaryota; kingdom Viridiplantae; phylum Streptophyta; class Magnoliopsida; order Arecales; family Arecaceae; genus Cocos; species Cocos nucifera. The sequence goes on along the minus strand of QRFJ01000027.1, from coordinate 1,939,920 downwards.
AACTTTAGAGTTTCGAATTTTACCTAAGCAATTTTCAAAATGGCCATTGATATTCAGTAGAGCTTAAATGAGATATATCATTGGGGTATTAATACTTATCAATAGAAAAATTAAGTAAAGAACATTAAATTTTTCAGAACTTTTTCTAAATTATTCCTACTTTTATCTCTGATTTGTCTAAACTTTCATATAGGCAGGTGTATTGCTACTTCCATCCTTCATTTATTAATTTTTATTTTCACATTGCCCACTTTTTGATGCGAATATCATTGCTTACTTAGGCAACGGGACCCGGTTACTCGGTGGGAAAACCAATTTTTTTTTTTTTTTTTTTTTTTTAACGTTGTACCACTATTGAGTGTCTTAACTCCTTAAGCTTTCTATTTGATCCATGTAGCGAGTCTTGGGCCAATGACTCCCAAACCAGTTGGCTTTAGGGCACTAGGTATAGAATACCCCTCGGGCTTACTAGCTCGAATCAAATAGGCTACGAGTTAAGACTAGCTTTACAACGAGCTTCTTTGCCCTTCCCACCTTTTGACGCGAAACTCAATGCTTGCTTAGGCAAAGAGGCCCGGTTACTCAGTGAGAAGTACTTGGAAACTATTTTATTAAAATAAATTTTTATATGAAGAAACGTATAGTTACCCTACACAAGCCTATAAAAAGTAGACTTTTCTTTGATGCTAGTAGAAATAATTAGAAATGCTCCAAGAAAAAAAATTTTTTATGTTCTGGACTTAACTCTTTATTGAATTTTCTTAATACTTGATTCCTCAATATCTCACAGATTCTCTGATCTGTGTATCAATTTTCTTTTAAAAATGCTTAGTTTTATTCGATTCTTAAGCATAATCAAGTATCTAAATACTAAATACTAACTTTTTCGAGGACTTAAAATTTTAAATTTTTTTATTTTTCTCTCCCCCCAACTTAATCGACATTGTCCTCAATGGAGAAGAAAAAATAAAGGATGTAATAAAGAACATGAAAGAATACACCTAACTCAGTATATTTTTATTTTTTGGTCCAGCACATGCCTTTGAAAATTTGAGCTCTCCCTCCAACTTATTCAAATTATCCTAAAAAAAATAAACTAAAAAGATAAATTAGATAAAAACTAAATATTGGGTTGCCTCCCAACAAGCGCTAAGTTTACCGTCTTCAGCCAGACACAATGTAGCTCACTATCCTGTGTCGAATATTGGATTGACAAATTCCAATGGTTTTGGATTGCCAATCTCAGAAAGTTGATGTTGATTTTTAATCCCATTATTGATATATTCACTGTTAATTTTTGGGATATAATTTTATGATTCCATTCTCAGACCCATGTTTATTAAGAATTACTCCTATTTGTTCTTCTAAAATGCTCATGAATGGAGTTTTAGGAGTTAAGTTTGATTCAATGGGTGCTGGAATGGTGACTAAAGGCGGTTTTAATTCTGGAGGTAAATTAATGTGATCCTGCTTAAACAACTCCATTGACATTTCATTACATGCCTTTTGATTTTTATAAGAAGAACCAGCTTCTAGGGTTGAAGGGAATAGGACATTAGGTTTATAAGTCTCGGGTAAATCATCTATTCTCTTTTCCCTTATTTCTATCTCATTTAAACTGGAACTAGCATCAGTACTAATTCCTGGCTTGGGTTCTTCTATGTGGTTAGTCTCAGTACTAACCAGTTCCTCTAAATTTTTATTTTGGCTAGCATCAGTACTAGCCTCTCTCACCTGGATCTTGGTATGGGTCCATAAGAATCCTATAGCTTTTAAGTTCAGGAATTACTTTGGTATTCTCAAATTGGAGATTCTTAGATGAAACATTAGATTGATAATTTAATCCAGGTGGTTGGTGGTCATTAGGTGGGTTGTTTGAAATTGGTAGGTTCGGTAGTTGATCTAGTTCTCTCCTCATGTTAGACTCAACTAATTATCCTATTTGAGCTTCTAGTCTGGCGATAGATTGCTGTTGAGTTAGAATTAATTGTTGAAGTTGGTTAAATCTATCATCAGCTAGATTGGTCTGTTGAGGAGGTGGGTATGAAGGCTGATTATAATATGATGGCTGGTTAAACTGACTAGGCTGACCATTATTATAGGCATAATTTTGATAATTTTGCTCAAGTGAAATTTGGGTCTGAGCCTGAGTCTGTTGGGATGTCCAAGAAAAATTAAAGTTACTCCAATCTGAATTATATGAATTTGAAAATGGGTCATTAATCAATTTGGAGTATCCTTGAGTAGCTTGAACTTGTTCTTGGATAAAATATGGAAACTGTGCAGTCATAGGATATTCACTTACATGATGGGTTGGACTAGCACAGATTGAATAATTCTCCTGATAATTAGAAGATGATGTGAATTGTGCAGGAGATTGTTGACCTAGGGTTAGGAGTTGATCTATTTTCTGAGCAAGAAGGTCAACTTTATCTAATTTTTGGACTATTAGGTTCATATTAGCCATTTGATTATTATGTTTTGTGGTTCAACTAAATCAGAAAAAGTAATTTCCTACCATGCATGTATTAGTGCAACCCTAATGTATGGTTCAAATAAAAATTTTTAGAATTTTTTTTTATATATTTTTTATTATTATTTTATTATATTAAAAGATTAATTATTTTATTTATTAATTTTAAGTTTAATTTAATTTTTTTAAATATTTTTTTAGTTAGTTTAAATTTAATTTTTATTTTATTTTATTTTATTTTTTTAGAGGAGAAAGAAAAAGAAAGAAAGAAAAGTTCTAAAGAAGAGGTCCTAAGGAGTCCTAGAACTAAGAAGAAAGAGAAGAATTAGGTTTAATTAGGTTTGATGTTGGTTAGCAATCAAGTTGGTCAATCAATCCTGACTAAGGGTTATCCTAGATCTAGACAGCTCCTAACTGCCAAGGTCACCTTCAAGCCCTCCAAGTGTAGGATTAGCCAATCAACTAGCCAGGTAAGTGTAAGGTCGGTGGGAGTCCCCCCGTTGCTTGCCTTAGACACCAATTGTGCTTGGCCAGGTAAGCGAACGGAACCAATTAGAAACCACCTTCCTTCGGGCCCAATCGTCCCTGAACCACTTTCCTAGACACCAGTCAAATTGACTTATCCTAACCCGGTTCAACTCTTAGGATTCCTTGTCCTATTGAGCTCGAGTTCCTAGGGTTGATGTCTAATTGATTTTAAAATTAAAGGCTTAGGTCAATGCAGGATGCTGGTTGGTTGTTTGTGGGCTAAGGAAGGGTGATCAAATCCCCACCTTATCTTGTTTAATTGGGTTGTGCCCTTAATTTGATTTA